>VDFB02281492.1:58345237-58575928 GCA_007258455.2 Sequoia sempervirens
TGAATAAAATACGATTGGAGTCATTCATGCAACGCACAAGCGAGCTTTAATGGTGGATGAGACACTTGCTAGCATGATTTGATCAAAATAAAAAAAATTCTCCTACTTTTATTGTATCATAAAGCATTCAAGTATCTTTGCGAAGCAGTCTCGAAGCCGAAGATGAAGTTAAGAGTGCTACAACAAGAAGTTGGAGTTTTTGTAAACACAAAGCCATGAGTTAATTTCTACATCTCCTAGTTATTTTGAACCTAAATTTTGGAAAATTTGCTATGTGCTTCTTGTAGGGCTTGTTGCTAAATGTTTAAGGGCTATAGGTTAATGGAATTGTGAGAAATTATAGGGTTTTATTCTGTAATTTCATATTTCTGGTTAGTCCTAGTTTAATGTTTGAAATTGTAAAGAGGCTCTAGTTTATCTAAGATGACACCGCCAAAGCAACATTATGGCCTAATAGATTATTTAAATAGGAACCTATATGATGACTTCCTAGATCAATTTCTGTTGTCAAAAAATGATAGGAAGAAGAGATTGGTTTTGATGCGAGGAAAAATCCTAGGGGAAGGGTTAGTATATAATTGTTCCAATAGAGCCGATGCTAGGGTTCCTCTTATAGGTTTGGAGATGTTTAGATTGTGGTATGGATAGAGGAATTTTCCTCACCCCTTTTTGAACAAATGGATGAACGATTTGGGGAAGCTAGTGGTGCCAAATGTGTTCCCTGATGTAGATTTGCTTAGGGTAGTTGTTGCACGATATGACCTTGTCACATACGTAATCAAAGATAATGATGGAAGGGTTATGTTATGCATTAAAAGAGAAGAATTCCAACAGATTTTTGATTTGGGTGAGCCTAGTGTGTACTTGGTTCCGATCAATCTTGAGGAGATGAAGCAGGAATATGGGAAGTTGAAGTCACTTTTTAGAGCCAATTTTCTCCCACCTCATTTGGCTAGGGAAGGAGGTTCAATATTTCATATTAGCCCTAGTGATCAAGAACCTTTTAGATTAAACTGTTTTGCAAATCATTTCTTGGCCACTCTTTATTCATTATGCCAAATTCTAGGTTTCAATTCTAGTACTGTGATGCCCATTGCTTACATGTTCATGGGGGTGCAAATACAACACCCTAACTTCTCTGTAACTTATGATTTTACTTCTTTCTTAACTAAAAGGATACATGAAGGGATGTCAAAATTGCAGAAAAATGATACAGGCACTCAATTATTTTGGTATTCTTTGTTAATGTATATGTTCTTGTTCAAGAATGCTGACTTTTTCTCTGAGAATATGGAATTAAGGCAATTAGTTGATGGAGAAAGATTTCCAGTATAGATATGGGCTACAGATTTATCTTGTAATAAGGAAAGCACTAGTTATGTGCAATTTGATAATTATTTTGCTTCTAGATTGAGGGCCAGACTGATGGTGAATGTACCCAGGATTCTTGAAGAATTGTATGATTTCCTCAGACCAAAGGGGAGGAGGCCAAAATTAAAATTCTGCCATAACTAGGGTGACATTATTACATACCCAATCAACACTATTTTGAGGGTGTACGGTTTTCAAGGGACCCCTCATATATTGCCATACAATGTGCCACCAAGAGTGGGGTTTGCAGAGGTTATGTGGCAGATTAGTTGTATCCATGAGGATAACCTTACTGGGAAGGGTAAAGGAAATTTTTTTCTAGATTATACAGTGGTATCAAATTTTGTATTTTCAAAAGGAGGCTAGGTGAATTTTGGAAAATTCTTTGAAGATTACCATTTGAGGTGTGGTCCAAAGTGGCAACATGATCCTAAGGGTTTCTTTTCCCTTTTCAAACAGAATAAAAGGTAGTAAGTTTGTGCATGAGTTCAACTTTCTTGAGGATTTGATTAGAAATGAATTTGACCTAAATAGGCAGGAGTTGAACAAGGAGAAATGGATAGCTTATGATAAGCTATTGGATATTGTGCACAAAATTGATCCAAAGTATGATCCATTATTGGAGTTTAGTCCACACCATAAGAAAATTGACTTTCTGATGGAGAACTTCAAAGGAATTATGGGCACCTTGAAGACCAAGAAGATAAATTTAGAATTGAGTCTGGGTGTACAGGAATAAGGTGACAGGCCAATTGAGACAAGGCCAACATACCAACCTATAGAAAGGTGGCCCATTTACATGAGGAAAAAGGATGATAGCAGTGATGAGGAAGAAGTGGGTAGAAAAGGAAAACAAATAATGAAATTGCCTACACAGCCAGGCCCAAAATTCAAAATGCCTGGGGCAATTAAAATCATTTATTTGGAATCATCACTTGAGGATAGTCCCTCATCACCACCATCTGAGCCAATCCCTAAGAGGCAACTAAATGATCAACCGCAAGAGGATTTGATGGATGAAATTGTTGTTACTAATCAAGATATGCAAATTGGTATACCTTCCCCTCATAGGCCAACTGAGTTGGTTTTATCCAACTTGGATATGAAAGGTAAATATGTGCAAGATGCAAGGATGGAAGCATGAAAGGAGTGTCTAGATGATGATGAATTTGTAAAAACTCCTATCTTCTTGTAATTGGTATGGAGGATGAAATTTGAAGAATACCAGGATAAGTGTAAGAAAAGAAGAGAATTGAGGCCTGATAGATCAGACCAAGAGAATGATGATGAAGTGAAAGTTGAATTAATAGATGAATTTAAGAACATCACTCCCGAGGAAGGAAGAAAATTGGTAATTCAGGCTGGTGTCTTGATTTTATCTGAATGGGACATTACAAATTCTGTAGCTTTTAATGCTATTATAAATCCAAGCATCCCTTGCAAGACTTTGAAGAAGAGGTCAAGGCAGCGTTGCAAGATTCTGCCTTCAGTGAAGAATATGAGACTTTGACAATTTGGGCATTGGACCCTCAAGGGAAAAATCCAAATGTTACTAATATTAACCCAAATTTTAGAGGAGGGTTAATAATAAAGAGGGCTTCAGAGATCTCAACCACTGAGGCTACTAATTTAACTATAAATGTGGCCAAATTGGCCCAAAAGACTGCTGAAAGAGAGGAGGCTGAAAAAAAAGCCTAATGGAGAAATATAATCTTTTAATTGAGTATAGTAAGATACAACAAATGAATATTGAACTGCAGACTGAGATAGATATGTTAAGGTGCAAACAGATTGGGGAAACATCAAGTGCTCCAAGGATCAGTACATTGCCTTCTACATGAGGGTCAGTGCCTCTTGCTTCTCCTATTGTTTCCACACCAGGGTCTCCTAGTCAAAATCCTTCCCTCACCCCTTATTTAGAACAAATTGATGAAGATGTAGAATGCTCTGTTGATCCTACAAAGAAGCAACTAATGCACAAAATTGAAGAATTATAGGAATCATTGAAGGTAAGTGAGAAGGGATCCCTTTTAAAGCAAAAGGAGATTATTACTACTATCTTAAGGAATTTGAATGAGAAAGTTGATAATATATTATCATTTATTTATTCTTTATATTATTTATTATTAGATGCAATAAAGAATATTGATAGGGATCAGGAAGTAGTTATACCATTAATTGAAAATTGGATCCCTAGGGCCAGTGATTTAGATATAATGTATAAGGCCTCAAGGTTTGATATAAATAATAGGCCCCAATAATTAAGGACTACTCAAGTGTTAGTTAAATCATTCCAAGGTTTTTAGACCTTACCAAATGACTTGAGTAGGAAGATCAAAGAGTTAGTGAAGAATTTTGATGATTTGGGTAACACATTGTTACCTGACATAATTGATGGGTAGGAGAATATCAGGTCACTCCAACAGTGGCAGGATTAGGCAAATGAGGTTATCAATGATCAAATTAAATTAATTTGTGATGACTCAAATTATGATTTGTTAGTGAGTTGTATGGAAAAAATCATTGGCTCCAACTCATTTTTGGAATCTTTTGAAAGAGAGGAAAATCATGTAGCAGTTAAATACACACCTTATAATGTCAAGGTGAATGAGGTAATTAATTTTGATTGGCCAACTAATGAGGAATATCAGAAATGGGTAAATAAGTATTTAACTAAGGAGGAGTAAAAGAGTGGGTTGCTAACAGTTGGAAAATCAGCTGCTGCAGTTACAACAGATTCCAGTTTTGTTTTTGGTGGCAGTCTTGGCACGAGATTCTTGAGGCTCTTTTGTTGCTGCATCAACCTTTCTTAGTAGACATGATGAATATGAATATTCTATGGGGTGATGGCTATTGTAATGATTTTTGGAATATCACCAGGTGCTCCATTTGGTTGGTGACACATGTACTTTCTGGCCCGATGCTTATTTTCTCCTTCATTTTCTATAAGAAGGATTTTAAGGCTAGAAGTACAGGTTAGCAAGTTAGATAATTTTGGATTGAGTCTAGGTGAAGTTGCAGAGAAAATTGTAAAGTTCAATGGTTTTAAGGGAAATACAATTTCGGTTTTGAGTCATTTTGTAATAGGTTTTGAATTCATGGGGATTTAATGTTGTATAATAGTACTAGCATTTGAGTTGAAATGATAAATTCAAATTCATGTATCTCCATTATACATGCATATCTGAATTTTGAATAAGATGACTAAGGGTTGTTTCATTCATCTCACTATTGTGGTGTGTATGATCCTTATTTTAGCTTTAATTCAAGGGATTAATTAAAATGCTTGAATGGGATTATAGGCGGATATGTTATGTAGAAGGATTTGATAAGTAGTATTGGGTCAGAATGCATATTGATAAGATTGTAATGCAATGCTATCAGGGATCTTATATGTTATGTGTTAAATCTATCATAAACCCTTAGATACTTATGAATTTGACTCCTACAATGGATATATGGAACTGATCTAAGTTGTGTTTATTCGTATGGTTCAATATTTGTTTTCCTTTACTTGGAGCTTGCTATGAATTGCAAATCAATGACTATCTTATACTGTGAAATGTGTTGTAATTATCTCATGCTCCAAATAGTTGATAATACTGATGAACAACCAATTATATTTGGTATTATCCTATTGTGTTGAGCTATTAAATGAGATCATCTATTGTATATTAATGTTTTTTAAGGTTGTAAACAAATTAACGGATCACCCTCCTGGGCTTTGTAGAGCCCAAAGTGTAGGCCACTTTTAATGTCCTCGTCAGTTGGTCTAGGTCCTTCGAGCTGCCCTTGATTGGAATTGAAAATTCTAAGGTAGATTAGAAGACCAACCTAGTTATAGTAAAAACAACCAACACTACCCTTAACCCTTAACCCTCTATCTCTCTCCCACTCCCTCCCTCTCTCACTTAATCCCTCTATCTCTCCATTATACCCATAAACCTAAACCCTAAACTCTTAAACCTTAAACCCCAAACCCTTAAACCCTCTACCCTCTACCCTCTCTCTTCTCTCTCTCTCTCAAGACTCTCCCTCCTACCCCTCTCCCTCTCTTAGGTTCTCTCTCTCTCAAGAACTCCTCCTACCCCCTCTCCCTCTCACAGGTCCCTCACCTACTCCCTCTATCTCTATCCTCTACCTTAACCCTAAACCCTAAACCATTCCCTAAACTCTAAACCCTAAACCCTCTAACTCTACGCTAACTCTCTACCCTCTATCTCTCCCCTCCCTCTCTCTCTCAAGTCTCACCCTCCTACCCCCTCTCCCTCTCTCAAGTCTCTCTCTCTCACTCTTATCTCCCTCCCCTCTACCCTCTATCTCTCTCCCACTCCCTCCCTCTCTCTCTCACTAAATCCCTCTATCTCTCTCCCCTCTACCTGTTGGTTGTTTTTACGGTAAGTAGGCTGGTCTTCTAATTTACCTGTGGAATTGCCAATTCTAATCAAGGGTAGCTTGAAGGACCTGGACCAACTGGCGATGGTTTTAAAGACCTCCTACACTTTGGGCTCTACAAGACCTAAGAGGGTGATCCCTTAATGCGTTTACAACCTCTGTACCATTATCATAAATGACATTAACAACAACAGATACTATCATTTAAATAGCTCAACATAATAGGATAATACCGAATAGAATTGGTTGTTCATCAATAATATCAACTATTTGGAGCATGACATAACTAGAACACATTTTCACAGTATAAGATAGTCATTGATTTACAATTTGTAGCAAGCTCTAGGTAAAGAAAAACAAATACTGAACCATAAGAATTAGTACAACTCACATTAGTGCCATATATCTATTGGGGGAGTCAAATTCATAAGCATTTAAGGGTTTATGAAAAATTTAACACATAACATATAAGATCCTTGAGAACATTGCTTTACAATATCCTCAACATGTATCCTAACCCAATACTACTTATCAAATCCTCATAGAGAAGATATCAACCTACAATCCCCATTTAAGATGTTTTGAATGCTTTGTGATACCAAAAGCAAAAGAATAGTTGTTTTATTTTGATTAAACCATGGCAATAGATGTCATGTCCACCATTAAAGCTTATTCATGCGCTGAACGAATGACTCTAATCACATTTGATGTAGATTCAAATATTAGCTGTCAATCCTTCACCTTGGTCAAATCATCATACAACTGCCTTCAAAGAAAACTGACATAGTCTCCATTGTGGCAATACGGGGCCCACCATACTACTCATTGCCAAGGAGATCCACGTGGCACCCACCCATGATATCACAATCAATAAATACCTCACAACTTTTGATCATGCGATGGCGGGAAACCATGGATCTCAAGCATCGACAATCCTGTTTGTTCAACACAGTCACCAGCCTTGTTATTAACCATCAAGTACCTTTCTACTGAGATTATAACATCTCTATTGATTTAAAACATGTGCATCTTATAACTTCTTAGTAACCTGTGACATAATGTATTAAAGATGCATCAAAGTATTTATCATTCCTTTGACTTCACCACATGAGACACGTGGTGCTCGCCCGTGATATTGTGATCAATAAAGACAGTGTGGTGGGGTCATCGTGGGATGGCGGGGAATGGCTAAGATCACATGACGATTGATCTACGACCATGCAAACTTGTCTCTCTGCAAAATAAAAAAATTTATTAGGGGAGAGCGCCCATTAGTTGTGTGGGGTCCAATAGTCGTGCACTCAATCGTGATGATAATACCCATTCTTACCACATATTTATACTATATATTGTAAATAAAGAAAAAACCAAATGTTGATAAAAAATGGAGTCATACTTGAACACATGAGAACCTCTAAATGTTATATGAACAAAACATAAATACATTCATGAAGAAGTGAAGTATTTTTTTGTTTGAAATAAAATATCATAACTCTCCACTATAAGTATATCATTTAAAAAATAAAATTCTCATTTAATAAAATAAGACACTCATTTAAACAAGTATTATTATCATAGTGAAAAAATATTGTTCTTATGTGTACAACAATTGGGATAGCAATGTACAAGCATTGGATAATTTTATATTAATAGTTTGTCCTATTAAAAATATAAAAGGTGAGCACAATAAATAACATGTATTTTCCCATTAAATGTGAAAGATTTTCAAAAAGTTTTAGTGTTCAACTATTGGTCCATTTTTGTTCAATATAAGTTGTATTTTAAATAATTATATGTTGTTTTTATAACAACAAATAGATTTTTTGTTTTCAACTATTAGTCCATATGTGTTGAATATAAAAGGTAGAGATATCAAAGATTTATGGTTATCAATAAGTATTTGGTCCACTTAGGTTGTATATTAATTTTAATTTAAATAAAAATATTATATTCTACAAGCAACAATTGATATTTTTTTGTTCAACTATTGGGGGTTCTGTGATTAAGTTTTGGTCGAACCTTTAAAAAGTCAAAATTTAGACACTTCTAAAAAAATCTGCCAATGTGGTGAGTTGCATGATGAGTCGCTCCTCCAAAACTTAGTTATAGATAAATAAGAGACCAGTCTACATTTCAAAAAAAAATGAAGGTTCTACGATATTCCAGTCAATTGCTACATGCTGAGAAAGTTAGTCTGCACAACTACTGGGCCCTCTCCCCTAAAGGAATAAGGGGACATCACTAGGCCGATGACAAACAATGACATAAGTTGTTTTAACGAGAGAACACGAGACCAATAAAAGACTTAGGAAAAGTAAATTCAGGCGAAGGAAATAAAATGATAAAACAAAAGGGGGCCCAACCTAGATGAAGCGATGGGGCTTAAGTAGTTTTAAAAACTTCCCAAAAAGTAACAGCCAAAGAGATCCCATCCAAGGTGTAAGGTAAACACTAGGGTTTTACATGAAGATGAAGGTAAAACTTCAACCTTAGGATTTTCCCAAACACCATAGATGACTAGAGACACAAGGCAGGATAAAATAGAACACAAAGAACAAAACTTTGAAGTTCCATCACTACCCATAACCCTAAACCTTAAACCATTAACCCTTAACCCTTAAAAACCCCAAACCCTTAAAACCCTATATCCTCTCTCTCTAAGTCTCTCCCTCCTACCCCTCTCCCTCTCTCCTCTCTCGTCTCTCACTCTCTATCTCTCTCTCTACCCTAAACCCTAAACCCCAAAACCTTAACCCTTAAAATCTGCAAACCCTCTAAACCCTCTAAATTTCTCTCTCCCACTCCCTCCCTCTTTCCCCCTCTCCCTCAAGTCTCACTCCTCCTACCCTCTTCTGCCTCTCCTAGGTCTCTCTCTCACACTCACTCCTCTCTCCCTTCCCCTCTACCCTTAACCATCTACTCTCTATCTCTCTCCACTCCTCCCCTCTCTCTCTCACTGAATCCCTCTATCTCTCTCCCTCTACCCATAATAAACCCTTAACCCTAAACCCTTAAACCCTCTCACTTTAACCCTATCTCCCTCTATCTCTCTTACTCCCCCTCTCTCTATCAAGTCTCTCCCTCCTAGCACCACTCCCTCTCTCTCTCTCTCTCACTCCACCAATCACTCTATCTCAAGCATCCCTCCCACCCCCTCTCTCTCTTAGGTCCTCCTCACTCACCTCATCTCTCTTCCCTACCCCTAACCTTTAAACTTTAAACCCTAAACAATCTACCCTCTACCCTAAACCCCCCTCCTCTATCTCTCTTCCACTCCTCCCTCTCTCTCTCTCAAGTCTCTCCATCCTACCCCCTCTCCCTCTCTTAGGTCTCTTTCTCACTCACTCACTCCCTCTATCTTTCTTCCCTTAACCCTAAACCCTAAACCCTTAACCCTTAACCCTTAAACCCTCTACCCTCTACCCTTAACCCTCCCTATCTTTATCTCTCTCTCTCTCTCAAGTCTCTCCCTCCTAGCATCACTCCCTCTCTTAGGTCTCTCTCACTCACTCACTCACTCCCTCTATCTCTCTCCCCTCCACCCTTAACCCTCCTGTTAACTGTAAAATTTGAAAATTTTATAGTTGTTTGTACTCATGAAAGTTTTCCAAAGAGGCCCATATCATGAATATAAAATTGATGTATTTTGTTTTGTCACCCATGTTCTATTTAATATTTACCATTTGGTCCTATAAAATTCACCTGACCCCAAGCATTTGAATATATAAAGTCATATCTGCATGAGATGATATAGGTCTTCTTGACCCATAAGTTATTTTATACTAACACATATTTTTCAGTGCATCAACAAAAGGTCGTGAATGTCTTACCGATATAATTTTATATGAGGATTCATATTGGCATGATGTAGTTTGCAGTCTCAATGACAAAAGGATCCTATCGGCAAGACAACAGTCATCGGGGTGAGTCATATCGAGCACATCTGTGTCTTACCAATTGAAGCACAAAGAACTATATCAGCTAGACTTGGGCCGTCAGAGTGAAGTCCCGTAACATCCATCTGGTCTTTCCGATAAAGCAAAGGAAGATTTTGTCGATATGAGTTCATGGAGTCCTGCCAACCCCCTATGTCACATCGACAGGATTTCATTTGTAAAGCCTCGGTGATACGTTTTGATCATCGGCGAGACTGGTTTCATAAGAGAGATATGAGAGTCATGTTGAGTGTTGTTCCATCGACAAGAAAATAATTATGTCTCGGTGATTAGAAAATAGACCAAAGGAAATATCTCAGTGAGATACGAAGTAAGCGGAGGAACATTTTCCTGACTTACAAAGTCACAACGACATGTTTGCATCGGTGGGAGTTATAGTGATATACTTGAGATTGAAGGGATAACTCTCAGGGAGACTCATAATGCTAGTGAAACTATGAGACATCTTAGCGATATATGATCTATTAATAGCAAAGATACAAGTGAATCAAAATAACTCTGGAGGAGACTCGAAGTGTCGGGGAAACTACAAGTTGTTTTAGCGAATGTTTTAATGAATGTTGGTAGAATCCCTAATAGAAGGATCACCCAAGATTTGAAAATGTCTCGCTGATAATATTACATGATGTGACAGTGAGAGTTTCAAAAAAAGACTTGCTACACTCGTGTTTCAGCTAAAACATTAATGGCACCATGAAGCATAAGTAACTTCATGAATTACAGAAAATTCAATTGAAAACATTGTTGCATAATTGATAGCGGAAAAAGAAAAAGGACGAACGAAGAACTAGGGAATTTTTTGACTCAAAATTTTCAAGTGAAATACAGTAAGTTCTTTGCACCTTGACTTCTATAGTTTTGACTTCTACAATTTTTGAAGAATGGAAGCCACTAGTTCAAGAAAATTGAAGGGGAGAAAACATGGGGAAAGTAGTCAGTCTAGAGGGAAAAAACATAAAACCAAAATTGAGCTAGAGGGCACTGAGCAGAAGCTAAGCAAAGATCCTATCAACCAATTACCTGGCTCTAGACCTAAAGCCAGGCGATTTGCACAACTTAGGGTAGAAGTGGATAAATTAGATGACAAATGTAAGCTCATACAAGATATTTGGACACCAATAAGAGGCTATGAAATTTTTAGTTTTCATTACTATCAGAGAAATCATTTTGAACCAGTATATAATCCATGGAAGGTTAATCTGGAAAAGCTGGTCTTGCCTAATGTATTTGTCAATGTTGAATTGGTGAGATTGTTGGCTGCTCATTATAATTCAAAACTCAAAGCCATCTGTGACCCATCCAGGAAACCATTGATACATATATCAGAAGATGCAATAGGTGAGGTTTTGAAATTGGAAGGGGTTTGAAATGAGAAAATCATATGTGAATAATTATAAAGGGAATTCAGGAGGATGGACACAATTTATAAAGGTTGG
This sequence comes from Sequoia sempervirens, assembly GCA_007258455.2. Taxonomy (NCBI): domain Eukaryota; kingdom Viridiplantae; phylum Streptophyta; class Pinopsida; order Cupressales; family Cupressaceae; genus Sequoia; species Sequoia sempervirens. Next base: position 58,356,396 of record VDFB02281492.1, read on the forward strand.
ATGTTGCCATTGCATAGAATTAGACAGGGTGGAAAACCAGTTCCACTCGAGGATAGTGATGGACCTCCCTTCCATGTTGATATTTTTGAACCCTATATGAAGTATATTTATTTCTCGGTAGGCCAAGTATTGGGAATGGAAGTCCCAAAATATATGTCAATCGTGCATATGATAATTTCAATAGATATTCAGTATCATAACTCTAGAACTTTTGATTATGCCTCATACATTTTTAATGGGTTTGATTCTAGGTTGATGGCAGTGAAAAGTGGAGCCTCTATCTTGCATCTTAGGAATTATTCATTGTTGATTCACATAGTGTTGTATTTTGGACATAAGTTAGGGTTATGGCCTTAGGAGATGAGAATTTCCCAATTTCATAAGGAAGGTATGTCATTACCTATTCAATTATGGACTGCTGTTTGGGATAGCAGGTTTGCTAATTCTTGTTTCATACAATTTGAGGAGTATTTTGTAAAACCATTGTACAAATTCTATAATCATCCATATGCTTATTCTCTATCTGATGAGATAAAAAGGTTTCTCATGCCTAAGGACTTCAATAGGCCAATTAATCACAATTGGGGGGATTGGTATTGTTTGGATGATGCTACCATGATTAGGGTTTATAGATTTGAAGATGCCCCATTCATTTTTCCTAAAACAGTCCCGAACAGGATTGCATACTTGGAAATTGTTAAGCAAATGGACTTTTCTAGTGTTATGAATTTGAGATCCTTTGGAAAATAGGCTTTCATGCCCAATACATTATGCTTTGGTGATTTTACTGTATTGGCGAAGGAAGGGTACAATTTGATTCTTGATAAGCTATTGTAATACAACATGAAAAGAGGACTACCTAGAAAGAATTTTGATCTAGAAGGGTATATCAATTCTACTAGACAAAATATAAACTTTGGAGGATATCAACATGTACCCTATCGGTTTGATGATATGATCATGAACCTGGAAGCTGAAGAAGCAGAAATGGTGGTAGAAAAATATAATCAAGGGTTGCAAGATATAGAACTGTTATCTTCTAGGGAAGAGGAATCTGAGGGTAATGTGCCACAGGGTCAATCCAATAAGATGTGAAGATTGATAACTCAGGACTACACCTGCCCTGCTAGGTAATTAAATGTGGAAGAGAGAATAGATACATATGCAATGAATGTGGAGTATAAGTCATTTGTATCAGATAATGAATTTATAAATTCTCCAGAATTTAAAGCATTCTTGTATAAAAAAAAGGAAAAGAGATAAGATAAATGGTTGATAATGTTACACCAAGTAATGAGGAACAACTATTGAAGGACCTAAAGATGAGTGTGGACAGAGAGATGGCGGGTATGACCCCTGAGAAGGGAAGGAGAATGTTAGAAAATTCTAGTGTTATGATCTTTCCAGGGTTGGATCTCAATTTTGCATTAGTCTTTGATAGTTTTCTGAAGGACAGTAATGCTACACACAAGCTCAACCCGGATAAGGTGACAAAAGTATATGTGGGGTCAAAATACAATCGAGATGAAGGGTCATTGATGATTTGGGAATTGTATCCACCTCACAGGAAATCAGTTGTCATTGATACTGAGAAAGCATTCAGGAATATTATGAATATGAAGGTTGGGGAGGCTGATCCTATGGTAACTGTAGAGATTGGAATCAATGTAGCAAAACTAAACAAAGCTCAAATACAAATTTTAATCAAGGAAAGAGAAATATACAAAATGAATAATGAGAGGATGTTGAGAGAAAATGACTACCTGAAATATTTTTCAGGAGTTACAATGAAGTCAACCAAGCTGCTAACTCATGGTGAAAGTTCACAAGAAAAAGATCATTGGGAAGGATCAAGTGCATATTCTCAAGCGAAATATGATGCAGTTGTAGCAGTAATTAAGAAAAGACAAGCCAGTCTAACAACTTGGTTGAATAAGCTCTGGGGAAAAAACTCACATAACTTTGCTACATTGCGAGAACACGAAAGAATGGATGGTAGGATTCTGGAGAAGCTTCAAGAAATAAACTAGAGGGATGTTTCCGATAATGTAGCAATTGAGGCTACAAATAATCTTGTGAACAAGCACAAAGACTTCTTTGAAGAATTGTGAGGGGATGCGTAGGGATTAATTGATGCCATGAAAAAGGGATTGACTACATTCTTCAATGATAGAGGAAAATTAAAAGAAATGACTAGGTGGAAAGGTGAAAGTGAATCAATATTGCAAGAAATTTTGAAGACAACTACTATGAAAGATACAACACTGGATGAAGCATGCAAATATAATGAAAAGATGGTGAAAATGGAGATCGTGATCCAGAATGCATTGGGAGATGCAGATACACATGAGCGCCGAAACTACTTGGACCACTTGTCGAAGATTCATTTGTGGCTTAACAGAGCCTAATTACTTCTTTTTAATTATTTTTTGTTTTAACATAAGACATTTTTGAAAGGATGTGTCCTTTCGAGCAGTTGATGTATAAATATCCATTTTTTGTAGCAAATAGCGAATATTGAATAGGAGAAAGATACAGTAGATTACAATGTTTTGCAATTATGAGACTATGATGCATGTTTGAAACTATGGAGATATCAATTAATTTTTTTTAATGTGGTGGTGTATTTTTGGTATCAGTTGTTTTTTGTGTTAATTGAAAGTATTACTGAAGTTGTCTCCAAGGTTGATGTTTTCTAGTTATTTAAATTGATATAACAAGCTTATATTCAGTTTATCGATGCACTCTTACTGTATATGTATGGTTGATTAATTGGTTCTTTCAAGAAAAGATTAAATCCTTTTAGTTGATCATAGTAATTAGGGAATCTCATTTGGATCATTAAGAAGAACTTGGTAATCATATTCTTGCATGTTCATACAAGTTATAAACTCAAATTTATTTTCCAAACAATTAGAGTATCTGCCAGAAAGAAGTTACTCATTTTAGATTTCTCATTTGACTCCACATACCCAATAAGGAACTAGTCTATACATTCTCACCATTTAGGTTTCACTCATTTTTACATCTGTTAAATTGAACATATTAATTTTTAGCCTTGATATTGTTATACAATCTATACCAAAATAAAATTCATTTATCCACTCCCATTTGCCATTGTAGATGAATTATTTTAGGAAATAAACACAAACAAATTCTGCATCATTCATATAGGTATACTTGCCTCGGTTTAGCAGCACCTGAAGAGAAAAAGGTCTAAACCATTTTGGCCTTGTCGATTACCTTGAAACATACCAAGATATTGACAACCTCTTGAGGCATTTTTCCTACATTTTTGAAAGCTAACACCTCCCTCCTTCTATCTCTTTCCCACTTCCTCCTCTCTCTCTCTATCACAAGTATCTTCAATATCCTACCCCCTCTCCCTCTCTTAGGTCTCTCTCTCACTAACTCCCTCTATCTCTCTCCCCTAAACCCTAAACCATTAAACCTTAAACCCTCTACCCTCAACCCTTAACCCTCCCTTCCTTTATCCCTCTCTTTCTCAAGTCTCTCCCTCCTAGCAGCACTCCCTCTCTTAGGTCTCTCTCTCACTCACTCACTCCCCATCTCAAGTCTCTCCTCCTACCCCTCTTCTCCCTCTCTTAGGTATTTCTCTCACCTACTCACTCCTCTCATTCCCTTTCCTCCAATTCTTAACCCTAAACCTCCTTAAAAAAACCATCTACCTCTAATTCTTCTTAACCTCCTCCTCTATATCTCTCCCACTCCCTCTCCTCTCTCTCTCTCTCAAGTATCTTCAATATTCTACCTCCCTCTCTTAGGTCTCTCTCTCACCACTCACTCTCTATCTCTCTCTCCCTCTCTTTAACCCTAAACCTCCTAAACTCCTTAAACCTCCACTCTCTACTCCTTAACCCTCCCTTCTGGGTATGCAGGATCATGATGGGCCAAAAGTGGCAATATATTGGGTATGTGGCTGACTTAATTTTATTTTTTACCCAAAACTCCATGAAAACTAAAAAGGCTTCTTAAAGAGATTCTTAGCTTTCCACCAAAATAAATTATTCTTTTTACTTTGAATTTAATTAGTAATAATTATTCATTTCTATTTGAATTATGACTAAAGTCCTGATTGATAGGCTAATTGAAAAAATCTATAGCTTTCAACAGTATCACATTTTGAGTCCAAAAATGTCACATTCTATGCTTCAGATACTGCTAGGATTAAAAAGAAAAAAAATAATTTCATGAAGTTTTGACCAAGTCACAAGTGGTCGACATATAATTTTTATATTTTTTAAAGTTGTAATAAAAATTCATAGTTAATTATTTCATTTGGAAAAAATTACAAAAAATATGTACTCACATTGGAACATGAGTCCTCTACTTATATATAAAATCTTATAAAAAAAATATTATCATTTTATTGTGGTTAGGTATTCCATTGCATTAATCTACTTCTTATTTTTCTCCTCAAAATTTAAGTACTACTACATTAAAATTTCAAATTTTCACCAAATAGATTTTATTTATTTTTAATAAACCCAAGTAGTTTAGAAATACATTCCTAATTGATACATATTTGAAATAATATAGATAATTTATTTAAATTTTACGCCAAGTTTTCTAACTCATTTTTTTAAATTTTTGCTAATTTTAAGGACCTATTTTTTCTATGATGATCTTGCACATACCCTTCCTTTATCTTTCTCTTTCAAGTCTCTCCCTCCTAGCACCACTCCCTCTCTCAGGTCTCTCTCTCACTCACTCAATCTCAATTCTCTCCCTCCTACCCCTTTTCCCTCTTAGGTCTTTCTCTCACTCACTCACTCCCACTATCTCTCTCCCCTCGATACTTAACCCTAAAACCTTAAACCATCTACCCTCTACCCTTAACCCTCCCTCCCTATATATCTCTCCTCCCACTCTCCTCTCTCTCTCTCTGCTAAGTATCTCTAATATCCTACTCCCTCTCCCTCTCCCTCTCTTAGGTCTCTCTCTCACTCACTCACTCCCTCTATCTCTCTCCCTTTAACTCTAAACTCTTAAACCCTCTACCCTTAACCCTCCCTTCCTTTATTTCTCTCTCTCTCTCTCAATTCTCTCCTTAACACCACTCCCTGTCTCAGGGGTCTCTCTCACTCACTCACTCCCTCTTTCTCTCTCCCCTCCACCCTTAAACCATCTACCCTCTACCCTTAACCCTCCCTCCCTCTATCTCTCTCCCACTCCCCCTCTCTTTATCTCTCTAAAGTATCTTCAATATCATACCCCCTCTCCCTCTCTTAGGTCTCTCTCTCTCTCACTCAATCCCTCTCTCTCTCTCCCCTTAACCCTAAACCCTTAAACCCTCTACCCTCTACCCTTAAATATTTATCAAATCCTTATACAAAACATATCCACCTATAATCTCATTCAATAGTTTTAATTAATTCTTTGAATTAAAGCTAAAACAAGAATCATACACACTACAACAATGAGATGAATGAAACAATTCTTGATCATTTTATTCAAAATTTAGATATGCTTGTACAATGGAGAGACATGAGTTCAAATTAATCATATCAATTCAAATGTTATTACTATTATAAAAAATTAAATCCCCATGAATTCAAAACCTACTACAAAATGACTCAAAACCTAAATTGCATTTTCCCTAAAACCATCAGACTTTACAATTTTCTCTACAACTTCATCTAAACTCAACTAAAAATATCTAACTTGCTAACCCATACTTTTGGCCTTGAAATCCTTCTTATAGAAAAAGAAGGAGCAAACAAACATCGAGCCAGAAAACACACATGTCACCAGCCAATTGGACTACCTTGTGATATTCCAAAAAAATGTTACAACAAGAATCTCCCTAGAGAATCTTCTTGTTCATCGTGCCCTCTAAGAATGGTTGATGCATCAACAAAAAAATTCAAAAATTCTGCATCTAGACTGTCACCAAAAAGCAAAACTAGAATCTGTTGTAACTACAACAACTAATTTGTCAACCATTACTAGCCTACTCCTTTTCACTCTTCATCAGTTAAATATACATTTACCCATTTTTGGTACTCTTCATCATTTGGCCAATCAAAATTGATCACCTCATTCACCTTGACACTATAAGGTTTGTACTGAACTACCACATGATTCGCTTCTTTTTCAAAAGACTCAAAGAATGAGCTGGTGCTAATGATTTTGTCCATACAACTCACCAACAAATCATAATCTGAGTTACCCTATTTTTGAGGGTTTTGTAGTTGAAACATGATATAAAGGGGCTCTTACACTTTTTGTGATTACTGTATCTTGTGTAAGAGGCCCCATGAATACTGTTCTAATTGTAGGATGCATGAATATGGCATAAGGATAAGAAATAAAGAAGGTATAGGTGCCGTCCTCAAGAGTTTTGTGAAGAAAAGCATGTGAAATGAAAGGTTCAAGCCTAGGTTTCAACAAAATATGTATGGGAAATTTGATTTTATGAATTTTTATCTATGTGCAGACCTAATGGGTTGTTTTTGAACACTGAATATAAATGATATACAAACACACACACACACATATATGTATGTATGTATGTATGTATGCATGCATGTATGTATGTATATGTATTTTTAAATGTAAATATAAATGCAATTACTGGATGCTCTCCTAGAACAATAAATGCAACATATCATTAAAGAAATCTATATCCATGTATATAAATGTGTATTTCTAAATGCAAGTGTAAATGAAAAAAGCATATGGTTTTGTAGTGTTATAGATACAACATATCCAAAAATTAATGTAATTAAAATTTTAAAGTCTTCAACACATATAATATGAAATCGATCAAACTATTAAACTATATGAGAAATAAATGAAAACAATAAATGCATATGTATGTGTATTTGTAAATGCAAGTGTAAAATAAATAAGAATAATGAAAATTATAAAAGAATACAAGGAAATGTCTCCTCCCTTCTTGGTAGTGATAACCTCCTCCACAACCCTTAAAAATTATGAATAGAAGAATATAATCTTTGAAAAACTCAAAGTTGATTCTCTCCTACCTAATGCAATTAGTTATTTTATCCTTACAAACATTTATAGTTATTACTAGAGACACATAGACCAATTCTTCATAATAGAAGAATTTGATCATACTTTTCCAATGATGGCATTATGAGAAAATGTTAGGTTAAATGAATAATTCCTAGCTAAGTTCTTTAAATCATGTCCAACCGTATAAGAGAAGACCACTGCTATGTGTACCTAGATACCATGGAGAAAGGCTCTTTGATCTCTTTCATCAATCATCCTACCTTAAAACATACCAAAAGTCTACTAGCAATTAGACATAGGAAGATTTACGATGACTTAGATTTTTTTTATTGCCAAAGCATAAAATTATGCTGACTTAACCAAGCCTAGTACACACTCCCTCCCTGTTAAGCACTTAGACATATGGAAATTAAATATAAATTTTCTGCTATTTCTAGTCAGGTAGGTGTCCAATAAACCACTTGGTGGTGTTTCCCTTCAAGTTTATTTACTTGAATGAAGAACAAAAGTCATTTGATTACAATTAGAGAATACATTTGATGCCTTGGTTGTGTAACTGGTGGACCATAGTCACATTTAACACTTGTTACAAAGTTTGGGAGTTAAAATGTTAAGTAGATTTGATTTGTGATGGACACATTTGGATGGTAGTAACAATAACTTGCAATCTATCAAGACTTCATTACCTTATAACCTGTGAAATTCTAGTGATGAAATGATAGATTAATCATAATGTCAGCTTAGGATCACATCACCATGAAAGAACTTCATCCAACATCCTTATGAGTGCAGGTACCACCAAATAGGTATTTGTTAATTTTTTCTTCCTCGAGTGAGGGAAATTCAGGAAGAGAAGAGGAAATCGAGATATGTAGTATGTCTAAAAGAGGGAGATCAACTAGAAGTCAAAAGATTAGAAATTTTTTTTGTAAACACATGGAATTTTTTCTTGCTAAAGGGGGGTAATGTTCTTATAATGATGAAAGCATAGGCGATGTTGAGGTTCCCTTGAGGTACAAATATCTACAAAAACAATGGGTACCCAAGGAACTTCCTCCAATAAAAAATTGATTTTTGTGTCAACGAGAGGATATATCACATAACACCATTGTCATTACATGGTTTGGGCTTATTTTTCATGGACGACATAAAGGTCTATTATGAAAAAGTTACTAAATTGATGGATTATGTCAGACCCTGTTACAGTTACAAAGATTGGATGCAACTGGTTCGATATACATGAAGTATGCATATGTATGCACTGTTAGAAAATTATATACAGCTAAAAGATAAGGATCAAAATAAAGGAGTGGCTATGTATATTGATGAAAGACGAAAAGCATCATAGAATATTGTAGGGTTTATAAACATTACATGACTTGGTTCAACAAATAAGCAACCCAATTGCATATTCGAGGTGCACGAGGGAAACTCTGTATTCGTATGTGCGATAAAATCAATAACTACAGGGAAATAGTTGCTAATCGATTACAATTTGAATCACTTAATTACAAAAATAGTTACTATGGGGGTGGTACATACTATGTACCATTTTACCCAACCTCTAATTAATGACTCCAATATACCATTTTATTCTTATGTTATTTTTCGTAAGTCTATTGGTTTCATTTCGGTAATATTTTTTTATATTTAATTTTTGTCACAATGGGACATTGATCGTACGGAGAAGGCTCCGACCCAGAGCACAAATTGCAATGTATCTTCAGGTGCTTCTACCCAATAGATTTACCTCATTGTAATTGTACAAATTAGATATGAGAAAAATATTTTATTATTATGTTTTTTTCATAAGTTTATTAGGTTAATTTCAATAATATTTTTAATATTCTTGTTGTAGTCGATTGATCGGGGAAAGGCACCAACAGTAGAGGCGAGCATCCATAGGGAGGTGTAATCAATATTATGTGATGATGACATCTCTTATTCAACAAAATGTCTTGATATGATAAGGAAGACCCAAAAAAATGCAATGAAATAATCCTTAAGTTGTTATTCATAGTGCCTCAAACAGATGAGATAAGAGAGGGTTAAAATATTGACTGAGAGATCACAAAACTTGCAAGTAAGCTGTCATGAGGTCTTTAATTATAACATAAGTTCATTCATGGTTTTATATTTTTTACTCTTTTATGTCATGAACTAAAATATGTGTTTTTTTACAAGATTTTTTGCATTCTCATGATACTCTTGGCCATGATTAGGGTACTGCAAGTGCTGCCCGATGAGTAGGGGTTGGTACAAGTGTCCATCCTGATCTTCCTACACATACATCACATCATCTGAACCCATCATTCATGCCTATATTGTCTTCTGAAATGTTAGCAACACATACCATACAAACATCCGTTAGTGCACCCTCTGGCAACAAATACATACCAGAACATGTATCAGGACATGTACTTGGGGATGCAGAGGCCATAGTACTAGTGATATTTTAGCAGCATTTCCTGGATCTTTCTGTATTACTAGTACGAGAACATTGTTGGTCACATTTGTGGTGACCAAGGATTTCATTCCCATAAAGATAGAGAAGGTCCTAGGTACTTTAAAATGTTTTAATTATTATTATATATAATCCAATTGAAATTTACTTATTGATTGCTATTTTTAGACTATTGATCCCACGATCATTTTGTAGGAAATGATATTTTTTATAAACATCTAAGTGATATTACATTATAATTTTTCATTCCCACCATACGTACACAATGGAATGCCCAAAATCAATATTTAAAAGATGAGATCATTAACCGTTTAGTTGTGTTGTTCGGTGATAAACATTCAACCAAACCAAGGTCCTTAAGAAAGCTGGTACTTATCTAAAGTATGTGAGTGACCAATATAGGTCACATTTAGAGAAGAAAAAAAAGTATGAGCATCCCCCCATGATTCCAGATATGGAGTGGAAGGACTTGGTGTTGGATGGAAAAGAGAAGGCTAAAAAGAAAAAAAAGAAAGACACCACCAGGCCAAGGAAGGTATGTGATACTATCAACAATGTAATTATATACTAATTACTCTTTCTTTTTACATAATCTAATGTATTTTAAAATTTTCATAGGCTGCCCAACACATCGAAGGCAACAAAGGCAAGATTAGTAAAACACGAGCATCACAAACTTGGCTCTGGTGGTTATATGAAATTAGCCACATGAATTGTAAGTATCAATAAATGAAATATTGTATCCAAATAATAAATTGAAAACAATTTTTTTTATCAAACCATAGAAGAAAAATTCATGATCTTATGCAAAAATTTAGGGCTATGAATTCAACAGATTTCCTACAGAAGAGGACCTAAAGATTTCCTTCCAGCAAGGCTATGGAGTCGTGGCTGAACGCCTAAGAGCCTTGACTGGGTAAACACAATCTTCCACTGCATTTGAAAAATAGGTAAATAAACTCAATAAAGTTTATTTAAAATTGAATACTTGTGCAATCTATTCAATATTAGTTTCCACCATAAAGTAATTACATGCCTATTTTTTTTAAAAATTCAAGCAATGATAATACTACACATAACATTAGAATCCAGCCTGGTGAGGGTGGAACACAACCTCTAGATGAAGGTCATGGTGTGCATCCCAGTACTTTAGAGCATGTAGAGTGTGATCAACATGTTGAACATGATCATGCTAGAGAAGATCAGGAACATGATGTGGCCCCATCAGGTAAAGAGGATCACTCTAATTTTTTTTTAAACATATTTAATTGCAATTGGTGTATTAATTAATGTAGCCTTTCGTGTTTCAACTTTAGAGCATGTACAGTGTGATCAATGTGTTAAGCATGATCAAGCTAGAGAAGATCAAGAACATGATGTGTCCCCATCAGGTAAAGAGGACCACTCTAATGTTCTTTTAAACATATTTAATTTTATTTGGTGTATTAATTAATGTAACCTTTCATGTTTCAACTACAGATCAAGATTTAGAGGGTGTTCAACATGTTGAGTATGAGTATATAATAGAAGTTTAGGAACATCATGTGGACCCATCAGGTAAAGAAAACCACTCTAATGTTCTTTTAATTAATGAAATACTTATAACAATAATAATAAAATATATCAGTTTAACATTTCTTTGTTATTGCAGCAGACCCCCCTTTCAGTGGTGTCCATGTCGTGAGCAGATGACTAGGTGTACATTAAGATCATGAGAAGAGGGCACAACAACTAAAAGGGGGACAGGTGATTTAGAAAATGATACTCCACTTCATATTTTTTTATCTTTAAAAAAGAAACAAAAAAAAGTGATTGTAATCATATCATGACAACCATATTTTTGATAATATGTAAAAATTAAAAGAATGAATATTATATATTAATGAATGAATGTGAATATGTTAATTAATGAATGTTATATGTTAATGAATGAATGTTATATGTTATTAATGAATGGATGAATGAATGTTATATGTTATTAATGGATAAATGAATGATTAATGTTATATGATTGGGTATGGGGAATTGAGAGTGATGTCGGGGGGGAGGGGCCAAATGAGCTTTCACCATCACGTGGTTGGCCTTGTTAAGTAGAGGATATTAAACTATTCTCCAAACAAAGAGAAACTCAATAAGGTAATGCACTTTTCAATATAAGAAATGCATCGTTTGAAGCATCAAACCAATATGCAAAGATGAAAGAAAGTGCTAACTTTTCACTATGGTGGCAGAAAAATGATTCTTTATACCTTGAATCCATACTCTGCATCATAATTTGAAGTTGTTTCCATTCCAATGTTTTGAGTTTAGTTTGTGTGTATGGCTTTGTATGAATACCACATTGTGTTGTGTGTGGATTTGGTTTCAAAGCTTTGTTCTTCTATTTTTAGTGGTGACATAACTCTAAAATTTGACTTTTGTGCATAACATGTTAGTGAAAAAATTAATAGCTCTGAAGGGTTTAGAGGCTCGATTGAGATAGATACATGGATATTTGGATCTTTTTGTTGATGGGAGGCTTCTACTTAACCATGAAATTTTGTACCATCTGCATGTATGCAAAAGTTTCTCTACTTACATTCATTTTTTATCATAAATGTTGTAAATGATATTAATGCTTCAAACTTAAGATTCATTTTATTGTTATAATGATCAAAATGTTATACTTTTCTATACATTAAAGCATTATCTTGCCCCTTACCCTTTGCTCTCTCCCTCCTCCCTTTAAGATTTTTTTGTCATAAAAGATTCACATTTCTGTCTCATTCACACAAATTTATCTGAAATGCTAGGAGTGAGTAAAGATATGTAAAAGATGATGGTTTATGTCTAAACAACAATTTTCCATATTATAGCTAATTAAATCCTTAATATTTGAATAGTTTAGAGCTCGAATAATGCTTCTATATGCATGTGTAGCAATAGGGGAGTCTATGTGAAGATTGAAATTTAAAACATCGCTTTGGTATTTTTCCTTAGGCAGTGAAATGATATTTTGAGTAATACAAACCTACACACACATTTGTATTTTTTGGCATTGCATTGAGGAATTTTTTTTCTCTTATACCTACCCTTTGCTAGACATGGAGGTATATAATATTGGTTTTTGGGTTTTTTTTGTAAGTAGTTAATTTCACAGAAGAAGACTAAAATCTTCTTAATGTCGTGTCAGGTGTGAAAGCATATGAATCACTTGTTAAAGGCACCATTTTGTATTCATCCAAAAATTGGTTTGTTCTTTTTTTTTATGTTTCTTGCATGTGTTTTTTTTAGTCTCTAGATATGTAGCTTGGCTCTTTCCTTTGCATTTTTCATCTATTTTGATGATTATAGTAGATTGTCCTCATAATTTTTTATGTAGATTTGTTTGTAACCTTATTTTCTACCAATCAATTTGAAAACCAGTCACATATTAATGACCATTTCACTAACTTGTAGTCATCCATTACTTCATATGTTGCAGGTTGTGTCTGTGTGCCAATAAATCATGATGATTGCAAGAAGTTTAATCCTACAAGTGTACCCAATCTTTCTCAAGTAAAAGTCTCACCTTATTTTATAGTACTTTAAATGGTTAATTGAAGGTGCTTCTTTAGTTCTGAGATAGTTGAACCCTAGATTAAAATATGGTATTAGATGGGCATTATAATGATAAAATTGAGGTCCATTGAACACAAATTATGAACATAATTTAGTGGACTATGACTAGTGTTACAATTATAATTATTTCTCCTTTACCTACCTCTACATTAATGAAAAATATAGTAGATATTGGAAGTTCATTACATGTCTCATGTATGTGAGTATTTTAATTTTTTTTAAGTTGTTCAAGAGCTTGATTAGGTCAAGAATATGTTCTACAAGCTCTCTTCTCTTGACACTGCTCAACATTTTCCCTACACATTTTCTCTTCAATCCAGACATTTCTTAACTCCTTCCCTTGTTAGCCCTTGGTTGTTCTCAAGTGTAATGCTTTTTCTATGCATCTTGCAGTTTGTATGTATGATCAATAATCTCTTATGAAGCATGGATAATCTTTCATGGAATTGTTGTTGTGATTAGACAATTTCCATTGTGAGAATAATCATTTAATTTGTATGGAAGTAAGTATTTTTCATATTATTTGACTTGGTATTGTAAACTTGTCTTTGCAAAATTCTCTAGGGGGGAACAATAGAACTATGATGATAGGTAGAGTTGTACAACACTATAAATCATTTGGCATTATCAATATATTGCTTATAGAATACTCTGTGTAAGTAAAATGGAATGTGCAATGACAACTAGTCTCGAATTGAAAGATGAATATAAATACATTATACATAAGAATCTATGGTATCTATTTTATGATTTAAAGAACCCTAAAATAAGAAAATTAATAGGTTCCATCTGTTTACTTGCTCTTAGACACTTGTTTAATTGGTGAGACCCTCAGAATGTCTTGTTGATAACCAACAGTGTTCAAAAATCTTGAAGAGGTCAAATCGGTGTGACTTTGGATCTGTCTTCCGACGAAAGTCATCGACAAGACATGGACTATCGGAGTGAGTTTTCTATTCTGTGCCTATGATTGATCTCTCACCGATGGGTTGGCTTCAATGGTTATTGCCAAGAGTCTCCACAATGACATGGTGTAGGTCTATTTAAAACTCCTAAAGAGGTTAGATCGGTGTGACATTGGATCTGTCTTGCCGACAGAAGTCATCAACAAGACATGGACTATATCAGAGTGAGTTTTCTATCTTGTGCCAATGATTGATCTCTCACCGATGGGTTGGTTTCAGTGGTCATCGCAAAGAGTCTCCGCGATGGTACATTTCAATGAATATTTTTTAAAAAAAATTGCATTGTTTCATCGCAATTTCGATGAAGACCACCAACGAATCATCGAAAAGGCTCGACAAAGTTGCTATAGCTGCGGTGAAGGTTTCTTCATAACTCCTTGCCCATTGTGTCAAAATGTCAATTTTTTTTTGTTGTTTCAATGCTTCGGAAGAGCCATTCCAATTACATTTTGGTTGTAATTCGTTGGTGGATACACGAAGTTTTTGTCAATATTTTGAAGAACATTTGAGTCATTTTATGATGCCAACGATTGACAAATCTACGCCATTATTTTGACGTTTAATTTGTCATCTTAATTTTGACAAAAAATGGCGGCGAAAGTTTTTTCATCAATTCGTCGATTGTCCAAAAAATGTTTGTCAAAAGAACGATGAATGCTTGTTGGAAAATGGAGTCAAATTCTGTAGTGTTGATTTGTGCTTTTACACCCTATAAACGAGGGTTTATTGGATCAAAACATTTTCATGGTTTTCAATCCCTATAAATGGTGGAATATTGAGTTATAAGACATGCTTGAAGACTATTTTGAGGTTTTGAGTGATTTGGAATGGTTTTGAAGGGGTCTCCTTTGTAAAACAGGCCTAATCTACTAGCCTTTCTTTAGAGGATAGTTTGAAATCTGATGATTTTCTTTATGTCAAATGTCTAAGAAATTTGATATGTTGTGATGTGCTAGAAAGTGTTTCTAAATGTGCATTGATTTTTCTAATAAGCTTTGAGATGGGAATGTAACTACCCAATTCAATGGTTGATAGACCTACTAGAGGAATATGATATTGTCTGATCAAAACAAAGATGTTTGGTTAAACAGTGGCAAGGATGATATTGAGTGCTTGGTTACTATCAAAATAATGATATGATTGATTTTACTAAATTTGGTTAAGGTGTATTAGACAGGTTTGGTGACTTTGATGGTTGGATGGGTGAGTATTATGAATCCTTTTGAGCAAATTGGTGATTAACCACAAGATGATAATCAAGATTCTGTTGTAGCGAGAGTTTGTAACCTGTAAATAGACTACTGCTATCAAAATATGGTGAGTATAGTGCTTGATAATGGACTGATAATAGTGAGGTATGGTTTAGTTGATTTGTTACCTTGGTGAATAAATGAAAGGATGAATTGTTCAAGTGTCAATAATAGGGTTTATGTTGTTTTTATGGTGGATGAGAATGATGTGAATCTAATTGATTAAGTCAAAGTTTTCTAATATGGTTTTTTCTTTGAATGATTCAATTGGAATACTGATTAGTGGAATGATGAATGATGGCCTATGGAATGGCTAAGAGAATTTGAGTGGATTTTGGTTGAATGAAAAGTATATTTCTGATGAAATTATGTTTGGTCTTCTCTTGATTCTATTTGGAATTGAAACCCTTGAAGAAATGATGTTGATGGTGTTTGTTGGATGCTTTGTATCAGATGTACCCTAATGATTGAGTGTTTTGATATGATGCTCTGCATCACTAACTGCCTTGTCTATGCTATTGCTTACTATTATGGTTTCATATATTTTTTCCAAGCATCGATAGTTTTTCGTTTTGGCACACCTTTGCAAGCACATGCCTCCATGTGAAGTAATTGCATCATGCTGCTTATGTTGGCTTTCTAAACAACTATATTGTACAGTTGAAATTTTGTCATCTATCAACATCTAGTTATTAGTTATGGAATTTGAAGTAATTCTTTGAGTTTGAATGATGTGTAATGCAACGTAACCAACAATATGAATATAAACTACACAAATCTATTAAGTAGAATCCATTAGTTAAGTTCTCTTTATTCTATTACCTCTATGTACATTTGAGTAAATCCACTAGCACTAGGAGACCTTGTTTGCTTGAAACCTCCAATATTAGCCTATTCAACATCCAAAATCACATATTAAAATACCATTCATAAAACAATGCTATTAACATGTAATAAATTTATAATTGTTTACTAGTTACATACCCCAGTGATAGGTGTACTACAAAAATAAGTAGGTGGAGGACCAGTGTATCTAGTCTCAACACTGTGACCCTACAATTTAATTAAAATAATAAAACTAAATTAGTTAATATTGCATTTCAGAATCAAAATTTAATAAATTAAATTCAATGAACATACTAACTTTTACCTGACTATCAATGCCATATGCATGATGCAAAATGTCATCCATCCTCTCCATCCCTGTAGTAGCATATAGATCCTGCATAGTAGCCTCTTGAGTGCTAGTGGGGTCATATGAACAAGTCACTCCACAAGATTGACACACATGGGTTCGAAGGCCACCACCTGAAGACTCCCCTGGATGGCACTGTACAATAGGGCTAGTATTATGGATGACACTCTGGGTCAAAGTGTTGATCACTTGCAATGTCTCTATGTCAGCACTCTCTTTCGCAATGGTAGGCATAACAATGTGCTCACGAGGTGGCCTAGCGAGAGGTCGTCTCCCTTGTGGCGTAGGATCTGGTTGTGCACTTGACCTATCTTGAGCTGACCCCCCACCTCTCCCTTGGAACTCCCTCATATCAAAATAATTTGGGATTTGGTTCAATACAAACTCACTGTATAGTTTCCTAAGAAAATATTGGGGGACTTCACAATTGTTGTACGGTGGGTAATCAAAGACCAAGTACCGCCTATCATAAAAATGGTTCCTAATCTCTTGGTGGTGGCACCAATGAATAGGACAACTCTTCGCATTGAGGCTAAGATTTTGATTTGTTCTAGGGTTAGTGAATAAAGAGCACAAATCACCTTTAGTAAATTTTAAATCTTTTACTTGTTTATATGATAGTTTATTTACATAATATGCCCTAGTTGTCTGCCTCCTATCTTGCCATCTCATCATTTTTTGAGTTATTGAATCTACATTTTTTAACATCTCTTTCATTGAATTTGCTAGGTTCATTCTTTCAGCGGTTGAAACATTTGGATCACTCAACCTATTGATAAGATCCTAATTTTTTTTTTTGTTGTTCTCAATGTCACTAAAATTTTGTTGAGTGCCAGGAGGGTGTTGAGTGATTGGTGGGGGAGGTTGATTTTGTTGAGGATTTTGTTGTTGAGGATTTTCCTCTTCTTCTTGTTGAGGATTTTCAAGATTTGCAGGATTATTTGCATCTCCTACAAATTAAAAAAAAAACAATCAAATCTAACCTAAAATAAACAAAATCAACTTGAAACTAAGAAATTCAAAACAAATAGCAAACAATACTTACCTCTCGCACCTCTTCATCATTGTGGTGCCATCTTTGCAAAAAAAAAAACAACTATTGTTGATGAATTTTGTAGAATGCCTCCTCCTAGAATGCGAGTGCAAAAATGAGGGTTTTTGGCTGCGGGCAGAGTAGAAAAATAGACAACATAAAATGAATCACTTTCAATTTTTTTTTCTTTTAAAATGAAATAACACGAGCGTGTTATAATGTGCTCATGTTATTTCATTTTCAATTTTTTATAGAATTGGACACAAAAGTGTAACCCAACTTCATGCACCCCCCCAGGAAAATATTATCATTTTCTCTTTCCTAGAAAGGAATTGTTTTCTTGTGCCATGTTATGATCATGTTGCTCATGATTGTATGAACAATTCTATAAACTATGAATAAAAAAAAATACATATTGGCATTAACTTTCTGAATTTGAATTAGGGTGCATTATTTTCTTCTTTTTATGAACATTATGCTTTTCTTATTTGGCAACTGTTCATTGCTCCTAGCTTCAAAATCATTGATAATTTCTATCATAATTCTTTCACCGCATTTGGAAAAATAAAAATAAAATTCCAACAAACAAGAGGATGACGAGAATTTGGAAACACTGAATGTTGAAAACCACACTAATTTTTTTTAAAAATAAATTATCTATTTTTTTAATACATTTTTTCATATTGTATTTAGAGAGACAATAATTGAGACTAAAAACATATTGTCTCTAGAAATACAATGTCTTTAATCCCAACTATTGTCTCTAAAGAGACAAAAATACTTCTGTTTCATATTGTCTTTACAGAGACAATGTTTTAAGACAATAATTTGAGACACTCACTTAAAAACAATATTTAAGACAATACACAATTTTTTTTTAATCTCAAGTTAAGAAAATTTACTCAAAGACTGTCTCAAAAATTGTCTTAAACCCCCCTCTATGTAGTAGTGGCTTTTTCAACTACACAATCACTAAATTCAAATGATGAAAGAAATTGATAAAAAATAATAGATTATTTAATGAAAACAAATTACCATAGGCTTCACCATTCTTGATAATGTTCATTAGAAAACTATAAGTATTAACTTGGATAATGGTCCCATTAACAAGTTGTTCATCGAGTTGAGTGAGAGATAACTTGAAAAAAATGTTATATGCCTCAACAACCAAGTTTAGAATCCCTCTAACAATAGCGACACTATTACATACAAAGGGGTTTTAAGACATTAATTAAAGACTATTATTTTTGTCTTTAATTTTTTAATTGTCTTAAATTAAGACAATAAATTTTTTTTTTTCTAAAATACATTTTTTGTTTCCCTCCACATTTTCCCTATGCACTTTATCTTTTTTAGGCTTTTCCCTAGTATCTAAATTCTCCCACTTCTTGGATGAGAATAGAAAACATAGAAGAATAGAACAAATAGAAGAATCAAAGAATAGGGAATATAGGCACTGAGGAACAAAGGCATGATAGCTGGGATGGAGAAAAGTGAACAATAGACAACGGTCATGAAGCACAACAAATGGGGGTTTTCTAATAACAACAAGGGATTTTTCAGACAAGGGGATTTTTAGAAAATCAAGCAAGTCATGACCACATGGGTCCAGGATCTGGGGCAAGCTATAGTAATAAAGCTTCTATGAAAGGAAGGGACTTTAAGCAATAGGTGTGTCCCATGTTTTTTCTTTTTTTGTTGGTAAATATTGTGGAATTCAGCCTTACACTTGCATATTGCATTTTCTTGATAGTTTCTGATGTCTTTTCATCAAGTCCATCTTGTGCATACCTTGTACAACCATTCAAGCCCTAAGATCACATTCGTTCGAGGCAGTTTGTCAAGATTAAGTCACACACCTTGTCCATGCTTCCACCTTTTCCTAAAACAATTCATACACCTTGTCTATGCTTTCACTTTTTGCTGCCAAACAGCTCAGGTGCCATGTCTATGCTTCTTCAATTTTGTATACATGTCTACCAACGCAATTGCAACTACAACACCTAAAAACTATAACTCCATCTATTTTATTTCTTGATAGATGCCCTTACCTTGTCTGAAATCTCCCATTTTGGCATAGGAAGAATGGATGTTGGAAAAGGTTGAGGAATCTTGCCTTATGCCACCGATCTCATTTTCTTGAGAATTTCAAAATCCTATTCGAAATCTTCCCTTCTGCACCTATCTTTCCCTCCTTTTTGTATGCCACAACCTCCTTTCTATGTTGCACGACCCATCTACCATACCATCTTCCTTTGCACATATATTTTAAAAAATTTAAAACTTCCTCCTCATAACGCCTCCTCTTCTCATTGTCTTTGCATTTTATTTTTCCCTTTATATTATTCAAAATATTAGGTATCATCGAATGGTCTTGCTTATAGTGTATTGAAAATGCCCACTTAGTTTGGTTATGTGGTCTCCTTAATATGATGTTGTTGTTCAAAATGTAACAAAAATTAAATAATCACTCTTCTCAAATGAGTCGAAACCCCTGCAATAATATTTAGCATTGGAAGAAATTGTTGTTGATTTTTGAATCAAAGATGAAAAAAAAACCCAACAACTGATTTTCCACTAGAAGAAATTGTCATTGATTTTCCTCTATTGTGTTTCCATATATATGAAACAAGAAATGAATAAAGCAGGTAGTTCTTTTGGAGCAGGCCAGAAAGTTCTTGCAGAAGCATTTAAAGTCCAAGGTAAACTGGACATGCTAATGTTAGCTTTGAAATTTGAAAATTTATATACTCTTAGATTATTCTTATTCACTTTTAATGAAGAAATTCAATTTTATCATACTATATGATATCATTCCTAACATTATCCTTTTTTTTTCACTGCAACTCTTGGCTATTGTGTAGGCAATTCAGCCATGTCTTCAAAAAGATATTATGAGGCAATTGCCATATCATTTTCTGGAGATAATGTTGTATATTATTGTAACAGGTATGCATATTCATCTGAAATGTGATTTTTTATTCTTTGTATTTTGATCTGGCATCATGATGTTTTCCAATATTTGCATTTTATAGGTAGATTATACTATATTACTTTTTTTAAGAGGTTGATTTTTTTTTTGTATATGATGGTATTCTTTGATTGAAATGATTTCATGAGAATTTAATCTGTTATGTGTCAGTAGCCTAGATGATACAACACTGCCATCTTTCTTTGAGTGTGGATCTGTATATAAAATAGTTTGTAACTTTTGGTGACTGATTTTAAGAGAAAGAAATATAACTCTTCAACTTCTCTTATTAAATCTGATTGACATCAATGAATCTTGGAATTATTTCTTATCTACGCAAAATATCTCTGCTTATATGTTGTACTTTGAAATTCCTTTTTCATACAACTCTATGTATGTTGTATAACTATAAACATAAATGTAATAATAAAAAATAGAATTTTGATATGTAGTACACGTTCAAAGTGGCATCTTGCAAACTTACATACACCACTTGGCTATGTTTAGGTTGTGTCCTGATGTGTTGGGAGTAGTAGCGTCAACTTGTTTCCTTATATTATGCTTGAATGCTTGGATTGACTGTATCTATTGTCTATATTTTGGTAATAATATTGATTATGATGATCACAAAATCTTTGAAATTGCTTTGCAGGTAATATGTTTCAGAACTTGGTATACTTTGGTATATTTTCAATCATGAGGGTGGGATCTCATGGATCCTTGTGGGAATACTTCTATGACTGCCTCAACTTCATGATGGGTCTCTTTGGCACTAAAGGTAGTAGGTTTTATTAATTGTATGCATCACCTAGGTTGGGTATTTTAGTTATTTAATATTTTCTAATCTCATAGCTTATGATGGGAGGGATGATTCAGATTCCCTAAAGGAGCCTTCTTTGATGACCTTGAATGGACCACTTGAAAAGATGGAGTTGGCATAGAATAAAAAAACTCTAGCATAAATAATAAAATGCATAGAGCTTGAGAGGATGCGTAGAGTTTTGAGTAGCAAGGTGAGCACAACATAGTAAGAAGGTGGGGCTGCATATTAATCAAGATTTCAGTTTTAAATAAATAAAAATTCCATGGAGGCCAATAAAATATGTGCATAGCATGAGGGAGTAATAGAATTTTAAATTGCATTTCAAATATTTCTTGAAGGTTATGCAAGCTAAAAAATTGAGGGGGAAAGAGGAGTCTATGCAAGAATAAAACAGAGGGGTTGTGACCATGATAATGGACTTTATAATTGTAAACAAAAAATAAATGAATGATGAAGGGGCAACGTTAGAAGAGTGGGCTGAACAAAATAAATGTTAAATGTACACAAAGAAAATTAAAGTTAAAAGGCTGATTAGAATATCCAAAGGGCATGCAGAGTAATGAGCAAGGTTGCAAGAAGGAAATGAGAAAGGGAAGATTTAATTATGAAAGAAGGCTGTAGTAGTTATGTTGGAAAATACAAAGGAGATGACAAAGGTTGTGTGTTAATAGAGATAGGAGTCCATTAAATCTGATTTTAATTAATACAGTTGCATTTTGATGTAGTTATGTGAATCATTTAAATAGAAGAAGGATTTTGTTATTTTTTGCAATCTTTGTGTATTGAAATTTGAATATTGGGTCAAGGATGAGTTTTTCTGATGATTTTGTGTTTGCAAATGGTTTTTGGGCAGAGGGGAGAACCCTCCTTGCACTTATTATTTGTTATGAACCAATCATTTTGGACCTCTATAACTCTTTCATTTTACATCTTAAATATTTGTACAAAACATCGTTCCTCAATATTATTTTTATCAAATTAATCAATTTTTAAATCTAACATAATCTTGTAACATATATTTTATAAACATTAATGTATAGACACTCATATATCATAAACTTGTGCTTCATTTAACACTCATTTTATCCCCAAAAAAATACACATAAAAATTAAAACTATCAAAATAAATTTACATAACAAACTTTGAAATTTCAACTGGTTGGTACTACAATTTAGCTAAAGTTATTAGAAAATACAGTCCCACTATAATGTCTACAAAATACCCATTGAAGTTTGTGCTTCAGTAGATCTCACTAGTAACATAAATATCATTACTCATAAGGAGTAAATACTAGCAACTCCCCAATAAGTCTCTGGTATTACATAAACATTTGTTATAGTGAAAAAATCCTGCCATAAATTTATCTTTTTCTCCAAAACAACATTTCTAAGCAACACCCTTAAACTATTAGAAGATTTACAACTATGCTGATGGAGAAGACAATATGGATGGCTACTAAAGTGTACGTAGAGAAGAATCCTCCACCATTTTAGCAATAATTCTACACATTATGAGGGCATAGTGCTACAAGAATTCTACAATCTCTGGAATCAAAATCATTTCCAACTGAATACCCACACCAAACTATAAAACTTGGCTTTGGATATTTTTTGCACTACCATATAAAATGTTGTGTTTCAGATTTGAGTAAAACTAAAACCCTTCTTCTAGTTTAGATATCCATTGATGCCCATACTATGGAGTTCCAGTTAAATTCTCATAACATGCTTGCTCTTTTGAAATAGATATGTCTCTAAATTTGTGAGTTTCAAATTCTAGTTTATCAAATTTTGTTTTTGGCAACTGTTTCTAGTCAAATGCAACAAAATATGTTGTGATAGTAGAAGTAGTTGCTTCCAAGGAAAAAATGTTATATATCAAGCCTTGAATTCTAGTGGGCATTATGATTTGTTGGAAGTATCAAAACTGGTAAGCATCCTCTATTTTTCCTGACACTAACTCATTTGACTGCAAAATACGATGAAACTTTTTGATGAAATATGTATAATTAGATGTATCGTCAGGTACCTGTGTATTTAATGTGAAATTTTCAATTTTTTTAAAAATTTATGCCCGACGTTCGTCAAAATTGTGACGATCCATGATTTTTGTCACTTTTTCAACATACATTTAGATTCAACCATCCCCTTCCATCAATTTGTGGGCCGACATATGGTTAGCCTCCTTAATTTGTGGGCCGATGGGTATATGGTTAGCGTTCATCAGGGTACAAATACAGTTGAAGATGATGGTACAAATACATTGATCCATGCCACATTTAGTGGCGTAGTTGATCATGATGATCAGGATGACTTTGATGATATTCATGGTTTACCTATACTTGAGAAGACATACGAGCTCCTTTATGAAGGCTCCCAAATGACTCTTCTCTCTGCTGTATTGTTGCTGGTGAACTTGAAGGTTATGAATGGTTTATCCAACATAGAAATCCCATGGATGTTAAGGTACGTCATATATGTCATTTTTTTATCTATTTTTGTTGTTAGTTCATCACTAGTAAATAAATGATGAAATATGTACCATTAATATTCTTTATATTAACAAATTATTTTTTTGTTGTAGATTGATAGGTGAATTTTTGTTACCACCATCGAATATTTTACCTCGCTCATACTGAGATTTATCTACCATTATGAAAGATATTGGAATGGAGTATCAAGTAATAGATGCATGTCCCAATGATCATATTATATATCATAAACAACATGAATTTGCAATAGAATGCCCAAAATTTCATATCAATAGATATATAACAGATCAACTAACAAAAAAGGTGCCTCGCAAGGTTCTTTGTTATATTCCCATTATTCCACATATGCAACAATTATTTAGGTATGAAATCTTAGCACAATTTATGGATTACCATGCACATAATGGAAGTGGAGATGCCATTCTTTGAATTCTTATGGATGGTTTTTCATTTAGGGACATGGAGGAAAAATGGCCACACTTTAAAAAAGAACCTCGTAATATCAAGCTTTCATTGGCAGCAGACGGTGCCAATCCATTTGGAGAGCTGAGATCTATTTACTCGGTGTGGCCTATTTTTGTTATCAATAATAATATTCTTCCATGGATACATCAATAAAGATGGAGCACATAATGTTGGAAATGATTGTTCCAGGTTTTCTTTTACATCAATTTTATTTAATGTAGTAGTGTGTCATTTGTCTTATTTTGTTGCATAATGACTTATATTTTTTTCATTTAATAGTCATGTACATTAATTTATATATATTGCAGTAAAATGGCTATAATAATTATGTACCAAGTTAAAGATATGAATGTATATATCAAGCCTCTTATCGATGAGTTACTAAAGTTATGGAATGGCGTCACTATGTATGGCATCTCTAGACCAATAGGACAAAGACAATTTCAATTCCATGCAATGCTTGCATGGACAATTCATGATGCCCCAGGGCTAACACATTTTTGTGGTATGTTATAATGTTCAACTACACTTTAATGATATTTAATTTTATGAAGTAGATATCATGCATATTTTTTAAATAATCTATTCATTATATATAATTATAAAAATTGACATATTTAATCCAATTATATATGATTTTGTAGGTCTTCAAACAAAGGGAAAATTTGGATGTCCATTTTGTGGTCCAAAGATAAAATCTCGTCATTCAACAAGTTTAGGAAAGCAGGTGTTTGATGAGTATAGGAACTTCCTCCACATAAATCATAAGTATCAAACTACTGAAAAACATCTTTTCAATGGGAAAGAAGAGGCTACATCAAAACCACGAAGAATGACACCTCGCCTATGGAAGTTGGAATATAATAGAATTAATTGTCAATGTTATAGATCAGATTAAATTGTTTATCTATCAGATATGATATGTTTGGAATTTATATATTTATATTGTGTTGTGTTTACTCATGATGTAATTGACAATGATTGTCATTGTTAATCTGTTTAACTTATATGCTTCATGAAGGTCATCAAGGCATTAATGGTTGGCTTCCCCAAGGACTGAAAAGTTATCCTAGACAATTTAGTAGGTTTCCCTACTATGAGTAGCTACAAATTGTGCATTTGTTTGATACAATGCATATCAGAAAGAATATAACAGAAACATTATGGAAAATATTGGATGGAGGGCATGACAAATAAAAAATTGTCAAAATTTGTAGTGACATTCAGGAAGCCAATCATGCAATGAAAATTTCATTCAATTAAATAGCGATGGAGACCAAATTAATATAAGCACCCTTCCTTGGTTATTAACAGAGCAACAAAGCAATGCTATAAAAGAAGTCATATGGAAAATTCAATTTCCCACAGGATTTGCTGTGAACATAAACAATATCATAACAAAGAAAGGTGAATTTGGGTCAGGGATGAAAATGCATGATTAACATACCTTCATTAAGTTAATTATTCTAGTATAATTTATATATATTTGTATACTACATGTAATTTTTAGTGTATTATGTTTACTGGTTTTGGAAAAGTAATGAAAAAATCATTTTATAATTGTTGTAGTACGTTCTACCTCTATCTCTCCCAAAAAACTTCGACAACAATGTCAAGCAAGTTATATATGATCTTGGAAAATACATGAGGTAAGTAGCGATATTTGTTTAATTTTTTGTATAGATCTTATATTTTCCATTTGTTTTACTTGTTATGTAATATATTATATATTTTTGTTAAGTTTCGTTAATATATTTGCACCTTGAATCACTTGTAGATGGTTGTCATCTAAGAAAATTCATAAAGAAGATATAAATTATTAGAGGATGAAGCCAAAATAGTGGTTTACAATTGAAGTGAGGAAGGAAAACTCATAGAAAATGAATGCATGGCAAAAAAAATGATTTTAGGGATTCGTACAAACCTATTGGTTTGACAGAACCCATTAGGGGTTCGCTAGAACCTAGGAATGAGGAGAAAAATTCCTCGTATAATGTGAAATGAAAAAGTGTCTACCTTCGACATTTTTCAATGCACAAGAACACTACCTCATACACCAAGTTGAGGAGATTGAATTGTGTGGACCTGTACACACAAGGTCAGTGTGGATGGTTGAGAGGCACTTGAAATTTTTGAAGTCTTTTGTTAGACAAAGAGAACATCTTGAGGGTTCTATGGTAGAGGGATATATGGTATACTAGACCATGGTGTACATTACTGAATATCTTCCTAATTTTGCAACAAAGATCCATGTAGATAGCATTTGGGATCCCAACTCCATTAACAAATTTGTAGGGGAGTCCTTGATGGGGAAAGGTAGATTGAAGAAAGTGAGAGGTAATTATAAGATGGTCATGTAGATTAATTAGACTACATTTTATGTTGCCTTCAATTTCTTGAAAATAAACAACAAAGAACTAGTCCAAATGAAAGAATATTCCACACATAAATAGAAAAGTACTGGTATTGTATTACTCTAGAAAATATGTCTTTCACTGCTGAAAAGTATTAAAATCTTAAAAAGTGCTGATGATCAAATATTATAATTCAAATTTCATATATATAAGAAGAATACCCAACAAAGGTGTCTCTTCGGATTGTCTTTTGGAAAATAATTAAACTACTGATCTTAATTAAACTTATTAAAAAATTTAATCTTCTCTTAACATTGACTTAACTGCTGAAAGATGTTTTTTATACTCCTCCAGGGTATAGGTATCCCCATCATGCACTGCATTTCTGGTTTCATATTCAAGTTTTATCATCAATTCCATATGTTTGCATGCTCCATCCAACAATAGCCCTTTTGCTTTGACTATATCCAATGCTTCTTGAAGTATCCTATTGCATTCATCCATCCAATCATCTTGTTCCTTCAGAAACCCGTTCTTATCACATAATTTGGGTAATGCCAACTTCATAGTATCATAAAACCTTGTGTTTTCTGAGTTTAAGTCTTCATCATATTTGTCATGCTTTCTCATGATTGTGTCAATGGCCGAGATGGAATTGGTGTCGGATCCCTCATGTAGCTACATATCATGTCTCTTAGTACCCAATCTGTTTTTCACTCTCCCATGCTCAAGAATGGCTTCATAGTTCTTTTTGTGAACATGCCAAAAATCATCAAGGCATATCTTCAGGTTTGCAAATCTCTTGTGAAACATTGTTGCCATAGTGTCAAACTAAAGGTACTTCATATTTTCTACTAGCTATTGATGTTCTTCTTGCAACTGCTCATATTCACTCTGCAACTCTGTATCAGTTCCAGAGGCGATCCTCATTCTGGCATCTTTCATGGCAGTAATTTCCAAATCTAATTTTTCACTTTTCATTTTGTAATAATTTCTTTCTTTCATCAACTGTATTGTTTGTGCCTTGTTGAACTTGGAAATGCTTATGCCCATGTCTACTGAAGCCACAGGGTCATTTTCCCCAACTTTAAGGGTCATAATGTGTACAACGGATTTTTTGATATCGATGATCTTTGGCCTTTTGTGAGGTGGGTATAGTTCCCATATCAACATTGAATTTTCATTAGGATTGAATCTTGACCCTATGTGAATTTCCTTCACACCCTCTATGTTTAACTTGTATTCGACTTCATTGTTATGCAAAAAACTATCAAAAATTAAAGAGGCACTAAGGTCCCAACCAGGAAATACTATTACACTAGCTTCAAGTAACAACTATCTACCCCTTTCAGGGGTCATGTTCTGCACTTCACTATCTATATCATCTTTCAACCTTTTCATCAATTGTTCATTTTTAGGGGTAATATTTGGGATGGATTCCCTCAACATTTTGCATTTGTAATTATATAAAAAATATTTAAATTCTCTTGACTTGAAAAACTCATTATCAGAAATAAAGAATTCATAGGCTATAAGCCTATCATCTTCATCTACACAAAATTCCTTGGCTACTCGTAAGTCCCTGTCAGGGAGTTCTTTATATTCATCGTTCATCATCTGAGACACTGTTCTCTGCTGTGATTGTGCTTCATTTTCTCCCACATATTCTTCTTTAGATGAATCATCCATTTCTTTCAACCTTTGCTTTCTTTTCTCTAACTCCATGAAATTTTCTATAACCTCCTTTGCTTCTTTGTCTTCTTTTTTCTTAAACACATCTTCTCCTAGCATAGGAACATGGGTGTATCCAATAAGGTTTTTCTTTTTCTTACAAGAGTGTATGTACCCTTCAGGGTCATAATTCATTATTTGTGCATACTCCTTTAATTTGAATTCATCCAACAATGAAAGATAATAAGATCATTGATAGTGTGATGTGAGGTTTTCAGGTACATCAATTATAAATTAAGGTTGTATACCGTGGTAATTAACTAATTATACATCATTTGTCAATTTCAATTTTTTTATACAATTGGTCAAGAGTGGGATGCACTACATTTGTACATCGCAAACAATCTTGATTGGATGACAGTATGGATTGAATGATGTCAACAATCCGGTCATACATTAAGATGGGAAGGTGTGGTTTCATTGGTTAAAGAAGCTCATCGTAATGGAGATTCCAATGTTACACCAAGGGAAATTGATTTAGCATATGGTTTAAGAGATAAATAGGTACGCATAAATATATTGATCACCCATATTATTTAATTATTTTCAATTATATTGATGTATATATATGTTGAGTTTTTTTACTTTGCATACATTCGGCCAAGAATAAATATGTTTATCAATTGACGATGCAATAATTTTTACATGTTTGACATATTGCAGGTGAAACACCACAAGGCTATGTGGTGTAATGGTCATAAATTTTGAATCAAAAAGTTGGATGACATGAAGAAAAATTGTGATTCTAGGATAACTACAGTCTTTCAAGTGACTAATGTTTCATCTAGAAGCGACATACATCCAGAAGTATCAGAAAATCAATACTATGGGATTTTGGATGATATACTTGAGTGTTACTTTAAGTCCTTCAAATTAGTTATGTTTTTCGTCCAATGGTACAGGCTACGATTGAATGAAAATGATTCCGAGAGAACTATTATTGAACATTATAACGATTTTACCATGGTTAATACAAGGTCGATCAAGCAAGCTGGAAATGAGCCCTATGTTCTTCCAAGCCAATGTGAGTAGGTATTTTACTTAGAGGTTCTAGGTAAACTAGGTTGGTCATTTTTTGTTAGACATGATCCAAGAGGAAGGTCGGTAAAGTATATTGTGGTGGAAGAATAAGATACCAAAGAACTAGAAGATGAAATAGATGATGATTAGGGTCAACAGTTAGTTGATGATGTGCTTGAAAAAGATGTCAAAGAAGAGGAACTAGATCATGATGATGGAGTTAATGTTCATGAAGATGATATTCATGTCGATGATGACATTATAGAAACTGATACCAATGACGATGATGATGATATGACCAATCCTTACAATGTCGAATCTAGATTGGATGATACAAACAAAGAGTTGGATGAAGAAGAAGATCAATGACATTGAAATGTATGAGTTATGCAATTATATTATCCATTTGATATTGATTTCTTGATAGAATTATATTTGACTTATATGGTTACATAATTAATTCATGATGTACTTTTTAATGTTGTTAATTCATGATGTTACAACTATTGTAGCTCTCCTAGAAATTTCCATATAATAAAATCCTAATTACTCTATGACTATTTATGATTAGATATTATTTGATCATATCTTTGGTTATTTCATTCCCAAAAAATTAGCGTTTCCTCATGTTGACCCCACATAGTGACATGTGAATGGGGCCAAAGTTGATTTTTTTTCAATTTGTGCTTGTATGGAGTGAAACTTGACATGGTTAGCCTAGATGCATGCATTGACAATATGGGAGGGTTTCAAGACTCAAACATGAGGTCATGCTATATAAAGGCATCTCGTCCTTCCTAATAATACAAGTTTCCTTACTCTTCATCTCTTTCATATATTGTTCTTAGCATTTCTTTGGTTAATGGTTTCAAAAGACGAGGCTCTTTGAGCCTCACCTTGGATCTTTTACACATCAGTTTGTGCATTTTCATTAGAAATGAATATTTAGATGATCTTTAAAAGTCTCATTGAATATAAAGATGATAATAGGAAGCTAAAAAAGTGATTATATTTTGTTTATGGAACTTAAACCATAAGGTTTGTCACTCTAATGCTAAAACCAAGTCAAATTAACCCCTAACACCTATTGGAAAAGTCAAAACATGCCTTTCTTTCAAATTCATAAGAACGTATAAACCTTTTGAAACCACACATGCATGTTGTGAAAGTGTATGGTAATCCTACTTATAGCGGAAGTTCACATGATAAGCTAACCAATGGCACTATATTGGAGGATAAACCCAACTATGGAATTAATTTAAGAGGTAAGGGATACCTCTTAGTGGAATTTTGAGTCTTGGATTAATCCATAGTGCTAAAATTAGTTCTAGTGTTCTTCCCTTGGTGTTATATTTATCTCTACAATTTCCCATACTTAACCATTTCATCATCCCTTTTCCCAAGCTATTTATATAATAATATAAACTTGGTCCAATCTCACATTAGCCCCTTAGGTAATTATCCATTTCCTCCAAGTTGAATGGAACCTCTTTTGTACCAATGCATCTATGTTTTCCTACCCTAATGGATCAAGACTTGACATCACCTTAACAATCTTCTTTATGTCATAGCATATCTCCAAAGTGCCTTTGGAATGCTTTAGATGTGTCAATATTAACTAGATTGAATATATTAATTTTAAAGTCTCTTAACACATTCCATGACAAGAAAATGACTCATTTGGATTAAGGAGTACTTTCCTAAACTATTCCTTCATATTCAACAATCCCTTCTCACACCCACATCATAATTCATATCCATGTTAGTTGTAATGAGTTTTTTAAACCAACAATCAATGAATCATAGGATAGAAGAAAAATCGTTATGCATAAGGACAAAAATAAAAGAGATTGAAAGAATTGATTCACTAGATATGCTCCCCATTACTGTAATAGACCAATGTAAAAAATAAGTCATAACAAGAATAGGACCAAAAAAAAAAAGGAAAAGAAACCTTGTAGGCTACATTAATAAGACATTGATTGCAAACATTTCTTCCATGATGTTTAAATGAAAAAATATCAGATAGCTCAGTCTTTAGTCAAGTAGTATTTCAATCACTGATTCTTAGACATCCATCATGATTAAACATCACATATCATAAGCCTTTTTAACAATCACGAGGACTGTAGATAATATTCAATCATGTCATAGGAAATAAATCATCAAAAATTATAAAGAAAGAGAAAACCAACTATATAAGCTTAGCAAGCCACCATACAAAAATAATATTTTGTAGAAAATAAAAATAAACTATATATTGACATAGCATATATATTTTGTATATAAACTATATGTTCACATAACATATATATAAACTATATATTTTGAATTTTGGTCCCGTTGCAGGAGCACAACATAGCATATTGCACCAAGACCCTAATTGGATAGTTGCACCGAGAACCACTGCATCCATCCCCTGAGTTGAGAGTTGTGAGACTTCACTAGATGAGTGCTGCAAGGCCATTGAGTCTTGGAGGAAGACTAGGAACCATTTGGAAAGAGGAAAGCTAGAGCAAGAGGTGAGGGCTCTCAAAAAGGGAAAATGAGCAAGGGACAATGATTGTAAGTGATTTTTCCCCCACATTTAGAAATCTTGTTGCAAGTATAGTGATTTAGACTCTATTTGTTCCCATCGAGGTGTTGCATGCTATATTTTGGTCAATTCGAGCCAATTTCCCATTGAAAAACCCAAGTACTACCTAGTACTAGTGTTTGGTTAGTTTGAACAACCAACCTTTGAGATGTTGAATCAGTTGGGTGGCCTTTTTTTGCTTGTGAACTACAATTTTTGTACTCTAATTGAAGTGCCCATTTGAGCATAGGCTAGTTGGAAAAGTGTTGCAAGTACTACCAATTGTATTTTCTTTAGAGTCTCTAAAACATTTTCAACAAATCTATTTTACTCATTTTGTCACCATAGCATTCTTAGGCCACATTTCTTGGAGCATTTTGTTAAACAATTCATGTAATTGTCTTTTTATCCACACATTGCATGCATTTTTATGGGGCAGTCATAGAGGTTACTTCACCTCACAAAAAAATGCTGCATTTTTTCATCAAGGGCATCAAGGAAGGTCAGGAGTTTGAGTCCAAAGTCACCATGAAATCTTTAGTAAGTATACAAGATCAAAATGTTCCTCAAGTAGTAGTTAAGACTACTTGCTTAGAATCCATACAAGTAAAATTTGGGAATTGAGATACTAGTAAGTACCATATTATTATTATGATTATTTTGTTTTGAGCAATTCAACCTAATATTTTAAACCTTATACATTTTTTTTTACTTATGTTTTGATAGCTGGAAACCAAAAAATATTATTTTTAATAATTTGAATTATTAATCAAGTATGGGGAAGATTGAATATGTTGTATTGGATAATTTCTTCCAAAGAATGGATTTTTTATTGCTCTGTTTGAGCTTGTAATTGTACAAACCCTATAAAATTGACCTTGAACTTCATTTTAGATAGTAAATGTCTCTTTCTTATTGTCCAAATTTCAATGGAGGCAACACATAATTCAATAACCATATGTATTTCAATCCTGTCCTTTTCTGTTGCAATAACAATGGCCATAGGTGCAGGATTTTTTCTATCCTTCCATATTCATTTTGAGTTTTTCAAGTTCTTTTATATGGTATCAAACACCTCCAACCCCATAGTTCTTGTTAGTGTTGATAGTGTGACAAATCTACATAATTCAAATATTGTTGTCTTAGATAGATTTAGGCCTAATTAGGCTTGATTTGCATAAGGGTTTGTTGCTTTACTAACTCCTAACCAAAGTACACTTTTTCAGTGCTTTGGACATGTTTAGTTTGACTAGTATATGCTCTTCAAAGCATCAAAGTCTGTTTATAAAGTATTTTCACAAAACCCTAAGGGATTAACCTTCATAATTACTCTGTTCACAGACTGTACACATAGTTTTTTAGTCAAGAAACTTCATTCCCTCACATCTTATCTTTATGATTTTTCCCTAAATCCACTGAAACATGAAAGAACATTCATAGTAGGATAATATCACAAGAAACCAGAAGATTCCACCAATTAATAAAGGAGAAACATAATTATTTCTTTCTCTGCTTACCCTAATTGAGGGTTTTAGTAGTCTGAAGTAAATCCACAATAACTCACACAAATATTAACTAAAATGCATGAAATTTGATGTAACGGGAAGGTGATTGAGATTATTACCATATCCAACCATTCTACCATGAAAGAACTTCATCCAACATCCTTATGAGTGCAAGTACCACCAAATAGGTATTTTCCAGATTTGTCTTCCTCGAGAGAGGGAAATTCAGGAAGAGAAGAGGAAAGCAAGACATGTAGTAGGTATAAAAGAGGGAGATCAACTAGAGGTCAAAAGATTAGAAGAAATTTTTTTAAACCCATGGAATTTTTTATTACTAAATGGGGGTCATGTTCTTATGATGATGAGAGCATAAGCAACATCGAGGTGCCCTTGAGGTACAAACATCTACGGAAACAATGGGTACCCAAATAACTTCCTCCAATAAACATTGATTTTTGTGTCAATGAGAGGATATATCACATAGCACCATCATCATTACATGGTTTGGGCCTATTTTACATGGATGACATAAAGGTCTATTATGAAAAAGTTACTAAATTGATGGAGTATGTTAGACCCTGTTACAGTTACAAAGATTGGATGCAGTTGGTTCGATATACACAAAGTATGCGTAGGTATGCACTGTCAGCAAATTATATATAGCTAAAAGATAAGGATTAAAAAAATGGAGTGGCTATGTACATTGATAGAAGGCCAAAAGCATTAGAGAATATTGCAGGGTTTATAAACAGTACATGACCTGGGTCAACAAATAAGCAACCCAATTGCATATTCAAGGCACGCGAGGGAAACCCTATATTCGTATGTGTGATAAAATCAATAACTATAGGGGAAGAGTTGCTAATCGATTGCAATTTGAATCACATAGATACAAACACAGTTACTATGGGGGTGGTACATACTATATACCATTTTATTATTATGTTTTTTTTCGTAAGTCTATTGGTTTCATTTCGGTAATGTTTTTTTTATATTTAATTTTTGTCACAGTGAGACATTGATTGTAGGGGGAAGACTCCAATCCAGAGCACAGATCGCGATGCATCTTTAGGTGCTTCTACATAACAGGTTTACCTCATTGTAATTGTACAAATTAGATATGAGCAAAATGTTTTATTATTATGTTTTTTTCATAAGTTTATTGGGTTAATTTCAATAATGTTTTTAATATTCTTGTCGCAGTCGGATGATCGGGGAAAGGAACCAGCAGTAGAGGAGAGCATCCATAGGGAGGTGCAGTCACTATTATGTGATGATGACATCACATATTCCACAAACCTTCTGGATATGATAAGGAAGACCCAAAAATAATGCAATGAAGAAATCCTTCAGTTGTTATTCATAGTGCCTCAAAAAGATGAGATAAGAGAAAGGGTTAAAATATTGACTGAGAGAGCATGGAACTAGCAAGTAAGTTGTCATGAGATCTTTAATTATAACATAAGTTCATTCATGGTTTTATATTTTGTACTCTTTTATGTCATGAACTAAAATATGTGCTGTTTTAATAGGATTTTTTGAGTCTTAATGATGCTGCTGGCCATGATTAGGGTACTGCAAGTGCTACTCGAGGAGTAGGGGTTGGTACAAGTGTCGATCCTAATCTTCCTGCACATACATCACATCATCCGAATGATGAGGTAAAAATAACCTCATCATGATAATACCATAAAGACCTAATTCATACATACAAATCTCTATCCTGTGCCAATTAATTAAATTTTAGGAGAAATAATTGCTTAATTTTTAGTGAGAAATTGTATAAAATTTATTTCTTTTGATTTCTTGAAGCATTTTACCAATATGGATTTAATGGGTTATTTTAAGTGTTTTGTAGATAATAATCAATCAATCAAAGTTGCAGATTGAAGCATCCAGCTAGCACGTGCTCCAGAACAGGTTGAAGATATACGTTGGAAATATGCTCCAGAACTTTAGGGTGATGGATCAAAGATATATTTTCTCTTAAATTTGTTATTTCTATTATCTTTTGAGTTAAATACTTTATGGCTCGACTTGAGTTTCTTAAATACTATGTAATAGGTTTTTAAAGACATACGAGTTATCCATAGATCTGTTTAGATATTTTCAATGGTTATCCATACCATCTGAAATATAGGATGTAGTTATAGTTTCTCTATAAAATACATGATCTCTAAAAGTAAGATATACAATGAAAAAGTAATGTTATACTGTCAGAATGTTTCCAAAGTTTATGAATAAAGAGATTGTTATCTAAAAATTATGAGTTATGAGTTATGGATGATAATTACGATTGATAGAAGTGTTTCTAAATTAACTGTGAATGTGAGTTGAGAACGAATGTGATAACCCATGAGCTGGCCACTCGACAAGAGATGAATTAAGTAGATAAGTTTTTTCTTTTATTATGTTGTTGTTCTATAGAGAATCATTAAATTTACTGTTATGAAATTTTAGTTTTGAAGTATTTGATGCTTTTCACTTCTGTAGTTTTTGTTATTAACTGTTAGAATCTTTATTGTTAAGAAGGTGTTTTATGGATTGTTATAAGTTTTTCCGCTTTTATAAATTTTCAGCTTATTAGTTTAGTCGTTTCTATACTTTTCAATTCAGTCATCATGTTTTTCTAAATTAGTTTTCTTATGTTTTCAGTTCAAACATTTCTTGTTTTCTTAGGAATAAATTTCTTTACAGTTTTATAGTTAGACAATTTGAAGCTAGAATTAATATTAAGTTATTCTTAAAAGTTAGATCACCTAAGGGAGATACTTTGGACTTCTTCTATTGCATATTGCCTTGAACACTACCCAGTCAACAAATTGAATTTTATATTCTAAAGTAATGGGACCTAACGACATCCTATCACTTTTTGGCACTGTTGTCGGGGACCCCTTAGCTTCTTTTGCTTGAGTGTTAATAGAAGATGCCTATAATACCTCTTTTAGGCCAAAAATACTATCTTTGGCTTCCTTTTCTACATGGTCAGGAAAAGAGGCCCTCACAGATGATTTATACCAAAGACCCCCCCAAGATATGTCCCAGTTATACATAGGGAGGCCCAAGGCTTAGAAAACCACTATGTCAATGAATTACTTGAGCCTAACCCACTAGAGGCTTTCCACTATTTCCCTGGAGATCATCCTATAGTACAGCCTGTTGTAGAGGAAATTATTCTTGAGGAGCATATCCCTTTGAACATCATGGGAGATCAAAGGGAAAAAGCTAACCGTAATGATGCCAACTATAATAACAATGATCCTCAACCACCTAGAACGTTCACTTATCCTATTGCTCTAGAGGCAGATGATGATACAATAATGAAAAACATCTCTCTAGCTTTCCTTCCAACCTTCTATGGTTTATCTTCGGAAGACCCAGACTAATTTCTCTTTGAATTTAAGGTCCTTTGTCAAACTTACAACTATAAAAATGATAAGCAAAAATTGAAGTTTTTTCCTTCTACTTTGAAGGATTCAACTATGCATTGGTTAATGGGACTACCATCCAGAAGTATTACATCCTGGCAAGAAATGGAGACTATGTTCTTGAATAAACATTAGAGTTATTGTAGGGTGAGTGATCATAAGGAAGAGTTGTTTAAACTTAGGCAGAATGAGGATGGGAGTCTAGAGGACTATTTGGATAGGTTTCTTTTCTTATCTAAACGATGTGGAGAAACGGCTATTAGTGTTGAGATTCTCAAGACTATATTTCTTAAGGGACTCAATGATGATGCAAAAAGAAGTCTTGATTTAATGGGAAAAGGTGACGTGTCTCAGTTAGCCCTTGAAGACATATGTGATTTATGTTGCAATTTCTCACGTACTTGAGGAGGAGTTTGAATTTTTTTTTCAGAGGGAATAAAGAGATAGGTAAGCTCTGAGAAGAAATATCAAATCTTAAGACATACATACTTGTCCAATTGAACACTACGTTGGATGGTATATAAGAAAAGACACATAACCCTGAGACTTTGTCAATCTATTGTCCTAGGTGTCGAAATAAACATCTTTTACGTGAGTTTCCTTTAGACAAGGTTAATGTTTGTCAACTTTGTGAGCAAAGCCACCCTACCAATCAATGTGAGCTTCTTACTGATCTTAAGAATACTAAGAAAAAAACTGCTTAGGTTGAAGAAGAAATAAATGTGGTAAACCAACACCAAGGAGGTAATTTTTCTTATGGGAAGAATTCCAACCCTGCATGGAGACTGCAAAACAATTGGGCTGGTAATCAATGGCCTCCATCTTGGAATCAACCCTATCCCCCACAGTCTAGTTGGGAAAATCCTTATTGGGGACCTCTCAAATGGGCAAGTCAATCATGAGGAACTCAGTAGTGGCCAAACCAATCGCAACCACAATGGTACCCATGACATATTGCTCCCCAATGGAATCAAGGACATAATCAATTTTAAACCGGTCCTAGGAGGAATCAACAACAAATTTTTTTACCACCACCTCAGAATCTTCCCTAGACGAAGCAGGTAAATCAACCTCAACTTCCAACACAACCACTTCCTAATCCTAAGAACAATCGACATAATACTCTAGTATATACTACTGAACAAAATAATGTCACAGGACTAAATGCAATTTATAGTGGAAATGTTCAGTTCCGTTTTGGTAGAACACTTCAATCGCCCACTATTGAGGAAGTAGTGGAAGAACCTATTCCTTAAAATTTTGAGAAAGATCTACCCTACCAGCGAATATTACTGAGTCTTATTCAGCGGAAAGAGCTGCTAATTTACCTCAGGAGGAGGGAGGTCAGTCTTTGACTGAGTTTAGTAAGGATATTCCTTCAAAGGAGAAAATTCAAGCACCATTTCTGGAGTGTCTAAAATCAACAATTCTGAAAGATACTTCAGAAATGACATTAGCCTGCAAAATTTCATTAATTCAGGAAATTAAACAATTGCAAATAGAGTTTCCTTTGCTGCAGGAAATAAAGGAAATTCCTGAGTTAAATTAGTTGATCAAACAACTGAGCACATCGATGGTTATCTAGCTAATTTTTTATTTGGAAAGACTATTGCTCCA
This sequence comes from Sequoia sempervirens, assembly GCA_007258455.2. Lineage (NCBI taxonomy): Eukaryota > Viridiplantae > Streptophyta > Pinopsida > Cupressales > Cupressaceae > Sequoia > Sequoia sempervirens. The sequence continues at coordinate 58,394,886 of VDFB02281492.1, forward strand.
AAATATGATGATCCTAGGAGTCCACTGATTACAATTACAATTAATGAGGTAACAATACCTAATGCACTGGTGGATTTGGGAGTGGCTATTAATGTAATGACAGTGGATGTAATGGGAAAATTAAGTCTTATTGATTTAAGTCCCACAACTATAGTCTTATAGATGGAAAATCAGTTTATAGCCATTCCAAAAGGTGTTATTAAAAATGTTCTTGTTAAAGTTGATGGATGGGAATATCTAGTCGACTTTCAAATAATCCAATCGCTTACACCCAAAGATAGTTATCCAATAATTTTGGGAAGACTATGGTTGGCTACCGTTGCTGCTAAAATAGATTGTCAAGAAGGAGGAATGACCATTTCACATGGTCTAGATAGTAAACGTTTATTTTTATATCCTCCTATTAAACCTTTTGAATATAATAAAGTTTGGGTTGATGAACCAAAAGAATTCAGTGGGCAAGAAAGTTTGGCCTCCTTGGCCATGGTAGTGATTAAACAACATGGAGAGGAGTTAGAGGATGAGTTAGTAAATGAGGTTGCACATCTAGCTATAGGCTCAAGTGAAGAGGTAATAGAGGATGTACCAGAAATTTTGGGACAACCGATTGATATAAGTGGGATGGAACAAAATTATGTTACCATGGGGATGCCTTGTCCCTTGGGTAATATGATTCCTAGAACGAGTTATTTTTTTGATGATATTACAAGATTTCACTGACTTATACCTCATAGTTGTCCTCTTAACACTTTGTTATGACCAATACATACTGTCACTTTGGCCTATCCAGGAACAAAAACAATTATGTTGTTACCAGGAAAAACTGTGAATGACAATAGTTGGTTGATAGAAATAAAGAGGATAAATTATTTAATGTGTTGGTAAAAAGGTCTAAAGCTTTTGGTTGGGACTATACAGACATGAGGGGGATTCACCTGAGTGTTTGTACTCATCACATTTATACTGATCCTACTATGAGACCTCTTCATTAACCACAGAGGAGACTCAATCCAGGATTAAAGGATCTTGTCAAAATTGAGATTGAGAAAATCCTCCATGTATGATTCATTTATCCTATCTCAGATAGTATGTGGGTGTCACCTATGGTAGTTGTACCATAGAAAAATGGGAAGTGGAGAATTTTTATAGATTACAAAGAACTCAATAAAGCCACTTTTAGAGATTATTTTCCCTTACCATTTGTTGACTAGGTTTTGGAAAATTTGGCTAGGAGGAAATATTTTTCCTTTTTGGATGGATTTAGTGGTTACAACCAAATTCAGGTAGCACCAGAAGACCAAGATAAGACAACGTTTACTTTTCCTTGGGGCACATATGCATATCGAGTTCTTCCTTTTGAACTTTGTAATGCTCCAGCGACTTTTTAGAGGGCCATTTTGGCTATATTTGCAACACTTGTCAATGATTGTGTAGAGGTTTATATGGATGATTTCATAGTATATGGGTCAACCTATGATGAAGCCCTTCAAAAACTAGATAGGATTTTAGAGGTTTGTGAGGAAAATCGACTATCCCTTAGCCATGAAAAGTGTTTAATAATGGTGGAACAAGGAATAGTCTAAGGTCATCACATTTCCTCAGAAGGAATAAAAGTTGATCCTAAAAAAATTTTAGTCATTCAACAACTGACTGTTCCTCAAACACAAACAAATGTTTGAAGTTTTCTTGGACATGTTGGATATTATAGAAGGTTCATAGAAAGCTTCAATAAGATAGCAGCCCCTATGTTTTCTCTCCTCCAAAAAGATGTAGAGTTTAATTGGACATCTAAGTGTCAACAATCATTTGAAATGATAAAAGAGAAGCTTGTCTCTACTCCTATACTGTGTGGAAAAAATTGGAGTCTTCCATTTCACATTATTGCTGATGCTTTAGATGACACAATTGGTGTAGTATTAGGGCAAGAAGATGAGGATGGGGGTAAATATGCCATACATTTTATTAGCAAAAATATAACATCTGCTGAGAGAAACTACACGACAACATAAAAAGAATTCTTGGTTGTGGTTCATGCCATCAAAAATTTCAATCACTATATTACAAGATATAAAGTTACAATTTATATAGATCACTCAGCTATGAAATATTTAATGCATAAACCTATAGTTAATGGTCAAATAATGAGATGGTTACTACTTCTTAAGGAGTTCAATGTGACAATACTCGACAAGGTAGGGAAATTTAACGAGGTGGCAAACTTTTATCATGAATAAAAAAAAGAGGGTGACAAAGCACCTGTACAAGATGAGTTCCCAGATGAAAATTTGTTTGCCATCTCTATAAGGGTTCCTTGGGTTGCTGATATTGCCAACTATTTAGCTACTTTTAAAGTACCTCCTGAATTTACATAAAAATAAAGGAAGTGACTTATTTGAGAGTGTGCACCATTTAAATGGATTAATGGGATTTTATTTTGTTGTGGACTTGATATGATTTTGCGAAGGTGTGTCAGGGCTGATGAAACTTATAGTATTCTAAGGGTCTGCCACGATGAACCTTCTAGGGGTCATTACTCTGCAAAAAGAACTTCTCATAAAATTTTAGGTGATGGATATAATTGGCCTTTAATGCATAAAGATGTTAAAAATTATGTCCGTCGTTGTGATGAATGTCAAAGAGTAGGAAGACTAACTGTTTCTATAGAAATTCCTTTGCAGCCTCAGGTAACTTTTGAACCATTTGAAAAATGGGGGTTAGATTTTATCAGCCCCATAGATCCTTCCTCTCAAGGGAAATAATACATATTAGTTTTCACCGATTATTTGATGAAATGGGTAGAAGTTCAAGCTTTACGAGTTGCTAGAGAAGAGAAAGTTGCTTATTTTCTCTATAATAAATTTTTTATTCAATGTGGAGCCCCCTGAACTATCGTTACAGATCAGGGACCCCAATTTATGTCCAAATTTCTCCTAGCATTTACAGACAATATTCAGGTGAGTCATAAGAAGTCATCCCCTTATCACCCAAAAGCAAATGGTCAATTAGAGGTGACTAATAGGGAGTTAGAAAACATATTGACAAAAATTGTCTCTTTAGGAAGAAGAGATTGGGCCAAGAAATTTCGTGAAGCCATTTGGGTGTACAATACAACATGGAAATCTACAACTAGATTCGGCCCCTATGAGCTTTTTTTGGGAATAAACCTCTACTCCCCATTGAATTTGAACTCCAGACCCTACGTACAGCTATGGAGTTGGGTCTAGATTTGAAATGAGCTCAAATAGAATGAGTTTTATAGTTAAATGAGTTAGATGAGCTTCGCTTGGATGCTGTCCATCAAATTGAACTAGTTTAACATCAACGAAAAGTTTGGCATGAAAAATATATTAAAGAGAGAGAATTTCATAATGGTGAATGGGCCTTGCTATTCGATTGAAGATATAAAGACCATAAATGAAAACTCAGGACTCATTGGCTCAGGCCATATGAAATTTATGAAGTTTTCTTGAATGACATAGTTCAGCTAAAACCCATTGATGGTGATTTACGAACTCTCTTAGTTAATGGTCATCACCTACATATTTACCATAAACCTGTTAATAAAGAAGAATTTACAAAGTTGGTAGAAATGCAAGGAGAGATCCAATGCATTGACTCTGCCAAGGCTGAGTCTACTTGATTTAATATCTATATGTTATCTAAAAAAAGAAAAAGAAATAAAATAAAATAATAAAACTAAAAATAAAAATGAAAGTGATGAAAAGTTGTAATAAAAAGACGTGTACCAAATTTATTTTCGAAACATTTTTCATAAATTTTTATTTTGGACTTAACATGTGTTTTCATTTTGTAGGATCTCTTATAAAGAAATAACAACTTCCGGAGCAATGTTCCAAGATGCTTCAGAACTTGATGATTTAGCTGGCCAGTGCTCAAGAACTTGACGGTCTGAATGCCCACTACTCCAAAACCCACTCTTTAGCCTTCCATGTTTGAAGGATGTTCTTGTAGAATGATATAAACTCTTAAAGTTCAAGTTAATTGGTATTGTCATATTCTTCTTTCCATCTGCACTTTCGATGATGCTCTAGAATTTTCATTTGGTTGCTACTTCGGCTACATCTTTTGATGATGTTCCAAAACTTTCATTTGGTTGCTACTCTAGCTATATCTTTCGATGATGCTCCAAAACGTTCATTTGGTTGTTGCTCTAGCTGCATCTTTCGACGATGCTCCAAAACTTTCACTTTGTTGCTGCTCCAGTTGCATCCTTCAACAATGCTCCAGAACTTTCATTCGGTTACCATTTCAGCTGCATGCTTTACGCATGCTCTGGAACTTCTCCACCTTCTTTGTTTCGAATGCATGCTTTAGACATGCTCCAGAACTTATTCATTTTTCATTTTTCATTTTGCCATCTCCTTTCTAATTTTTTTTTCAAATCTTCCTCGATGTTTTTTTATTATCGTACATTGGTACACACACCTTCTTTTTCCATTATAAATAAAAGCTGCCATAATAGCTTGTCTTCATTAATGACTTCGTCATCCATGAGCTTCCTCAGTCATGTCATACTAACTGTACCGTCACCTCAGCTAATACCTTGCATCATCCTGTCAAATCAGTAGAGGTATGAGATCTTTAAGCGATCATGGAATGGAAGTAAGTACAAATTTTTTCTTTAAATAAGTAGTTATCTTCGAATAAAATATAATTGATTGGAAAGAGTTTCCTTTCCCAATTTAGTAAATTGAGCCACTTGGTGATTAATTGTTAAGTACGCTACACTTTTTGCAGCCCTGCATGCAAATTGAAATTATTACTTAGCAAGTTCCGAGCAAGAGTAGATTAAATAATCACAGTTTGATCATATTTTCAACAATATCAGTGCACAAGTTTCTAGCATTCTTGAAATTTTTAGTAGGGTGGTAGAGACAAGGTAAAAATGGGTGGTACAAAGAAGAAATCTGAGCCGACTTCTACAAAAAAATTGCCAGGGTTAAGTAACATCTCTCGGCTATTTGAAGAAGTGGGTTGGTTGGATTTTGTCAGGAATTCTAAAGAGTATAATGAAAAGTTCGTGAATGCATTTGCAAAAAATTACTCCAATGGACAGGTGATTCTGCATGGGAAGTGTTTCAAGGTGAGTTCAAAAATTATCTCTTCTATTTCAGGGTTAGAAAATTCTAGCATTAAAATATCAGAAACAACACAAACCACATATAAGAAATTATCAGAATTGTTTCTTAGATAGGGAGACCCTCAACCCATGATAGTTGTCAGTACTAGGGGACAAAATAAGGGGTTTCAATGAGCTTCTATATTAGAACCCTGGGGTACTACTGTTGCATGGATTATTAAGTATTTACTTATGAAGGTCAACTTACTACTATGGTAGGACTTGCATTCCACATGTTGATACACTTGCAGCATGGGAAGGAAAACCCTGCTCTAAGGGTTAATTTGCCTCATTTATTGAATGATTCTATTAATTCTTCAATAGAAAGATATAAAACTAGTTCAGGGCCATTAAAACATCATGGGTTAATTCAATTAATTTGTAAATATCAATTCTGTAAGAAACCTAGAAGCAAATGGGAAATTGTTTTGGGGAAGTTTGATAAGCCTACATCAGGAAGGAAGTTAGAACTTGGAGAATCTTCAAAAAAAGTTACTTCACTTCTGGAGCAACTTCCCCTGAAGACCCTAAGGCTACTGAAGCCCAAATTCCTACCATTTTTGGTGAGGAAGTGCTAGAATTTAGAAATGATGAATTTGAAACTTCGGCCTAGATAGAAGATGTGGAGATAATGAATCCAAATGTGGATATTCATCCTGTTAAGAAGAGGAAAAGAAGAACTATTCTTCTAAATGATCCAAAAAATTTAAATTATCAGGATACTCCTCCTTTAAGGTGGAGTAAAAGGTTATCCTCTGGATCTACAAAGCCCCCAATATAGAGTAAAGGGAATAGGTCAAAATCTAAAAAGAAAAAGAAAACCCTGGAAACTAAGGAGTCAATCCACCAATCCTCAGAAAAAGAAATGTCTATTGAAGAAGTACATTTTCATTTAGTGTCTGAAGAAGCTGTAGAACAAGAGAAACATGAAATAGAAAGGAGACAATCTCCACTTCCTACGGAGGATGATGACAATATGTTAATAAATTTGTCTCCGATTATCAATAAAGCTATTGAAATAGTTGAAACTGAAAATATTAATATAGAATTGGAAAAATTGAAATTAGAGATAGAAGAATCAAGAAGTCAATTGCATAAAAAGAAGGAAGAGATGGAATTGCAACAAGAGGAAATAATGGTGTATAAGACTATAATAAATAAAAGGGATCAATAAATTTAGGATTTAAAGTTGGAAATGCAGGGAAAAGATACATCTATTAGTGAGCTGCAAATACAAATTCAGAATTGTAATGAGGAAAACATGATACATAGAGATGGTTTAAATAAGGAAATTCAAAATTTAAAAGGAAACTTTATGCTTATGTTTTCAGCCTTTGAAGAAGAAAAGAAAAGATAGAAGGAAGAATTAAATGCTTCTCTTACTAAGATTAGGGAATTAGAGTAGGACTTGCAAGAAAGCATAAGTAAACCAATGATGGAATCCAGAGAAATTCAAACTGAACCAACAATAACTGAATGGTTCCAAATTCAGATTCCTCCATTACTAATGAAATAGATGGAACGGTGTTATTTCCTAAGGAATGCACAAATTGAGAATAACAGATTGAAAATGGAAATGGTGTTATTAAGAGAAGCATTTCATAAAGCTTATACGGGGAAACATGATGCATGCCAAATAGCTGAATTTCTTTTATCTTGTAGAAGACCATCAAGATTGTATTCAATGTTTCTGAATGAACAATGTTTTAAATGGAAATTTCTTAGAATTTACAATGAACAACCTCATGAACCTAATGATAAATAATTTGTTAAAACATTTGTAGACTCAAAGCCTGAAGAGCAATATATGCTCTGTGAATTCTTTACTCATGATCTTTTGTTAGAAAAGCATACTGATTTCTAATCTTTTTGTGGGGAAGTGCAATTAAGATCACTATTATCTACTATGCGGAATCAAATTCATTGGAAAGAATGTAATAAGGAATATGTTCAAGTAGAGAAAAGTATAGGACTTCAAATGAGATCTCCAAATAGTAGACCAACAACTTTCAAGAAGACATTTGTAGCCCTTTTGTTGGATGAGAAAATGAAGGGAAGGTATGATGATAGCCTTTGAGTTTGTTATAATCATTTCATAGAATAGGGGCAAAAACTGGTTGGCAGGGCTTAGCACGCATGTGAAGAGAGATACACTCCATTACCTATATATCTAAAGAAAAGAGAGGTGATCTCTCCTCTTAGCATTAGATGGTCCTTCAGAAGAGCAGATGCCTTGGCCAAAATTTTAGATCTCAAAACTTTTTGGATAGGAATAAGGTACAAAACTCCTTTATTGCTATATACAACCCCTACTTTCCATATTAATATAGATCAAGATGATAGAATATTTAATGAATGGAAAGGGGGAGTTGCTTTTCATAGAGGTTTCCACAATTCCCTTGTAAACTTTGATATTATAGCAAAATATTTGTATGATATTCGTTGAAAATATGAAGAAGGGAATAGAGGGCAGAGTTATAATCAAGGGATAGGAGGACCTACCAAGATTTAGAAAGGGGAGGAAATGACGAGGTAAAAATAACTTCATCATGATAATACCATAAAGACCTAATTCATACATGCAAATCTCTATCCTCTACCAATTAATTAAATTTTAGGAGAAATAATTACTTAATTTTTAGTGAAAAATTGTATAAACTTTATTTCTTTTGATTTCTTGAAGTATTTTTCCAATACAAATTTAATGGGTTATTTTAAGTGTTTTGTAGATAATAATTGATCAATAAAAGTTGTAGATTGAAGCATCCAGCCAGTACGTGCTCTAGAACAGGCTGAAGATCTACGTTGGAAATATGCTCCAGAACTTTAGGGTGATGGACCGAAGATATAATTGCTCTTAAAGTTTTTATTTCTGTTATCTTTTGAGTTAAAGACTTTATGGCTCGACTTGAGCCTCTTAAATACTGTGTAATAGATTTTTAAAGACATACGAGTTATCCATAGATCTGTTTAGATATTTTCAATGGTTATCCATACTATCTAAAATATAGGATGTAGTTACATTTTCTCTATAAAAAAAATGATCTCTAGAATTAAGATATATAGTGAAAAAGTAATGTTATACTGTCAGAATGTTTTCGAAGTTTATGAATAAAGAGATTGTTATCTAAAAATTGAGTTATGAGTTATGGATGATAATTATGATTGATAGAAGTGTTTCTGAATTAAGTATGAATGTGAGCTGAGAATGAATGTGATAACCCACGAGCTAGCCACTCGATGGGAGATGACTTAAGTAGATAAGTGTTTTCTTTTATTATGTTTTTGTTCTGTATAGAATCATTAAATTTACTATTATGAAATTTTAGTTCTAAAGTATTTGCTGCTTTTCACTTTCATAGTTTCTGTTATTAACTATTAGAATCTTTATTGTTAAGAAGGTGTTTTATGGATTGTTATAAGTTTTTCTTCTTTTATAATTTTTAGCTTCTTAGTTTAGTCGTTTCTATACTTTTCAATTCAGTCATCATGTTTTTCTAAATTAGTTTTCTTATGTTTTTAGTTCAAACATTTCCTATTTTCTTAGGAATAAATTGCTTTATAGTTTTATAGTTAGACAATTTGAAGCTAGAATTAATATTAAGTTATTCTTAAAAGTTAGATCACCTAGGGGAGACACTCCAAACTTCTTCTATTGCAGATTTCCTTGAACACTACCTGATCGACAAATTGAATTTTATATTCTAAAATAATGGGACCTAACGATAGCCTATCACTGACCCCATCATCTGTGCCTATATTGTCAACTAAAATGTCGGAAACACATAGCATGTAGGCATCGAGTAGTGCACCCTCTGGCAACAAACACATGCCAGAACATGAGTCAGGACATGTACCCAGGAATGCAGAGGCCACTAGTACTGGTGATGTTTTAGTAGCATTTCCTAGATCTTCCCGTATTACTAGTACGGGAACATTTCCGGTCACATTTGTGGCGACCGAGGATTTTGTTCCCATAAAGATAGAGAAGGTTCCAGGTGCTTTAAAATGTTTTAATTATTATTATATATAATCCAATTGAAACTTACTTATTGATCACTCCTTTTAGACTAATGATCCCATGATCATTTTACAGGAAATGTTGTTTTATATAAACATCTAAATGATATTACATTGGAGATCTTTGGACCTGCCATATGTACATGGTGGAATGCCCAAAATCAAGATTTAAAAGATGAGCTCATTAACTGTTTAGTTGTGTTGTTCAATAATAACACATTCAACCGAACCAAGGTCCTTAAGAAAGATGGCACCTATCTAAAGTATGTGAGGGACCAATATAGGTCACATTTAGAAAAGAAGAAAAAGTACTAGTGTCCCCCCATGATTCTAGAGAGGGAGTAGGACCTGGTGTCAGATGGAAAGGAGAAGGCTAAAAAGAAAAAAAGGAAAGACACCACCAGGCCAAGGAAGGTATGTGATACTATCAACAATGTAATTATATACTGATTACTCTTTCTTTTTATGTAATCTAACATATTTCAAACTTTTCATAGGCTACCCGACATATCGAAGGCAACAAAGGCAAGACTAGAAAAACATGGGCAACACAAAATTGGCTCTGGTGGTTATATGAAATTAGCCACATGAAGTGTAAGTATCAATAAATAAAATATTGCATCCAAATAATAAATTGAAAACAATTTTGGTTTTATCACACCATAGAGGCAAAATTCATGATCTTATGCAAAAATGTAGGGCTCTGAATTCAATAGAGTGTCCAAAGAAGAGGATTGAAGCTTTCCTTGAGCAAGGCTATGGAGCCATGGCTGAATGCCTAAGACTCTTGACTAGGAAAACACAAGCTTCCACTGCATCCGAAACACAAGTAAATAAATCAATGAAGTTTATTTAAAATTGAATACTTGTGTAATCTATTCAATATTAATTTCCACCATAAAGTAATTATATTCCTATTTGTTTTAAATAGGCAAGCAATGATAATACTACACATGACATTGGAATGCAGCCTAGTGAGGGTGGAGCACAACCTGCAGATGAAGGTCATGGTGTGGATCCTGGTACTGGATGTGTTCATGTACTATACAAAATGTGGTATGGATTAATATAATTAAACATCTTTAATTGCAATTGGTGTATTAATTAATGTAACCTTTTGTGTTTCAACTTTAGAGCATGTAGAGCATGATCAACATGTTGAGCATGATCATACTAGACAAGATCAGGAACATGATGTGGCCCCATTAGGTAAAGAGGGCCACTCTAATGTTCTTTTAAACATATTTAATTACAATTGGTGTATTGATTAATGTAACCTTTCGTGTTTCAACTCTAGAGGATTTAGAGGGTGTTCAACATGTTGAGCATGAGGCTATAAGACAAGATCAGGAACATGATGTGGTTGCATTAGGTAAAGAGCACCACTCTAATGTTCTTTTATTTAATGAAATACTTGTAACAATAATAATAAAACATATCAATTTTACATTTCTTTGTTATTGCAGCAAACCCCCCCTTGCAACGGCCTTCACGTCATGAGTACACGACTAGGCATACATTAAGATCACAAGTAGAGGGTAGAACAACTGAAGGGGGAATAGATGATTTAGAAAATGATACTCCACTTCTTTTTTTAGCTGCAAAAAAGAAAATAAAAAGTGATTGTAATCATATTATGACAACCATATTTTTGATAATATGTTAATTAATGTTAAAAATTGATATTTTTGACAACCATATTTTTGATAATATGTAAAAACTGAAAGAATGAATGTTATATGTTAATGAATGAATGGTATATGTTATTAATGGATGAATGAATGAATGTTATATGTTATTAAGGGATGAATGAATGATTAATGTTATATGATTGGGTATGGGGAATTGAGAGTGATGTGAGCGAAGGGGGAGGGGCCAAATGAGCTTCCACCATCACATGGTTGGCCCTGTTAAGTAGAGAATATTAAACTATTCTCGAAACAAAGAGAAGATCAATAAGGTGATGCACTTTTCAATATTTCATTATGCTACAATTTTAAGCTTATGCAATTTTCATTAGTTCTCTTTGCTTCAATATGTTACCCTTTGTACTTATTTTACTTTTTAACACATCTCATATGTTACCCTAGATGACAGTATTTGCAGGGGAAGCTATCCACAGATGGATCCTACGTCTGGGGATATACGAGTTTGGATTAGAAAAACTTGGGATGTACTTATGTAGCACAGAAACAAAAGAGAAGAGCCCAACCATTTCAACACAAGAATTGGCTTGAGATAGGTACGTGGTTCAAACTAGGTCTAGGTATGAGGGGTCTAGGAGACAGCCCTATAACACAGCTAGTATTAAATAATTAAACATACAAATATTGTAATTATGTGGTTAATGCTAAAATCATCCACAATTCACTATGTGATGAGTAGTTAGTGATGATGTCATGCCATTGTTTGGTAGGTTATTGATTCTGCAGTTGCTCCCAATAATCATCTCTAGTTGCTTACATGCCAGTTGATCAACATGTTGAGCATGATCATACTAGACAAGATCAGGAACATGATGTGGCCCCATCAGGTAAAGAGGGCCACTCTAATGTTCTTTTAAACATATTTAATTACAATTGGTGTATTAATTAATGTAACCTTTCGTGTTTCAACTCTAGAGGATTTAGAGGGTGTTCAACATGTTGAGCATGAGGCTATAAGAAAAGATCATGAACATGATGTGGTTGCATCAGGTAAAGAGCACCACTCTAATGTTCTTTTATTTAATGAAATACTTGTAACAATAATAATAAAACATATCAATTTAACATTCCTTTGTTATTGCAGTAGACCCCCCCTTGTAGTGGCCTCCACATCATGAGTACATGACTAGGCATACATTAAGATCACGAGCAGAGGGTAGAAAAACTGAAGGGGGAATAGATGATTTAGAAAATGATACTCCACTTCTTTTTTTAGCTGCAAAAAAGAAAAGAAAAAGTGATTGTAATCATATTATGACAACCATATTTTTGATAATATGTTAATTAATTTTTGATATTTTTGACAACCATATTTTTGATAATATGTAAAAACTGAAAGAATGAATGTTATATGTTAATGAATGAATGGTATATGTTATTAATGGATGAATGAATGAATGTTGTATGTTATTAAGGGATGAATGAATGATTAATGTTATATGATTGGGTCTGGGGAATTGAGAGTGATGTGAGTGGGGGTGGGAGGGGCCAAATGAGCTTCCACCATCACATGGTTGGCCCTGTTAAGTAGAGAATATTAAACTATTCTCGAAACAAAGAGAAGATCAATAAGGTAATGCACTTTTCAATATTTCATTATGCTACAATTTTAAGCTTATGCAATTTTCATTAGTTCTCTTTGCTTCAATATGTTACCCTTTGTACTTATTTTACTTTTTAACACGTCTCATATGTTACCCTAGATGACAATATTTGCAGGGGAAGCTATCCACGGATGGATCCTACGTCTGGGGATATACGAGTTTGGATTAGAAAAACTTGGGATGTACTCATGTAGCACAAAAAAAAAAGAGAAGAGCCCAACCATTTCAGCACAAGAGTTGGCTTGAGACAAGTACGTGGTTTGAACTAGGTCTAGGTATGAGGGGTCTAGGAGAGAGCCCTGTAACACAACTAGTATTAAATAATTAAACATACAAATATTGTAATTATGTGGTTAATGCTAAAATCATCCATAATTCACTATGTGATGAGTAGTTAGTGATGATGTCATGCCATTGTTTGGTAGGTTATTGATTCTGCAGTTACTCCCAATAATCATCTCTAGTTGCTTACATGCCATTTGATCCATATGAGGGGCACCTTTCAATTTGGGTAGAAATTTTATAGATGATTCTCTTATTTAGTGACCAATGGAATAAGTGAGTGGATGGATTGCTCCTAGTAATTTCCTGTCATGTGCTTCATGCACTGATGATAAAATAATTTCATTGGATAGAATTAATACAGTTATGTATTATATGTTGCTGGTTTGGATTTTGGTTTCGGTTTAATTGTTATTTTTATTCACCCAAGTATCATATGAGAAAGAACGCACATATTTTGCTAGAAATCCATCACAAAAGTGACCTTCTCTCTCACTCTCACACACACACACTAACTTTCTCGGTATCTCACACACACAACTGACCAAAAATAGAATGTACTATTTGGAAATCATTAGTTGTGGATTTAATTTCTATTTGAACTCAATTGTAATCAGGTGGAATTCATACATTGCAAGAACAATACTTGTTTTGATTTGTGAGCTTGGTGTGTAGTCAATGATGGCATCAACATAATTGTATGTTGTCTTTACACTAACTTTTCCTGTAAAATGTTAAGAACATATTTTACTTCATTCCACTATGAGAGAAGAAGGTGACTATTAGATTTTTTCACAAGGAGATCTTCTCATATTTGAAATTTTACTAGAAGTCTTCCATTTTTTCATTCACACCTGTCTCAACTATTAAAACTGGTTTTGTGATTAATACTTTCAAATTAGTAGACAATTGTTTACTTTTTGATTGGCTAATGAGAATTTTTGTAGGGATTTCACAACCTTAAGACACAAATTTGGGTCCCTAGTTTCCATGTGTGGGTTTTCAACACTATGCCCATATACTTTGGGACTTGCATTATTGTAGGTCATGTGATACATATCCAACAATTTCTATGGCAGTTTTTGCCCAATTCTTCATTGTTGGGTCTTCTACCATTGTTCTTATAAGCTATTTACTCACTATATGTATCCAAGACCCATTATTCACACATTTCAAATTGAAGAGATATAGCATATCAGCCAAGCAGTATCTATGTCACCCCGATCATGTTTTATGTTTATATTGGCACAATACAATATATCAGCACAACAACTAGCAAGCTTCACCGATAATTTTTTTTGAAGGAATGGCCTATGTGAATGAGGCAGCACATTATACAATATCGACATAGGCACATTGCATTCATACCGATCGATAGAAGAAATTGGGCTATATATTTTGATTAAAAAGGAAAAAATAGAGAATGTAGCACCACAAGAAATGCATATTGGCATAACTCATGAAAGCTTCCCCGACAAAATACTCATCGGCCATCGGAAGCATAAAAAGTGACAATTCTGATCTCATATACTACTCCTATGAAGATAAAAGGCTCGCATCAAGGACACATTCTTTTTGTTCTACCAATGGGTTATTCAAGAAAGTAAAAGATAGACTCACTTAGGATTTCAGCATGAGGTACATTGATATATTTCATCGGAGGAACACATTGATATTAGAAAAATGAAAAATGGACCGCTCGACGACACATCTTACACCGATAACATTTAGTCGGGAGAACATATCTCAAGTTACACAGACATAGTGGATAAAATAAGCCACCATCGGTGAAATTTGTGTCAATGGCATTCATCGGTGGGAGTATCACCATTAGAAGTAATGAATAACTTTGGGCCCGATAGAATGAAGTCTCTCTGATAGGATTACATCAGATAACCTACATCAATAAAGGATGCAAGGAAAGACAAATACTTGTCGGAGTGACTTATACCAAAACATACATTGGCCAAATTATTCATGTAAAGAACAAAACCCATACATATAACCGTGTTAGGGAGGGAAGATGTTTGAATGAATATTTTTTTTTAAAAACTGCAAGGTTTCCTCGCAATTCATATGTCACCAAAAATTCATCATAATTTGTAGTCAAATACAGTAGTGTGAATATGAGAATTCAAGTTTCTCTCCTATTAAATAAGAAGACTCGCTAGAGAAAAATAAGAAAACATGTTCTCCCAGATTAGAAAGTAATCATTTTATATGTTTCCCAGGTGCATCACACATCAACTGATGCAACAAAGTAGCAAAGTCTCTCCTTGTCACCACCTTGAATAAGGGTCGTGATGTAATATTTGATGGCACAATTTCCTAGGAACTATTTGTTCTACAGACAATTTACATGGCTTGAGATGTCCATCACAGACAGTATACGAGGGGTCCAGGCTATCATAGAGCAAATGATGGTTTTGCAAAAGAAAAATATTGGGAACTAGTTGAGAATACTGATCATCATAATGTTTTAGAAAACCATGAAAGCATACTAAGTAATGAAACCTTAGACATGGAAGCAATTAGGAAGTCACTTGAAAATGTGAGGAAACCATACAAAATAGACCTTGTTGGTGTCATCTATGATGCACATCTTACAGTAGTTTGTGGAGTGAGGTAGATCCTCACTTTTTAATTATCTTTGTTGAATTCTTAGATGCTTTCTTGTTTGATTTCTCAAGTTAATATTAATTGTGTTCTCTTAGGAGAGCCATAATAACAAAACGAGCTATGAGGGTTAAAGAACAATTAAAATTGATCAAAATATTTGCTTCCACTCTTCCACCTTATTATGAAAAGGTTGATCTAGAGAATATATATAGTACAAATGATATTGGATGCCCAACAAAGGTAGTTGATAAACATTACTTTTATAATACAAATTAATTTGGTTCTACTATTATTTTTATACATTGGAATTCATGGAGAAATCATTTGATGTTAAAATGGGAAGCTTCCATCAATTGGTAAACAATATTCAGGTTCTCACTTGATGTATCTAGCAATTGAAATTTAGAGGCTTGAGCATGGAATTTCAGCCTAGAATGGTGGTGCTTTTTAATGGGAAATTGTGTTGGTATGTCTATGTGTTTTGAATGGAATAACTATTAACTGTGGCTTCAAACCTTTAGCAGCAACAGTCATTATATTTCTATTTTTTTAATGTTTATTGGTCTTCTTGAACCTAATGTGCAGGTTGAGGTTGTTGGATACTGTGGATGTGTTGCTGATATGTGGTTGTCATTGATGTCAACACTATTAGCATTTGGTGTATCAGTTGTTGTATATGTCTAGGATATTGAGAAAATTGTAAGAGAAACTATTCCAGGTTCCAAGTGGAACTGTGCAAGTGATGAAAGCATTTTGTTCTCTACATTGAAGATTAGATGATGTGGATTAAAGGGTTTATTTATGAGTGCATCTAGATCATCTACCAGAAGTTTTAGAGGTCCACGTGAAGTTTTGATTATTTTGTGACTATTAGAATAATGGATGTTGAATCATCTAATGAAGCTACACACACTTCAAAGGATCTTGCCAAGAGAAATTACATCACACAGAAAGTGTTGCAACTAAGGTCTGCAAAGAGAGATTGCTATTGATCTACAACATTAGATCATAGATTGATATTTGATATGATATATTACAAATGAACAAGATGCCTATTTATATAGGCAAGAATGAAAACCTAAGATGCATGAGATGTTGCCATGTGTCTTGATCTAACAACATGTGACAACATGTGAACCCTATCTAGATAATTATTAAATGTTGAGATAAGTTCTAGAAGGACAACTCATCTTCTAGAAATAATCTTATCCCTACAAACAAGGAAGGGAGTATTATCCCATTTATTTATGATTTATCTAATAATGCAACCTAGGACTTAATTAATTAAATTCAAGACCTAAGTTAACTTACACTAGTAAAATTAATTAATTAATTAATTACACTAACACCCCCCCATAAGTTCAACTTAGGGAGGAAAATGTAATGATTATGCAGTGATGATCGATGATGGGTCTCAGCTATGAGGCCATGTTAGGTACCCATGTACATGAAGATGCAAAAAAATATCCCACAACTAGAGAAAAGGGGAAAACCCAGTGGGAACAAAACCACTCTCCAAAAAGGAGATGAAAATGAAAAAATGTGAGATAGGATGGGAAGGATGGAGGACTCCCAAATACCCCCCAAGTACACCATCTGTCACATGAATACAATAAAATAGCCCCCCCATATGGAGGAAATAGAGAGACTATATAGCCCCCCCAGAAGATGTGATCACCTGCAAAGATGGTAAGTGTCTGAAGACAGAACAAGATCTAATGTCAACAAACAACTTGTCTCCCTTTCAAAAGAAACTAAACCAAGTGCAAGTGTAGTAATGCTTCCCATTCCAGATAGGAATTGAAGGAAGGAAGAATGAAGGTGGATGTAGATGGTGTATCTGAACTCTGATCAAATGTATCCTTGCTTGATGAAGAAGATGCCACAATCAATGAAGAGGGTGAAAAACTAGGACGATGCAAAAATTGATGCTGAACAATATCCAAAGACAGTGATGTGATGAACTAAATGAAGTGTCCTCAAAACCACTGAAAGAAACCTGAAGCCAATCCAACGGGAGATGCTGAAGAAACCTCAAATCCTGAATGGAATGACAGGGAAGAAGTATCAGATAAGAAATATCTAAATAGAGGAGTGGAAGTTGTGATAAAATTAAAAAAAGGCCTATATTAGGCACTTCGCAAGCTAAAATGGGTCAAAAATCTAGCCCCTCGGGTGCTAGCCCCTGGTCGTTCATGTGACCATGGCGGTAAAAATGGAAAAAGAAAGGTGCACCATCCCTGGTGGTGGCGGAGTGGAGAATTGAGCGAAGCGGCAAAGATCTGGGCAGAGTGGATGGAGGTGCCAATTGTGGATGGGTTCCGCCGGAGTAGTAAATGCTCAGCGGCCAGCTTTAGACCCATCAACAACTCCTAGTCAGCATAAACCTCGGTCGATATCAATAGTCAGGGGCTAGTAGAATGATCATCGTCAGTGGATAAGGCATGGCCAGATGTGACAGCCTGTTGGCAGGCCTTACAAAAACTTAATGCAACCGACACATAAGTACTCCAAATCAAATCAGAATATAGCCAATGAAAAAACAAATTCATCCGCAAATTTTATGAATACTGACAAACCAAAGATTTTTTAATATTTCAAAAATGCAATTAAAAAATCAAATAAAAAACTTTAATATATATGCCAACGGTGTAAAAAAGCTCGATGATTTTTTAAAATAAAACCCCAAAAATTTGATAAAATGTCGATGCCAACTATAGAGATCAATAAAGCTAATGGAGAATATTCAAACCCTATGTATGGAGAAAGATTGTCGATGCCGACTAGGTATTTTTAATGACAGTCGCTTAGATTTTTTGTTTTTCTGCAACTATATAAAATACCCAAAATATTTTTTTTTGCCAAAGAATATATAGATAACTGCCTGAATTTTTTTGAAAAAAAAAATGGCCTACGTATAATTTTTTTTTGACTCAGAGGATAACTGAGAGGGATTATTTTTTTTGCAAATTGTACAGATAGTACGAATGATTTTGTAAACCCTAAAAATACCTCTGATGGTTCCCGAGTTGATGTATTCGATTTTGATGATTGAGCAGGTGACCCTAGGGTTTTGAGGCCTTTTGAAGACAATGGCGAGCTCGGATCGGGCTCTATCTACTTTAGAAATCAGCTTGGTCCTTGGGTGGAAACAAGTAGCCTTCAATGGAAACCTTCAGCCTGCAAGAATCTCTCTAGCCCAACTTTCTTGATCATGTGATGAACTCTCAATGGAATGGATCTGATACCATGTTAGAATAATGGATGCTGAATCATCCAATGAAGCTACACACACTTCAAAGTATCTTGCTAAGAGAAATTACACCACACAGAAAGTGTTGCAACTAAGGGTTGCAAAGAGAGATTTCTATTGATCTACAACATTAGATCATAGATTGATATTTGATATGATATATTACAAATGAACAAGATGCCTATTTATATAGGCAATAATGAAAACCTAAGATGCATGAGTTGTTGCCATGTGTCTTGATCTAACAACATGTGACAACATGTGAACCCTATCTAGATAATTATTAAATGTTGAGATAAGTTCTAGAAGAACAACTCATCTTCTAGAAAGAATCTTATCCCTACAAACAAGGAAGGGAATATTATCCCATTTATTTATTATTTATCTAATAATGCAACCTAGGACTTAATTAATTAAATGTAAGACTTAATTTAGCTTATGCTAGTGTAATAATTAATTAATTAATTACACTAATAGTGACCTGATAGTGTTTCTGTGGTCTCTGTCGGTGTTCCTGAATGTAGATTGTGTGATTCTAGTAATATTAGTTGTTGCATATGTTTCTCTATTGTTTCTTGGTATTCTCTTATGTCTCTAGATCGTTCTCTATCCTTGTGGTATGTCCACATTAATCAGTGAGCTCGTGATTGAAGATCTTTTCTTGTGCATGTTCAGTTTTTCATGTTCTTGCATGTTGGTGGTAACGTGTTGTGGACCTCTGAGGTGAAATCAATTAAAGTATTTTTGTGTTGGAGATGTTAATTTGGGTCTCCACTATGTTGTGGCCAACTTTGGTGGATTCACATTCAAATTTATTTGTAAATCTGGGTTGACATTGCAAATATGTTTTATTTTTCTTGGTAGACTAAGTTATGAGGAAATCTCATGTAGCAGACATATAAGTGATGCAAGGTGTGGTGGAAGAAGTAACTTTGTGTGTGTTGAATGTGCTCTTGTTTGTGTGTGTGTATGAATGTCATTTAATTGTAGAGTAGAGAGTGAAAGAGATTGTGTGAAGTGTGAAGAAGTTTGTGAGCTTAATTGGAACTATAATCAGGCTTGTGCAGAAGCTATTTTCCTCAGTTCATACCCTCCAGATTTTTAATCCTATTTTGTATTGTTGGGAAATGAGCCCCCTTGTAATTGAGTAGTGAGCTCTAGGTAGTGAGCCTGAATGAATGTACATTCTATTTATTATTTTGTATTATAATTTTAGTAGAGTATAATCTTGTGGACTAACATCCACCATGGTTTTTCCTTTAACAGGGTTTCCACATAAATTTTTTTTGCTATTCTTTGTCTCTCTGATGTTTTAATTGCTTATTCATTAGATATGAGATTAAAGTTAAGTTTAAATTTCTACGACAATTGATTCACCCCCCTCTCAGTTGTCTATCCTTATTTTTCCAACAATTGGTATCAGAGCAAGTTCCTCTGAAGAAGTCTAAAAGCTTGAGGTGATCCAGGATGGCAACATTCAAGAAGGACAGCCCTAGATTTGATGGCACTATCTACTCATTGTGGAAAGTCAGGATGTAATGTCACTTAAGGTGTATTAGCGAAGCCTTCTGGAAGATTACAAGAGATCCATATACTATTCCTTAGAATGCTCCCTCAACTCTTGATGAGATCAAAGAAGCTGAAAATAATATCAGGGCTATTGAAGCTTTAGTAAGTGCTCTGAAAAATTTGGAGATGGCTAATGTAGTAGGATTGCAGATAGCTCATGAGATTTGGATGAAGCTGGAAACTTTGTATGAAGGAGATGCATAGGTGAAGATGGAAAAGTTACAAATTTTGAAAGGAAAGTATGAGAATTTAAAGAAGATTGAAGATGAAAATATCACTTCTTTTATACAGAGAGTAAATGAAATAGTGATGGGTATTACATGTGTTGGTGGTTTTGTGGATGAGGATGAAATTGTGGATAAGGTACTCAGATCCTTGCCTCCCTCCTACAAGATGAAGGTTCATGCTATTAAAGATTTCAGATCAGTAAACAAAATGACAAGAGACATGCTGATCGGGAAGCTTGTTGCTTTTGAAATAAGTGAATTTGGTGAATCTACACTGAAGACTAAATCTGCATTCAAAGCAACTATATCTAGAAGTAACAGGAAAAGATATAGTTTGGGAGAGATTTCTAGAAAGATATCCAAGTATGATGAAGAACTGAAACAACTAGAAGACCAAGAAAGAGAAGTAGAAGAATTGGAAGCACTGATTGTAAAGCAAGAAGGTAGAGGAAAAGGTAAGTATGAAGATGTATTTCCCATTAAATGTTTCTCATGCAGTAAAATAGGTCATTTTGCATCAAGATGTTCTAAAAGAGTTCCTAGATCTAATCCTAGAAAGTCTAGATTCCAAAAGAAATGTTACTTTGCTGAAGAAGCAGTGACTGATGATGAGTCTGATAAGGATAATGGAAAAGAAGATGATTGGGATTTCATTTCTACCATTGAAAATAATCATGTGGCTATTGAATCCACTAAAGATGAGAAAGCTCTTGCAGCCCGAATTGAATAAAAAGATGAGTGGGTCATTGATAGTGGATGCTCAAATCATATGACTGATGATAAAAGCAAGTTTGTGAGTCTAGAAAAGTATGATGGTGGGGTTGTAATATTTGGAGATAACAATGCTGGTGTGATTCGTGGCAAAGGATCTATTTGTCTTGGTGGTAAGGATAACACTAATGATGTTCTATATGTTGAAGGCCTAAAACACAACTTGTTGAGTGTTGGACAGATGGTACACAAGGGATATGATCTTCAGTTCAAAGATGGAAGATGCAAGATTCGTGGAAGTTCTGGGAGCATGATTGCTATAGGTGTATAGACAAAAGGTAATATTTTTTTATCTAAATACTACTAGTGGGAGTTGTGTAATTACTCAAGTAGATGAAAGTTGGTTGTGGCATAGGAGGTTATGTCATGTAAATTTTGACAACATTATCAAGATAAGTTCTACTCAAGCAGTAAGAGATCTGCCTAGGTTAGTGAAGCCTGCTAATATAATCTGCAAGGAATTCCAGATGGGTAAAAAAACTAGAGTCTGTTTATGAAGCAAACAATTTCATTCAAATAATGTGTTGGAGCTACTACATACTGAACTTTGTGGTCCCACCAGAGTAAGAAGCATTCATGGAGAAAGGTACTTTATGTTGGTTATTGATGATTACTCTAGGATTATTTGGGTTTCTTTCTTAAGAGAAAAATGTGAAGTATTGGAAAAGTTCAAAAGTTTCAGGGCTATGGCAGAGAATAAAAAAGATTTGAAAATCAAGTGCCTGAGATCTGATAGAGGTGGTGAGTTCACTTCCAAAGAGTTCAACTATTATTGTGAAGAGCATGGAATTAAAAGACAATTATCTGCTCCCCGCACCCCTCAATAGAATGGAGTTGTAGAGAGAAAGAATAGAACAATTCTGGATGATGCCAGAACAATGATGATGGAAGGAAATTTGTCTCAGATGTACTGGAGTGAAGTCGTAAGCACTGTTGTATACACTTTGAAATGGGTGAATGTTAATGGTAATTCTGGTAAGACCCCTTATGAATTATGGTTTGGTCACAAGCCTATTGTTAAGTATTTCAAGATCTTTGGAAGCAAGTGTTATATCAGAAGAGATGATGATATATGAAAATTTGATGCTAGAAGCAATGAAGGGATCTTCTTGGGTTACTCCACTAAAAGCAAGGCGTACCGATGCTTTAACAAAATACTGAGAAAGATGGTTGAGAGTGCAAATGTTAGAGTTGATGAGGACTCTATTAAATCATTCAGACATTGTAGTTATGGTTCAGATGAAAATAATACAAGCCAAGGGAAGAATTCTCAGAAATAGAATCTACTTCAGATTATTCCATATGTTCTAGTGAAGCAACCTCAATTTGTTCTAGTAAATCAAGTCATTCAAGAAGCTCAGACAAGTGCAAGTGTAGAAGAAATATCAGAAGACATATAAGTCAAAGAAAGTCCCAAAACTCCAAGGTATGTAAAGCTAAATCATTCTAAAAGTCAAATAATAGGAGATAAGAATAAAGGAGTGCAAACTAGAAGAAAAATTGCAGAAGAATATTTTCTAATTTCCAAGATTGAACCTAAAAATATTACTGAAGCCTATCAAGATGAACATTGGTTGGAAGCCATGAAGGAAGAGTTGGCACAGATTGAAAAGAATGACACATGGACACTGGTTCCTAGGCCCAAGGACAAAAATGTGATTAGTACTAAATGGGTGTTTAGAAACAATTTGAATGAACAATGTGAAGTGGTCCGGAATAAAGCAAGACTCGTATGTAAAGGGTACTCTCAAATGGAAGGTGTTGATTGTGAAGAAACCTTTTCCCCTGTTGCTAGAATTGAAGCTGTGAGATTATTTCTTGCTTATGTTGCACACAAGAACTATAGAGTCTATCAAATGGATGTAAAATCAACATTTCTGAATGGAGAACTAGAAGAAGTATACATTGAACAACCAGATGGATTTCAGCTAACAAACAAAGAAGATATGGTTTGTAGATTGAAGAAAGCTCTATAAGGACTTAAGCAAGCCCCTAGAGCTTGGTATGCTAGATTGGACAAATACCTACTAAAGCTCAGATTCACTAAAGGTACTGCTGATAGAAACTTATACTTCAAATTAGATAAAGATAAGGAGTTAATCATCAAAGTTTTTGTTGATGACATCATTTTTGGAGGAGATGACAATCTATGCATGAAGTTTGCTGATGAAAAGAAGAATGAATTTGAGATGAGTATGATTGGAGAAATGAAGTTCTTTCTGGGATCGCAAGTTAGTTAGACAAAGGAATTTTCATATCTTAGTCCAAATATGTGAGAGAGCTACAAAAGAAATTTGGGATGGAAGAGTCCAAATCTGTTGGTACGCCCATGGTGACTGAATGTAAGTTGACACAAAATGATGACTCTCCAAAGGAAAATCAAACTAGATATAGATAAATGATCAGTGGACTATTATACTTGACTCAGACTAGACCAGACATTATGAATGTTGTATGTATGGTTGCTAGATTTCAAGCTGATGCAAAGGAATCACATGTGACTGTTGTCAAGAGAATCTTTAGATACTTAAAAGGAACAATTGACTTTGGACTTTGGTATCCAAAGGATGATGATCTCACTTTGTGTGCATATATTGATGTGGATTGGTTTGGTGATGTAGACAGGAAAAGTACTAGTGGTGGTGCTTTCTTCCTAGGGAAGAAGTTGGTATCCTGGTTAAGTAAAAAGAAAAATTCAATTTCTCTATCTATTGCTGAAGCATAATACATTGTTGCTGCCAATAATTGTACTCAAGTGATATGGATGAAACAAATACTGAGAGATATCAGGGTGATATATGAAGATCCTATTGCCATATACTGTGACAATTCAAGTGCAATAAATATCTCAAGGAATCTGGTGCTACACTCTAAGACTAAACATATATCAATCAAGTTTCATTTCTTGAGAGAGAAAGTGAATGAGAAAGAAGTCAGACTAGAATATGTGCCTACCAAAGAAAAAATTGCAAATATATTTACTAAGCATTTTCTGAAGGATACTTTTGAGTATCTCAGATATTGATTACCCCTCCGGATGAGAACTAAAAGATGCATTTGCTTGCATCAATTCATGATCCTCATTGCTATACTTTGATCTAGGTTGATGTTTCCATGGCTGCTACTCAGGGGGAGTAGTGAGATGTGTAGATATGTGGTTCAAAGCATGTATATGGAAAGTTCATGGTTACCTTTGCCATTGATGTCAAATGGGGAGAAGAGCAATGTGAAAAATATCTTAGGGGGAGAAGAGTAACATGAAAAATATTTCTAAGGAGAAGTGCAATGGAGAAGAAGTTAGTGTGTTGGATTGATGGTATTTTTCACATCATGTGTTGCCATCAATGCCAAAGGGGGAGATTGTTGGATACTATGGATGTGTTTTTGATATGTGGTTGTCATTGATGTCAACACTATTAGCATTTGGTGTATCAGTTGTTGTATATGTCAAGGATATTAAGAAAATTTTAAGAGAAAGTGTTCCAGGTTCCTAGTGGAACTGTGCAGGTGATGAAGGAATTTTGTTCTCTATGTTGAAGATTAGATGATGTGGATTAAAGGGTTTATTTATGAGTGCATCTAGATCATCTACCAGAAGTTTTAGAGGTCCGTATGAAGTTTTGATTATGTTGTGACCTGATAGTGTTTATGTGGTCTTTGTCAGTGTTCCAGAATGTAGATTGTGTGATTCTGGTAATCTTAGTTGTTGCGGATTTTTCTCTATTGTTTCTTGGTATTCTTTGATGTCTCTAGATCATTCTCTATCCTTGTGGTACGTCCACATTAATCAGTGATCTCATGATTGAAGATCTTTTCTTGTGCATGTTTGGTTTTTCATGTTCTTGGCCAACATGTTGGTGGTAGCGTGTTGTGGATCTCCAAGGTGAAATCAATTAAATTATTTTTGTGTTGGAGATGTTAATTTGGGTCTCCACTATGTTGTGGCTGACTTTGGTGGATTCACATTCAAATTTATTTGTAAATCTGGGCCGACATTGCAAATATGTTTTATTTTTCTTGGCCGAGTAAGTTATGAGGAAATCTCATGTAGCGGCTATATAAGTGATGCAAGGTGTGGTGGAAGAAGTAACTTCATGTGTGTTGAATGTGCTCATGCGTGTGTGTATGAATATCATTTGATTGCATAACAGAGAGTGAAAGAGATTGTGTGAAGTGTGAAGAAGTTTGTGAGCTTAATTGGAATTGTAATCAGGCTTGTGCAAAAGCTATTTTCTTAGTTCATACCCTCCAAATTTTTAATCCTATTATGTATTGTTGGGTAGTGACCCCCCTTGTAATTGAGTAGTGAGCTCTAGGAAATGAGCTTGAATGCATGTGCATTCCATTTATTATTTTTCATTATAATTTTAGTAGAGTATAATCTTGTGGACTAACATCCACCGTGGTTTTTCCCCTAATAGGGTTTCCATGTAAAAAAATCTTGGTGTTCTTTGTCTCTCTGATGTTTTAATTGCTTGTTTTCGATTTCTTATTCATCATATCTAAGATTAAAGTTAAGTTAAGTTTAAATTTCTGTGACAACTGATTCACCTCCCCCCTCTCAGTTTTCTGTCCTTGTTTTTCCAACAAAGGTGTTAGGAGGAAGGGGAAATCCATCTACGATTGTTGATAATGATGAAGGCTTAGGGAAGGTTGGGATTCTTAAGATGTATATAGTTTGTCATGAGTTAATTTATGCAAATTACTTATCAAACAACAAAACATATATTGAGTGGATTGATTGAATTACATCTAAATAATATTTTCTTTCTATTCTAAATTTCTTTGGTACTAGTTTGATGCTGCAAAGCTAAGGAAACTTAGACTAGCTTTTAAAGAAGCTAGAGGTGTGACTATTGGAAACACAACAACTATTAGGTTGGTTATCTCTCTCTCTCACTCTCTCCAATGTATCTTATCCACTAGTTTATCTACAACATGTCTACTTCATAAATTTGAATGTTTTCAACTTATATGTAGAGTAGAAGATAGGAAAACTAGCAAACAACCTTTTGGATCATTTAAACTATTTTAAATTACATATTCTTTTAATGGCCCTTTTATTCCTCAAGTTCTTACCCACATAAGATAAAGGGATTAGTTATTTGAACATAGTCTAGAGTCAAGACATTGATGGTATATTGTTGCTTTTTAAGATGATATTAGCAGATGGTAAACATGTGAGAAGATTAAACTATTAAAGCCAACATGTAGATGTTTTAAGTATTAACAATCTAATATTGTATTACAGATAGGATTATAACATATAAAGTTTTTTCAAACATCATTTTAAATTTTTGATGGCATTCATCAACTGCTACTAAACACAAAGCTTAATGTATATGCAATGCTACGAAGTAGGAATCACTTCTAAGAGATACATTATGGTCGAACCATTTAACAATGTGGTGGAAATGAGAATAGTACTTTATAGACAATAATTCAATTAAAATGCAGAAACTAATTGATTTAGTTCTACAATAGTAAGAACAATTATTAATGATATCTCATCCAGGTCTTCTAAGAGCTAAAATGTGTCCTCAAAAAGGAAGTGTCATTTCTAGTTATTTAAACTAGGGAAAAGAAGAGATTAAAGACTAGGTGGTTGTAGTCAGATAAGGAAATAGATGTGAACATTCCCTTGGCCATAGCTGTATTTTCTTCTGTTATGACCTATAGCAGGGGTATCCAACATAAATAGAAATAGTTGTGTGACCTAAATTCCCTTATCTTCATCTGTTGTATGACCTGTCTTCCTATCTTGGGATGCTATGTTTCTCATTTTATTGTTGCCTTCATGATAGCAACCTCTTTCCCATGATATGTCCTTTCTTTGGCTACATAGAAATATTCCCTTCTACACCTATATTTCCCTCCTTTTTTTATGCCACAACCTTCTTTCTCTGTTGCATGCCCCCTCTACCATACCATCTCACTGTGCATATATATTTAAAAAAAATTAAAACTTCATCCTCATAACGCCTCCTCTTCTCATTGTCTTTGCATTTTATTTTTCCCTTTATATTATTCAAAATATTAGGTATCATCGAATGGTCTTGCTTATAATGTATTGAAAATGCCCACTTAGGTTGGTTATATGGTATCCTTAATACGATGTTGTTGTTTAGAATGTAACAACAATTAAATAGCCACTCTTCTCAAATGAGTCGAAACCCCTGCAATAATATTTAGCACTGGAAGAAACTATCATTGATTTTTGAATCAAAGATGAAAAACAACCCAACGATTGGTCCCATGCAATGTTGGACAATAAAATTAGATTTTTTTTATTAATGCAACATGTTTAAATACAAAAAAAAAGTTTAAAATTAAAAATGGTGATTTTATCTCAAACAAAAAATTAAATCAACATAGAATGTATTCAATTGTAGTTGAATAGCAATAGCATTAAATAGTTTAAGCAAAATAATGTTTTTTATGCCCTAAACCCTACATAAAAAATCAATAATTTTATTTCTATAATATCTTAAATCAGTGTTAAAATTTATGCAAATTGATTACAAATCTTTCAAAACATGTTTAAAAACCTAATTCTAAAATTTTGGAAATAGGTTACATTCTTGCAATGTTTGGAAAAAAAATTAAAAAACTTAATTCTAACCTAGAACCTGAAAATTGGACAAATTTTCTCCTCAAGTCTGCTCCAAACTTGCTCAAATTCACTTCGTCAAATTTGTAAATGATATGTGAGGAAATCACATGGGCCTATAGGCTTAAAAAGACTCAAAAATCCATGTTTTGTGGTGTATAGTGTTCATCTAGCTTCTAGTGAGTTTGTCTGGTGGACTTATTGGAACTTTTTCTCTTCAAGTCATGAGTTCAAGCAAGCAAGTTTGAGCATGAGTATATTGGTTTGCAAAAAAGAAGCGAATACTCATTGATTTGGTAAGTCTGCAATCTATGCTATGTATCATAACAACATTCTTTGTTACTAAGAAATGATATAATATCTTTTGAGTCCTAACTCCTAAGTGAAGTACAAAATGTGCTCATAGAGTGGGTGTATATGTGTAGCTCTATTTACAAAAGAACCCTAGCTTTGGATACACCTTTAAGAGTAGTTACTTTCATATAGAGAAATGACTTGTGGCTCACTAACATGCAGTTACCACCTTATGTAATTGCTCTTTTTTGAAAGAATATATTGATTCTGAGTGGAAAAAATAATTCTATTTAGTTGCATGCTTTCTAGGATGATAATTTATCAACACTAGAATAGGAAAAAATAATTTCAACCATAGTAGCACAAAAAATATCTTAGCTTTAATGTATTATAGTGAGTTGCTAACTGATTCCTCACATTAATTACAGGAAAATTGCTTTTTGTTGTGTAAATGAGGAAGTTGCTGCAAAAATTGGAAAATAAATTTAGCTTGTTAGGTAAACTAACATGCTGACTCACTGGGTATAGTCCAACCTACATGTACCAATTCTCTAAATTTTTTTGAAGAGTATCATTTGGGGGTTGAAGTAGAAAAATGTTATGGTTCTCTTGATGTACAATCAACTTTTCATCTTTGAAAAGTGGAGCTTATAGGATTATTGATATTGTGTCATGGATATGTAATTATATTTGTTGAGGCTAAAGCTATTGCTATAGCTTGCAAACTCATAAGAATTTGAGTAGGTTGTTGTACTAGCAGTTTCTAACTATTATCTATCTAGATATACCCAATCTTTGTTTTCTGCTTAGCTTGAGTTTATAGTGTCATTTTTTTGTGCTTTTAAGATAAAAGTATTTATAGAGAATACTTTTATTGTGAATGATAAAACATCTAGAAAGTGGTGGGTGCAACTGTATGAAAACCAGAACAAATTATTCTAGCAAATGGCTTGAGGATGGATCCATGTCGAATTAGGGTCTTGTCGATTGCTTATAGTTATTTTAGGCCATCAACATAAGGGTAAAGTTATTTCCACATGGATTAATAAAATTGATTTAGAAAGTGAGTATATCTATTTGAAGAAGTTGTGAAATTGAAATTGAAGTTACATTTTATTAATGTCCATGCATTTGAAATGCTACTTTTCCCCACAAAGGGAGAAGCTCCTCAAACAAATATGAATAGAAATGTATCACCAACAGGGCTTGGATTCAAACATGATAGTTGTCTAGCAAGAAAAACTTAATTTCCCTAATAATTAGATCACAATAATGATGTGCCTACTAAAGTGTTTCTTTTAGTTAATGCTTTAGATTGATGGAAACCTTGGTGATTCATCCTCAGTAGCATGAAGGTACTTGAACCGATGGGAAAAAAAGTGTGCTCTTCATGTCCAAGATGGTAGAGTCCTAGATCTGTGTAAATAGGTTTGTAATTTAAATCTATAACTGATTCTCCAAGGAACATCAATGCATTTATTGCAATAAGTGATGAGTGATATATTCAAAAATTGACATACCACATTAATTGGAACTATTTTGACACAATGCTATTGATTGGACAGTAGGAATGACACACATAGAGATCATTTTCATGAGTGTCATGCCATGGGTCATAGTTTAAACTTTAAAAAGTTGACGAGTAACATGCCAACTCATCACTTACTACAATAAATGCATTGATGTTCCTTGGAGAATCAATTATAGACAAATAACAAACCTATTACACACTCATCACTTACTGCAATAAATGCATTGATGTTCCTTGGAGAATCAGTTATAGACTAACCCCAAAACTTGCTAAGTTCTAGTGCAGTCAATGCTCAAGCACCTAGTGCAAGATGGTTAATATCATAGCCACACACATTCAGTCAATTAATGACAACACAAAGAATTCATGGGACAACAATAACTCAATATTAAATTATTCAAATGTCAACTATTATGTAACTGGCTTACTACCCAAGCCACAAAAATAGTACAAGATTCAAGAAACAAGATCCTCAGATTCTAGAGCTATAATAACATGTATCCTTACAATACCAGGTTTTTTTAATATCTCCATGGATCCTCTTTTGTTCTTGTTCCCTGTTCTATCTGTGTATCTATCTACATCAACCAACAAAGTGTCTGCTCATATATATGTAAAAACCATCACTAGATAGATAAGCTACCAAGAAAAGAGACATTTTCATTTCATAGAGATTCATTCAACAAGATAATGGGAGAGTGGTTCTAGTTTAACATGGGAAGGAAGTGGGAATTTAACATCTCGGTCTTCACTAAAAATCTCCAGCCAAAGGTCATGCAATAAAAAAATAGGTAAATAAAAGGAAGGTCAATAAGAAATGCCTGCTAGAGCCACCAAGAAAGGAAAATTCACAACACCCCACATAGACTCAGCCTAAAACATTTTGAACACCTCAATAAATTGGAATAGGCATAATTTTTGTCCATATTAGATGAATTAACCACCGTGGGCCCTAGCTGAATAGAGGCTCAGATGCAATTCAAAATCAAAAGGGAAAAAAATACCACATAGGAGTAGTAGAACAAGTGGACCCCAACAAAATTATGGTTAAACACCCAACACAGATGGATTCTCATGTGGCCCCAACATAGAACCTTGAGTGCCCAGTCATAAGGAAGGCTACATTATTATTTCCCTATCCACTGCTTAGCAAAGGATTGTAAATTCGATGAAGTGAAATCATCCAGGAATTGGTAAGACCACATCAGAAAGGAGATGTCACATGGATGAATAAAAAAATCGCATAAAAAGGACCTACAACATACAAGCAAAATTAGATAGAAAACCCAAACTATAAGAGAAAAATATTTTTAGGTGTGCAGGATCACACAAGCCCTAAAATGCTCCTGCATCAAATTCATCTAAACTTTTGGCATAAAATTCTTCAAAAGCTCTCCCAATTTGAATTTGAACAATTTTTAACAACTTCCCAAGTAGTGCAAGAATTAATTCATTTCATATGTTCTTTAACACTAATTTCATGTTATTAAGTTTATTTTATGAATTTTTGTATTTTTTAAATATGCCAATTTTTTGCATAGCCTTAAGGAAAAGTTAAAATTTTGGCTTGCCAAGTTCTTGAAGTATGCCACAGTAAGAGGTTGATAGAATCTTAAGCTTTTTATTAAAGGGATTCTGAAAACATAGTTGAAATTCATTTATGTACTTTGTTGTGTTCAACGTGAGAAATTGGTTGAGCAATTCTAAATGACAATACATAACTGTATGAAGCAAGAATGTCAAACATCTCTTTGAAAAGTGTTGTTTGGGATGTTCTTTCGATTCTTCTTTGTGCAAGCACATAACTGGGAAGTTGCTAAGTGGATTTAGCAGGTTTGATTCAACCTTTTTAAAACTAATGGTAGCAAGGGATGAAGTGAGAATGTCATACATCTCTTTGGGAGGTGTGATTTATGGGGATGTTTTTTCATTTGGTACTTGTCTATGCCATAATCACCAAACTCAGACTCTGAGATTTCCCAAAATAGACTTGACAAGTTAATTTTTGGCTCAGATTGGACAAAATGACTTTGGCAATTTGAAAAAATGATAAATAGGATTTTTTTTCAAGGAAACACATGTTTTCTATGCACTATTGTCTAAAATCAACTTTAAAGACAACATACTAATCAATTACATGCTACTTTTCTCACAGTCACAAGTATACATTAATCAAATGACTACAAAACTGGGATATAAGGTTGAAGGAAATAAAAATAGGTGTACAAAATTACCTATAGTCATCTTTTCACCCCCAACAACATCCCAATGGATTGAACAGGTAAGCATCACTTCCCTTGTAATCCTTACCATTGATTTGCAACATGAATTTGCATGTATATGAGAATAATAGTGTAAATTTTGTTTCATTTAAGTGATATGGATAAAAATGCTTCACTTGCTTTTAACGGTGAAGGAATATGCCATGGACGCACCACTTAATCTTGAAGCATGTAGACACATATCTTTCTTTGCAAACTCATTATTTATGGATATGCCAT
Organism: Sequoia sempervirens; assembly: GCA_007258455.2. Lineage (NCBI taxonomy): Eukaryota > Viridiplantae > Streptophyta > Pinopsida > Cupressales > Cupressaceae > Sequoia > Sequoia sempervirens. The sequence continues at coordinate 58,427,013 of VDFB02281492.1, forward strand.
GTGCACCTACTATAGGAAAAATGCTCTCTTTTAGGTTTGCATGATATCTTGTGTTTCTAATTCAATAGCAGCAGTTTTTTTGTACTTGTAAAATTCCAAGTTTTATTTAAATTACCTGTTTGTAATTCCTATGAGTAGGATGTGTGTTCATGAATTAGGGGTCATCTTATTCTATGATTGTCAGTTAGTTGTTTGCAATGTTTATAAGGATGATCTTTCCAACTTGGCCCTTTAGTATCATTATTTTTGAAGCTTGGTTAAGTTTACCTTTCAACAATATTCAAATGTTTGAACTATCTTTGGGGATTTTAAAGAAATAAATTCAGGAAGTAACCGTCACCAGATTTTAGTTATTTAGCAATTAAAATATCTTTAACAAGAAGTATATCCATGGGACATTAACAACATCTAGAATTAATAAATTTAATCTAGCCTATGCTAACTTAATGATGTGTATTGTAGAGTAATGCAAAAAAATCTATTGTTTAATTTCTAAAATGCAATTTTTTTGCAGAGTATCAAACATTGGTTCTCCAGAAAGGAAAAAACATACACAAACATATGGGTAAATAACAACATGATTTTATGATAAATACATGTGGAAAAAAATGTGTTCATAATCTCTTTCTTTACCATTTCTGAATATTCTTAATCAACATTAATAGTTTAGCTATCTTTGTGACATTCATGATACATCAAAACAAATTGTTTACTTAGAATTGAATTTCAGAATGCATCACATTAGATCAACCTCTATGCTTTACGAAAACATATTGATATGGCAATATTAAGTAATGTTATCTTAATTTTGGTATTTTTGGACAATATTCTTACTCCATACTATAGTGAAGAGACAATTTATTAAAAATGTGACCTTGAACTTGAAAATGAGGAGAGAGTCTCAATTGTCTTTTACCTGCAAAAGATTTTTCTAGGTTTGGTTCATGTTTTGGAATGTTCCAATATAATATCACATTGATCTAAAAATTCCTAGCGCAAATTTAAAATTATTGTATTTAAGCAGATGAATGGAGTAACTTTATGGAGCACTTAACTTGTAAAAGGGAAAGTAAAGTATGGGCAAGTGAAGAGAATGTGCTTCAACTTCATCATTGGGCTTCGCAAAGAGGTCAAACACTATCTAGAACTGGTAAAAATTGTGCATTAAGTTCTTCTACAGTTCCTTATTTTCTTATTCAATAAATTACTATGATGGTACATGAGGTAAGTTTGAAAATTATCTTTTAAGAGTTTAGTTATGCATAGTGTGGTGATATCACTACTTTGTTTTCCTATTTTCCATTTTTCTCTTTAAACGAATGATGCAAATGGATTTACTTGTTAAATCTAATATTTTTTTGTTTGCAAGAAAATTTTGTTTTCACCCTGTTGGTTATCTTAGAGGAAGAATTCAGCTCCCTCTAGAATCGTATCAAAATCTTGAAAGACTGTGCTATGCTCAAGACGATTTGGAAATCCTGTCATTCATCAATAACAAAGTAAAAGATTTATTGGATTGTTAAAATGAAAGGTTATCATCCTTTTAGAGGACCAAACACAACCACACAAGAAGAAGAAATTTCCTACTTTGAAGCAGAATTGTCCAATCCAGACATTTGAGTCAACTCATTCTCAAGCTACCTTTCCATGCTTGAAAGAGTTATGCCGGTAGTTGGGTATATTCCATTGGCTTTTAGGGATATAGTTGGTCATAACAGTCTTTCAACTTGCTCCATGCTATGATGTACGTGTTGCTCATGATTGTAGAAACAATTTTATAAACTATAAATAAAAAAATATTTATTGGCATTAACTTTCTGAATTCAAATTAGGGCACATTATTTTCTTTGTTTTTTATGAACATTATGTTTTGCATATTTGACAACTGTTCATCACTTCTAGCTTCAAAATCATTGATATTTGGAAAAATAAAAATAAAAATTCTAGAAAACAGGGGGACAGTGAGAATCTAGAAACATTGAACGTTGAAAACCACATTAATTTTAAAAAAAAAAAAATTTCAATTTTTTTTAATACATTTTTTCATATTGTCTCTAAAGAGACAAAAGTGAACTTGTCTCTAAAGAGACAAAAGTGAAATTGTTTCTAAAGAGACAAAATTAGTTCTGTTTCATATTGTCTTTATAAAGACAATTTTTTAAGACAATAATTTGAGACACTTGCTTAAAAACAATAGTTTTTTTTTAGACTGCAGGAATCGGGAAGCAATTTAAAAACAATAGTTAAGACAATACACAATTTTTTTTTTGTTGTCTCAAATTAAGACAATTTACTCGAAAATTGTCTCAAAAATTGTCTTAAACCCCTCCTCTATGTAGTAGTGCATTTGATCTCTCCGACAATAGGAGTACATCCCACAGGTGGAATGTTGAATACAAGGAATTTTCTTGCCCCGTGATTGAAGAGACTCTGTCAAATTACATGGTAATAATGAGTTAATTCTTCAAGTGCAATGGTACACATTTTTTAGGTTAGCAATGGGAAGAAATTTGTAGATTGACGAATATGAAACTTACTTTTATGTATTCACGCAATTTGGAGAGCAGCAACTTGAAATCCGGCAATGGAGTAGTGTGGTTCGTGGCGTAGCTGGCAAAGTCGTTGCCTCCAGTTACAATGCTAAATAAAGACTTGCTTATGTTCGCCCGTGCATTGTCATTTAGATTATCATAATATTGTTCAAATAGATATACTTGATGGCTCATATTCCAAACATTTTGCAAGATTGTAGTAGATTAGCTATAAACACAGACTATCATAAACTTTGAAAGGCGAATTCTTACCCTAAGCATGTAAATGTAAATATAAGTTTATAAGCAAATAATTAGCAAGTCATTTTCATTCTAAAATAGTAGAAAAAAAGCATATTGATTGTTTAAGTTTTAATCAAACATAATAGCAATATTCTAATATATAGAGCACACTCCGTGATCATCTCAAAATGTGGAAGAGAAAAGAAAATTAAGATATTTCTAACTTTTGTCTATTAATTTTATTGACATTTAAAAACAAAAATGAAACAACAAATAAAAAGATATTTCATATAATCAGTAAACAATTATCTAAATGATTCATGTAGCTCTGATTACACACTTGTAACAAAACTCAGCTAAGCGACAGCAGAACTCAGCTCGTAGAAAGTCTACGTAAAAATATCTCTATTTGATACCCACTTTTCAGTATTGCTTGGGGTTGAAAATTCATTATAGTAATTTGTGGAAGTTTCTTTGGAAAAAGAAAAGAGTATAGACCTGAAATATTGTGTCGAGCAGACCGCTACCTCTTGATGCGAAATCAATCCCAGTTGCAAAATTCGCCTCTGGCCGGAGATAAGGAGGGGCAAAAGGGAGCCCCAAGCAAGAGGCTGCAACCACAGTCAATGCATTATATACAGTCGGAAACAAGAAATTATACCATACCAGTCTGAAACAAGAAATCATACCATACAAGTCTGTAACAAGAAATTACCATACAAATCTGAAACAAGAAATTATACAATACAAGTCTGTAACAAGAAATTATACCAGCGAGGCGGCCATTGGAACAACGACCACTTGGGAGGTGGAAATAGGAGACGCCATATGGGAAGATGTTTGCACGCGCTGAACAGTTTGGAATGTAATTATTATTACCTTAATCAGCTAACGAGTCTCCAAACACATACAGCGCTGGCACATAAGGCTCCGTTTTATACAGCCCAACTAAAATACTCAGTAATAAGCTCGCCATTCTCACCTTAACAACTGATTATATCTAGCTCGCTTACTGAATCTCGAACTCCTTCGCCTATTTATAGGAAAATGCTGTCGTATGGTTATTGCTTGTACGTATAAATACTAGTAGTGTTCGTATGTTAATACAGCAGACGCAAATTGCATTAGAATTTACTTGACCAATATAAATTGTGAAAATATGTTGAAATCAAATAATAAAATAAAATAGACCCTTTATGTACTGCTGAAGTTAAATAATTTTATATGACCTTATCAAAGATCCCCAGAAAAGGTACACGCATTAAATTTTCACCTGAGTTATGCATGAATGGACAGAAGCGGGAGCTGTAGGTGTGTCCATTTTTAAATTTCCACGAAGAGCTGGTAGACAGATCAACGATAACTCTAGAAATGTGAATGGATAAACTTTACATCAAGTATGAGCATTAATTGCATGTGTAAAAGAAATATGAATGGAATGAAAGAAATTAAACGTCAAATCAACAACATGAGACTAATTGGAAATTTCACAGTTCATTCCAGAATGAAACACTTAAATAAGCAATATCTCAAAACGTGAGACTGAAAGGAAATTTCAATTAGAGTTCAACAAATTTTAATGTCTATTGGTCAGTAGAGTCCATCTCGATATGTGGATATTTTGTTAAAAACATGGAAAAAAACAAAACATGACAAAAAAAAACAACAGAAAACACAACATTAAAAACAACAGAAAAATGGCATGATATTTTTATTTATTAAAATAAGAGAATCAATTACAAACATCGAGAGCTGCACAGCATGAACAAAAACACAGTACTAAAAACAGCAGAAATTTTTATAAATGAAAGAAGGTACTGCTGGTGTTTTTTATGTACTTTTGGAGAAAACTGATCATTTTGTAATTTACAAGCTACAGCTGGTTTATCTCCTGCAGCTATATACTGCTGATTTGTGTTGATGTTGATTACTCTGTGGCTCCTTTCATGATTCTTATTTAGAAAGAGCCTGTTGTACATTATTTTTTTTACAATTAACATATGCTTTTTTCCAATAAAAAAAATAGCAGAAATTACAATTGAAATAAATAGAGTCCTAAAAACAACAGAAATTACAACTGACATGATGCTTGGTGCTGGTGGAATGTGGGAAACATTAGCGGGATTAAATGATTTTTCATTGTTTGTTGCTGTGACATGTTCTCTTTCCTAGCAATCTCCTTTTGAGACTGCATTTATTTTTCATTGTAATATTTTTCAGCAGCTTTATTCAATATAAAAAAAACAAGAAACCTGACAAAAAAAAATGGAAAACACAGCATTAAAAATAATAGAAAAATGACATGATTTTATTTATTTATTAGAATAAGAGAATCAATTACAAACATCAAGAGCTGCACAGCATCAACAAAAACACAACACTAAAAACAATAGAAATTACATCAAGAGTTAGCAGAAATTACAGCAGCAACAAAAACACAGCACTAAAATCAACATAAATTACAACTGACATGATGTAAATGCATATTAATTTATTCATTTTTTTTTATAATAAAAAAAGATTTGTTAGATGAGTACATTGGGATAAAGTTTTTTCTTTAGTTAGTTGTTTGTTTAATTGTAAACATGAACATATTTTGCAGATTTGAACTTGATTTGTAGATATGAATATAATGACTTTGATTCTTATAGAGAGTTACCTATATAATAAGATTCATTGAGGTGTTTGGATATGTAATAGAAGACTTGCGATGTTTATAAAGAATTATGAAGATTCTACATGTTAGGACTATTCTCCTTTTGAATTACAATTTAGTAACATGAAATAATGATTCAAGGAAATATTGCAATTGTGTTTATTGTAATAGGTATTTTTGTTAATCTAAAACTGATTTGTATGTTTTAATTTAGTCGAAGGATTTCAATTTGACTCGTTAATATAAACTTAATAATTTGATTCTTAATATTATTCACCAACAATATAGAGATTCTTTGAAATATTTGAATATATTCTTAATATCATTCTATTTTTAAACCTAAATATGAATATAATAACTTCAACAATAATTTTAAACAATATGCAGTCATTAGCAAAGGGGAAGCATCTGAAATAAAATACATCAACACTCTGGAAAGAGTTATATTGTCAATGAAAAGTTTGAAGCACTGTCCTGGTGTGCTCATTAGTAAGCAATAACACCTTTGTCATATTATAAGGACAACAAGGAATATATAAAAACTTGAGGTTCACTGGATTTCTTAAAATGGTATCTAAATTAATTGACGAATGAATAAAACGTTCAGGTACATAAGACCTGCTTCATCTATCATTCTGTAATTCTTCTGATTCGACGTCTTTTGCCTCATATCAATAATTGTGATTTAAAACAAACAAATTCCATGTCTTTTCTGTCTGACGTAAAGTCAAGTCTATCCTGTGGGCCACTCTGGAATCTTTTTCTCTAGGATGGACAGAAGTACCGCTCGAAGACGCTCCCTTCGAACTGGCCCAAATAGAAGATGCCAAGACTGAAAAGCAAATGAAAAAGACTAAATTCCATTCCCTGAATTCAGAAGTGCGTGCGGGGTCGTGGGCTGCGGAGAAATATAAAAAAAATTCAAAGGTACTAATATGGGAATGAGGTGGCTCATCATCCGCCCGTGCACCTGCACATTACCAAAGCTTAACAAAACATATGGATTACATGAAGTGTGGGTTTCCAGAAATCAGACTCATCAATAAATCTTAAAACGCTTTTACTGTCATAAATCCGACCTACTCTTTTAACAAATCAACTATTTCTCTAGTAATTCACTGTTTGAAAATTCACAGTCAATAATTCACCATCATGACAAATTCACCATAAGTAAAATTCACCACCAGTAATTCACCGCTGCGAGTTAATTTTCCGTGGCCGTGAATTGCTGGTGGTGAATTTTACTTGAGGTGAATTTTTCATGACGGTGAATTTTCATCCATGACTTACTGGAGGTGAATTTTCCTAGAGCCAGAAATCTCACCTTGTATTATTGACATGGACCAAAGAACTTAAACGAGTGTTACTCCTAGACAATGACTAGCTATAGCTACCTACTTTAGTTATTACCAATAAAATGATATATAAATTGGGTTTAGATTCAAGTCATATTTTATTTGTTAGGATTTGTTTTATTTATTTTGTAGAGAAGAATTTAGTTCAGTGATTTGGAGTTGAGTTTTTCACAAAGCGAATCTTTCATAATTTTTTGAGCAATGTGCAACATATCCTTATCCACATCATGGACAAATCACAAGTTGAACCCATGACCTAGGCTATACTTAAAGTGGAAACTAAGATCGAGTGAGCTAACCCCAGGGATTTTGTTAGAGCCTTTTTTAACTATTTAGTGTTTCAATTTGGTTCTTACTTTTATGGTTGTTGTCTTTGCTTTTTATGCTTGTTGTCTTACTTTTATTTAGACTATTTTTGTACCACCTTCATCTTTTTATATGAATTATGTACTATTGTCTTTTAATTTTAATAAAAGATTAAAAATGATTGATTCATAAAAATTAATAAATAAATAAATAAAAGAAATAAAAATTATCCTAAGCATAAACTCTTTCATATTGAAGGAATCTATAGATGGGTCTTCAAGAAATAATTTAAATCTAAGAGAAGAATTAGATTCTTAATTTAAATGGAGCTTCAACTCCCGCTCTCCCGCTCCTCCCACCCTTCCCATGTTCATTCAAATGTAGCATTCCCAATCGTTGAATCTTCCCCTCCTGCTTGTGACTTAGTTGTTGATTTGGTTTCTCCTCCTAATGGCATGGTTTGTCCTCTATTTGTAGAGAAGTGTTCATATTTTGTGGTGGAGGTGTCTGCTACTCCTCTATCTCCTACATTGGTGGAGTTTTTTGTGAAGGGTTCTTTTCCTTTGACTACACATGGATTTGTTTTGGTTGCAACTGCTTCAAAACATTTTGTTTCTTCCTTTGTTGATGTTGTGAAGTCTAGGAAGGTGGTGGTGGGCTCTACTACATATCCACAAGTGCCTCTTCCTCATGCAAAAGATGCTCCTGTGATCTCTCTCAGGTAGTAATTCTCTGATTGTAATAAATTTTTCTCCAACAAGGGCTTAATTTGCAGATTCTATCACTTGTGGCCTTCTCTTCCCAATTTGCATCTCTAGATATCGAAGCTTCGACCTCCTATTATGGAGCGTAAGATTGAGATTTACCCTTCTACTAGGGTTTTTTTTGTCTATTTTGATTCTTTTGAGGATAGATGGTTGTCTTAGATCATGTTTTTTGGAAATGAAGTTCTCATCCCCTATTGATTTGGCCTTGGGTTCATTCCTTTAACCCGTTGAAGGAATTCATTGCTATTTTTCCTATTTGGGTGAGATTTCCTTATCTCCCCTTATAGTTCAGGTGCCCCTATGCTTTTCAAGGCAATGGTAATGCTCTTGGTAGGTTCTTGAAAGTGGAACTTTCTTCCAAGAACTTTAGTGATGTCCCCAATGCACGTAATTTGGTGGAGGTTGATTTGTCTCATACTTTACTTGGTGAGGTTGTGCTTCAAGTTAATGGTTGGTCTTGGTCTTAGCTTGTGGATTATGAAGGAATCTTGTTTCATCGCAGATGCTATTTTGCTACTAGACTTGGCCTACGATTGTCCTCGTGGTTCTCGTCCTATGTATTCTTCCACTTGGTGGAAGAATGCTCCTTATGGAAATCTTATTGTTTACCTTGAAGATGATTCTATTTCTAATAGTGAAGATTTGGTTCTTGAATCACCTTCGAAGCCTCCTCCCCCTCATGCTCATATGAATATTAATCTTGTCGCTTAAGGTCATGTTTTGCATGAGATTCTTGGTGCTCTTTTTTTGGAAAAGATTGTTTCTTCTCCCCCTTGTTCTTCTAATGGTTTTGATCCATTAGTTAGGAAACTTGAGGGATCTTCTCTCCATTCTTGTCTAAATGTTTCAAATTTGACTGATGACTCTTCTTGGATAGTTGTAAAACGTAGGAAGAAATGCCTTCCTAAGAAGGACTCCTTTTTTCTTGACAAGTCCTTAGAGGAAAAGTTGATGGGTTCAAGCTCTAGTGCTTGATTTACATTTCTCTCTATTTTTTGTTTATGTGCCTTTTTTGTTTTGTTATAGGATCAGGGCCCTTTCCTACCTTTTTAATCAAAAACATAAATGAATTATATTGTTTGACAAAGAAGAAATCAAGTTTCACCATTGGAGAGATCAAGCTATGGCTAACCCTAGCACTCTTTGGTGTAGTGTGGGTACAACATCTAGTTAATATATATTTTTGATTGAGAAAAGGATTTAAGAACCTCTTCCTAATTATTTTTTATTGGATTGGGGATGACCTTAAGGACCACTTGGCTACAAGCCTATTTGGAAGAGCCAGAATGGTGGACCAAAGGTTTAATCAAATATTTGTGTTGTGTATGTGATGGATGATAATGTGAATGTTATGATTTCTAGTTAAGTTATTTCTAAAACCTAATGATCAAATAATAAAAACTATAAAAATGCAATAGTTTGTTATGATTTTTGATAAACTAATTACAGAAAGACAAAATTGAGATCTAAAAATGTAGAAGGAAGATATAAAAGAAATTGGGATTTAAGTTTAATACAAATCTAGCTAGTCTAGGATGCAATACACCTTAAAATAATCTTTTTTTCTATAAACTAAAATCATAGGCTTGAGATCCTTGGATTGTGGCTTCTATCTTCTAGGAGTTGTTACCAAAAATTTATTTGTTGATGAGAAAATGTAAATTCTATGACTTGACAACTTGTAGGGTTAGAGTGCATGAATGAATAAGTATCCTTCAATCTTCCTTCAACTTAGTTCAAATTTGCAACTTGTGCACATGCAAAAAGGGGAAGGGTTGTGCACTAAACCTCTCTTGATTGCTATCCATTCTAACTTCAATCCTTCCAGGCCTTTGACAATAAATCTATCCATCGAGGAAGAAGTAGCTCCAAAATTATACCACATTGAATGACTTGAGTAATATAGTCAACTAACCCCTTCATAATATGGGTAGAACCCAGGATTGATCAAATTTGTGCTCTAGCTGAATGCTTGCTAATCCTCACGTTACAATGGTTGAATATAATTTCCTTTGCTTACAAGATAGGTATAAAAAATAAATCAAATTTTCTAGTATGATATCTAAGGAAACCCTTGGAATATTTCACCTCTATAATGATAGGTGAATGTTAGATAGTCCCTAATGTTTAGTAGTAGCCCAAGGAATTGATCATTGACACAATCCAATGACTAGCTACTAACTGTTCCAATGTCCTAGAAACTGAGAGTCATCTATAGCCCAAAATTTATAGGAATTATAGTTGCATTTGAATCAACCTAATGTGCATTGTAAAGTCAATATAGATTTTATTGAGGCCACCAAAGGTAGAGTTTTATACAACTTTCTAGAAACATGAAAAACTGAATTAGAATCATCCCACACTTATAATATAAGGTTGAATTGGTTGTTTATTGTGTTTAGACATTAGAAGTATACACATAATCAACAAGAGGTGATGGTAGTGACATAATATCAAGGATCAAGGATATGATATCACTCCTAGAATAATTTTATTAATAGTCTTGTGAGAGGTGAGGCATTGTAGAAGTAATGATTAAGTGAAATTCCATAACTTAGTATTCAACCAACCAATTAATCTTACTTCATTCCTTTTATCAAGTTAAAATCATAGACTATATTGTTAGATTTAAACCTTTTCCTTAAGTTTACTGGTTTGAGTGACTTAAGAAAAATATGGTAACACCATCCACTAATTTTATTTAGATATTGTAGTGTAGAAAAATGTACCCCTTTCCATTTTCACACTTTCTTTGCACCCTCCTAATTAAAAAGGACTTAATAATGACTTAATTTAGTGTTGAAAAATGTATCCCTTTACATTTTCACACATGTTTGGGACCTCTTAATTAAATTAGATATAATTATTCCTTAATAAGCCCTATTATTCATTTAGAAGCCTAATAAATTACATTTTCCAAAGGGGAAACTCAACAAAAATTAATATCAACACAAAACTCTTTACCTTGAGCAATGTGTGTTCCAAGAATACAGACCTAGGACCCATTATCCCATGGGCGAATGGTTCCTCCCTATGCCTTTGAACCTAAATTTAAAATATATTTTTGGTGGTATTTTAAGGTCCCCAAATCCATATTTCAATGTTGGCTTGTAATATTTTAATTTTGGGAAATTAAGAATACATACCTATAAATACAAGGTTATTTCACTAAGTTTCACCTAGCAATTTCAAGAGAAATTTCACAAGAGAATAGTTGATGATCAAGAGAATTCAAGAGTAGATTTACTAGAGATTCATTGCATCATTCAAGAACCATTCATCATGTCAAAGTGTTCTTCCATCATGCATGTTTTGGGAGCTAACATTGTGATGTAGGTTTCAAGATCAAGTTTAAGTATTCAAAAAATTATCTCAAACATCAAGATCCACATCCATTGAAGCCATTCATTCAAGTTATAGACCTTCTAAGATCTCCATTACCAAGGTTCATACAAGGGTTTGTTGATTTATCATTGCATTGTTCATTCCCTCTTTCATGCTTTATTTTAATTCAAGGTTTGATTACCAAAATGGGGTTTGACCAAGGCGAACCCCCATTCACCAAAAACAAATAAATTTTCTCTCTTGTTCTTGTGTTGCAGATTTAGGTTGAAGAAGGATTGAAGACCTCTTGAAGTGCAAGATTGGAAAAATTGTCAAAGTTGCAAAAGTTGTCAAACTTGTCAAATCATAGAATCTAGCCTATAGATCTGATTTTGAACTTTCCAACACTAAAAAATGGACAAATTAGAAGCTATAGATCAAAATTAGAGGCTCTCAAAATTTGTTGAAAAACCCTGACAAAAGACCCATTCACCCATGGGTGAATAAGTCCCTAATAGCCTCGTGAAATTGAATTTTGGTGAATATAAACATTTTTCTTCCCTTCTTATATCTACAATCAGCTTTCTATTTCTACTAATATTAAGTTTTATATTGCTATTTCAAATTTTAGTTGGCATAATAGTTGATTTTCTATTTTAGTTTTTCTTCCAAGAGTGTTGTTTGAACTTGTCCCTCATCCTCAAAGCATAACGAAGCCTAAAAATTCTCACATTGAGTTTATTCACTTTAGGTTTGTTAGTCAATTCTCTTTGGGGATCTCATTTCTGAATGAATAGTGAGAAATAGGTCCATCATACCCCCCTTATTACCATTCCAATTAGTGAACCTATTTTCAACATATTCATGTTGGTGAACTTGACTTTTGAGCATCATAAATTTCTAATTTTGGAGTCCATTTTCAACCCTAGATCTAGTATTTACATAACTTTGCATTTCATTTCATTAATTTGCATCACATTTAGGGTTTTTTACTTGCACTAGTTTGCATCTCATTTAGTGTTTTAGGTTTATATTTTTGCATTCTTTAAAATCTAGAAAATTAAAAAATCTCAGCTATCTTGCATAGTGTTTACATAACATTGCATGATCATTCCTTTACATCGGAAAATTGAGTCAAAATTGAAACTCAAACTAGGTCCTTTTGCTTGTCATTAAACATCATTTTGCACTTGCATTTAGACTTGATTTTCTAGAAATATGGAATTGTAACCACCTGTTTGAGCCTAGAATCTGAAAAGCATAAAAATAAAACCATAAATCTATAAATTAATTTCTAAAAACCTTGAAGTGAGACACATTCTCCCATGGGTGAATGAGTCCCTCATCAGGGCATTTATAATTTTTTTGAGCATTAAAAGCACTATTTTTGCATTATGTATTCCCACATTTAGTTTGTTGTTTCAGTTTCCAAAATTTTTGTTTGGTAAAATAATTTATATTAAGGTTAATTTGTCAAATTCAATGCATTGTTTGAATTCAAATTTACGCCATTTTCAAGTTTTTGCATAGTATCTTTTGGAAGATAGAACTACGGTTAAGGACCTCCTATTTCACTCAAGTTCATTCAAGGAAACCCTAGAGATCTCAATCTGATGATGTAATTGAGAGGAGGGATTTTCTATAAGGCCTCCTAGGGTGTGATTAAAGACAAAATGGGGGTTCACCACCAAGCAAAGGCTTGGACAGAAGGAAATGCAAATGGTATGTAGATCTAGCTACGTAGCCTAAGATATGAAACTAAAAATGAGAATAATGAACTGAGAAAGGACATAGGGGCACCTGGAAAACTGAAGATCCTTGAAACAAGGCCTAGACTCTCAAAATTATGATTTTTGAAGCACACTGGGACTCATATGACAATAGGGGAAATTTAGTCCCTATTTAGGGTTTCATGCCAAAATCAAAAACTACACTGGTAAACCATGATCTATAGAAAATGTCTAGAAACTAGTATATTGGGACTCATATGCCACAGGTGGTGATTTAGTTCTAGTATTAGGGTTGATATGAAAATTTTATATCCTCTAGTGATCTATTGTAGCTTCTCTCCCTTCCAATCTCGAGGTCTACAACATTGAATTCTATTTTGTAGGTGACTTTCTGTGATCTTGTAAAGAAGGTGACACCTTTGACAACTTTGTAACTTTGACAACTTTCTCCAGTCTTGCTCTTCAATGGATCCTCAACCTAAATCTGCAAATCACACATCAAAGAGAGGGAAAAATGTTGCTTTGTTAGTGGATAGGGGTTTGTCTTGGTCAAAATCCATTTTGGTAATCAAAACTTGAAATGAAATCAAATAGAATGAAGGAATGATGAATGAAAAAATAAGCTATGTTGCAACTCACCAAACCCTTCAATAAAAGGCTACAATATTATATGAAATGGATAGCATGAATATAGGTCTTGACTCTTGATTGTTAATACAAGAAAATGTCTTTGAATGCTTGCTTGAATCATAAAACCCTACATCACAAATGTTAGCTCAAAAAAATGATGCATGATAACTTTGACATGATGCTTGAATCTTGAATATAGCTCTAAAATTCTTGATAATTGAACAAACAATTTTTGATGGTGTCTATAGACTTCTCTTGCACTCTTAGGATCTTTCACCTAAAAGGAGAGAGATAGAACCCTAAAATTGTGGTGGTTCATTCAAAATAAGGTATGTAAGATGGAATTGAGACTAAATGCAATGACCTAAATGCAACTAAGCAAAGAAATTGACTAATTTTGAAAGTAAAACCTATGAAATATGTAATTTTTGAAAACATAGTGATGTTTGCAAAAAGCTTATAAGAATGAACAAAAATGCAATTGAAACAAAACAAAAAGCTATATTTCAGAATGTGTGCACCTGTAAAGCTAAAGATGAATGGAAAGCACTCTGGAAATCTAGTAAATCTAACTTTTATGCTAATTGGGACTCATTTGCTACCCTGGGTGAATTAATCCCAGGACAGGGTTTTCTGCCCAGAAATTGATTTCTAGAAACTGGGTGTCTGGATCTACATCTAACTTTGAAAGTCACCTCATGAGGGGCTCATTAGCCACCCATGGTGAATCAATCCACTTTCAAATTTCTAAAAATTCATATCTTTGTTTTGCACCTTGACACCTATAGAACACTTTCTCACTAAAACCCAAATTGGGATCTTGGAAAATTCCTACAAAATAACTTATAATTGGTTGTCTAATGGGGGGTTTTCCTTGGTCAAACCCCTAGTTGGGTAATCAAACCTTAAATGGATAAAAATCTGCATAAAACCCTAGCCTTAAGTGTGTTAAAGACTGGGAAAGTCTAAAGTATGTCAAAAACCTATTCTATTGTGCTAGAATAAGATGTGCAAATGTGATTTGAATGATGCAAGAATTCAACCCTAGAAATCCTAGAACACATCAAAATGGAGATAAATGACACACAAGTGAGATGTAAATGAAATGTAAGCCTTAATCTGAAGATATGCAGGAAATGGAAGATGGAATCATTTTGAAAAAATGTCTTTATGTGTGATTTGATGGCTAGTTGCATCTCCTCAACCTATATTTCTCCATGATTCACCATAAGCATCCATCATCAACTCTTTGCAATGTTGAATCTTGAATGAAGAGTGAGCTTCAAGACTTGCAAAAACCCTAGTTTGCTGCCCTAAAACTTTAACTTTGCTAATGAAACTTGTTGTAGAAGACTTGAATTTAAAATTTACTTTGTGAAAATGACTAAGAGATGTGTAAAATGACTTAAAATGAGTATTTATAAGAATCAACACCTAATTTTCTTGTTATTTAGACCTGAGAGGCCGACATCCACTAAATATTTAAGTTGAATTAATTGAATTCCCGCTCAAAATTGAAATTTACCTCAAAAGGGACTCATTCGCCACCCTTGGTGAATGGGTCCCACTAGAGGGGAATCATTCACTCGAGGTGGCGAATGGGTCCCACTAGTGGTTTTTGAAGGTGGGTTTTCAAGATATAAATGAATTAAGTGTTTTTTATCCGATTTTAAGTGATTTATGAAGTGAAACGGGCCTCTAGATAAAAAATAATGTGTCTTAGGGGCCTATAAATGTTGTTTTGAAGAATGAATAATGCAGAGGTACTCAAAAGTAGGTCTAATTAGGTGTGAAATTATCTAATTAGGAAAAACCACAACACTAGAAACCACATCCTGCAACACAAATTCGTTGATTTTCCAAAAATCCTTTTATCTAACTCGGAGGAATCCAATTCAAGGGTAGATGTATGCCCCCCTTGATTCCACTTGTTTTACAGAGGTGGAATCAAGGTAGAAATTTAGCCATGTCGAATAAAGAAAATAATACCATAGGTCATTTCTAAGTACCATGCCATGTAACGGTGGATGATTGATGATGTCAAGTGCGGAATCACAATTCCAATGCATCAAATGGTGCCAAAAATGTATTTCCCTAGCTCCCATTATGTTGTTTTGAAGAAAAGATGCTTTATTAACTCTTAAGATAAAATAATGCTAAGTTAATGCATAAGAGTAAAGGTGATGAAAATAGGTTAAAAGAAGTGGAAGAGATTAATTTGTCACTTACTATTGTGATTTACCTTCTTGTAGTTAGAGAGTGATGAGTAAGATGAGAAAATTCCAAGTAGACGGGATTACACGCCTTCGTGATTGGATGAGCTTCATGAGTAGGTGGCGCGTGGTGAGTTGTACTACGAGGTGAGTCGATTATGCAACTTTCACCTTGTGATTTTATAATGATTAATGGTTTTTAATGCATGGATAGGTTAATTTAGGATCTTGGAAAAAAAGTTCGCAAAGTGTCCCCTTTTTTTGCAAAGTGTCCCATTTGTTCGCAAAGTGTTCCATTTGTTTGCAAAGTGTTCCTTTTGTTCACAAAGTGTCCCATTTCTTTGCAAAGTGTCCTGTTTCTTTGTGAAGTGTCCTAAAAGGGTTCTAAAGTGTCTAGGGCCATTAGTAAAGCACATTAGATCTACTTTAGCACACTTGCATGAGGAAATATGTAAAAATTGAAGATATTAAATAAATTTTTAGAGCATTTTGTTATGATTTTGATAGGTCCTTGCCTGGTCGTGACAGCGGCTAGGGGAGATAGATTAGTTTTTAGAGATTTAGTGCCAGTATTGTTAGTAGTAGAAACAAAGCATTTACAGGAAGTAGGCATCTATTGGGAATATCTGATGCTAGCTATGAGATACCATGACGCCATTTTTATGGCCCTATGCAAGCGCTGGGATGTTGATACATGTATGTTTCACCTTCCTACCACAGAGATGACCATCACTCTCGAGGATATACACCATATTCTTTGAGTTCCTATCTGGGGAGATCGGGTATATTTTAGGGGGGATCGGTCATTCTGCGAGAAGAAGGCGAACATGCAGTACTGCTTTAGTGGACCTGTTCATGATGAGCGTGTGAGAGCTCGAATCGAGCTTCCCATACTTCTATATTCACGAGCCCCCATTGTGAGATGGATTATGATGCATACAATGGCTCTTATTCTCAATCCTAATGGACAAGTGACCCACTTGGATGGAGAATCGGTACACTTGATTCGAGGGATGTATAAGCATAGGGTAGTCTATGCTTGGGGATGCTGCATCGTAGCACATCTCTATTATGATCTTGGCCAGTTTGTGTTAAGAGAGATCAATAGTATGGTGCACTACATGCTTCTGCAGGTGTGGTGCCTCGGGCATATTACATGCACCAGGCCTGTCGTGCTCCCTTGTGCTATAGCTGCAGGATATCCCCAAGCCTTTGGCTATCCTCTATGATGCCTGTGGTAGTACGAAGATTTACATTTTTAGAGGGTGAGATTTGACCGGTTGGAGGAGGATGAGATCCTATGGAGACCTTATATACTCACTCTACAATGGGTAGATCCCACAAGACAACTAAGGAGGCTGAGATTGACAGGTTTTTGGTAGGGAGGCATGACTATGTTGTATGACCTTTATATTATGGGTGAGTCATGTGACAGTTTGGTAGGTGCAAGCACCATCAAGGGTGTGCCCCTTCATTAGGTGATTAGTGTGGAGTGCTCAGAGGCCAGGTGATACTGTTCAACTTACTATAGATCATGTTTGTGAGAGTGATTCTGACGATTCAAATCACAACCAGCTACTAGTCTCTGACGTTGATGATGTCAGCAACACAAATGAGCATGAGGACTAGTGGTTAGTGACATGACCAACTCCTATATTTCCCATGGATGTCCCTATAGGTGATGGATGACTAGCACTAGATGGGAGATGAGCCAAAGGACAGGGCCGAGGATGTATGATATAGGCCAACAAATATATTTACTAATGTTAGTGATGATGAGTACAATTCAAAGGCCAATCCTAGCTATGAGGACCATGATGGAGGATAGGAGGATGAGGATGATGAGGAGGAGGAGTATGAGGAAGATGAGTATTAAGAGGAGGAGCCACCCCTGAGTGGAGGGGATGAGGTAGTGGCTAAGGATCAACACAAGCATGGAGAGTCCTCACATAATTAGAGGACCAGATCACAAGCGGTAGCTATAGTAGACATTGGCACCCATATTCAGAGAGAGGCTAGCAATTCCTCCTTTCCCCCAAAGAGGATGAGGTTGATATCCCTCAATCGACTAGAGACATAGGTGATGATATTTAATTTTATGCATGTACTTGAGTATTTATGATTTGTATATATATATATATCATGATGATGTTTACTGATTGTGTACATTTTCTATCTTGCAGGAGTGACAAGATACTAGCGAGAGTTCTATCATCAGGCTGCCATAAAGATAGTGCCTGCATCCATCGATGAGGAGGAAATGGATCCTGACTACGTTCCCCCACCAATCGTAGAGGATGATCCAGAGTCGCTCAGAACTTTTGTGAGGCTATGGGAATCATATGAGAGCATGAGGAGATGACCCCATTGAGCTGAGAGTGCAGGACAATCATTGCAGACCTTAGCAAAGGTTGAGAGATTGCATGCTGAGCTAGCATACGTTTGAGTAGAGAGGGATCAAATGGCAGAGGAGCGTCTTGTGGCTGTTCATCGAGTATAGGGTCTGGAGTATGCACTTAGAGTCGGTAGCTCATGGTCACGATCACAAACAACCATCTCACAATGTCCAGAGATCGGATCATGAGCACCAAAGCTCGAGGGGTCTAGTTCTCATAGATCTTGGTGATTTTGGTATATGATATTGAGATGTACATAAAACTTGTGATATATATATATATACACATGTGCATTTGATGTTATTATAATTTGTCTTAATGTATTTGAATGTTAAATGTCAATATAGTTAATTAAATAAGTTATGGTTAAAGTTTTTAATTAATGTCTACATGATTTAACATGATTAATGTGATCTAATGTAAACTGTATTTCATTTTCACTTTAGATAGAATGTTGTTGATTTTGAAGAGAATATGTTAAATTAAATACTCCTATAACTCATATAAGGATGATCTAACTTAACATAATATGAGGGTGAATAGTATGAATCCTAAGGTAATTATAAAATTAACTTAAATAATTACCTTAGTGTCCAAGACAAACACAAGAGCAGTTATCAAGAAAAAAGCAATGTGAAAGTTATTTAGAATGACACCAAATAACTTTAGAAAACACTTCTTTTTAATCCATACTATTCAAAGGGATTAGAGTTAATACCGATGCAAATGTGCGGCATTAATAGGTTCCTTAAGGGGTGTTTCATCAAGCTCTGTTAAGACATAAGAACTAGACCCATGTTACTAGTATCAACTATGTAAGGCCCTAACCAATTAGGGCTGAATTTATCTTTATCTTTATTTTCAACATTAGAACTACGCTGGTTTTCATAAAGAACAAAATTACCCTTACAAAACATTCAAGGAATGACATGAGTGTTATATTTTGTTGTAACTATTTAATGTAAGATTGGAGGTGCTCAAGAGCGTTAATGTGCTTTTCATTGAGCAACTCAAGTTGGTGCAATTTTTGGTCTTTATAAGTGGCATCGTCAATAAGGGATTTAAGAGAAATTCAAAGCATAAGAATTTCTAACTCCAAGGGCATGATCGCATCAGTACCATAAAAAAGGTTATAAGGTGTAGTTCTTGTAGATAATCTAACACTCATTTGATAAACCCAAAGTGCATAATGTAATTGCATATGTCAATCCTTATGATGTTTATTAATAGTTTTCTTTAGGATTTTTTCTAGAATCTTATTAGTGCTTTCAGCTTGTCCATTGGATTGCGGATAATACGGTGTGGAAAATTGATATTGAATGTTGAAACGTTTCAAGAAATTTCTTTACTTTATTTTTTTAAATGGGGTTCCATTGTCTAAAATGATTGCAAAAGGAAGTCCAAAGCGTGAAATTATATGTTCTAATATGAAACAACAAATTACTTCAGCATTTGTAGATCTAAGAGGAATAACCTCCACCCATTTTGTGAAGTATTATATTAGGGTTATGATAAATGTATGTCTGGTAGAAGAGGGACATGAAATTATTCTAATAAGATCCAATCCCCATACTGAAAATAGAGAATTGGGAATTTGGGAACAAAGCTCAAAAGTAGGAGCATGGATCAAATTTCTATGTTCTTGACATTTGTGACATCATTAATGTAAGGGAAGTAGTATTTCTCCATATGTCTCCAATAATATCCCATTCGGATGAGTTTTTTCACTAATGATTGTCCTCCAAAATGACCTCCATAGGCATCAGGATGAGCCTATTCAAGGGCTATAGGGATTTCAGAATCCTTAAGAAACCTTAGTAAGAGACCATTAAAGGATCTTCTATACAACACATCAGCGATGATCACATATTTGGTTGCTAGTTTGTGTAAACGATTTTGAGTGTTTGTCATTGTGGGCTTGGGAATAGTACCATATTTTAAATAATGGTATATTGTATCATGCCATTCATGTGAGCCATTTTGAGTTATTGTTAAAATGTCTTCTAATCAGGTGTCAATCGAAGGTTTAATGATGGGATGAATAACAAAGGTGAAGTCTGTTGAAGGATCGTGTGGGGATATAAGAGAGGCTACACTCGCCATTGCATCCACATGTCTATTGTATTTTCATGGGATGTTATCAATGGTGAATGATTCAAACTTCTCTAATAGTTTCATTGTAAGATCCTTGTATTTTGATAACTTGTCATGTTTAGTTTGATATGTCCCATTGATTTGTTTGATTATTAATTGTGAATCACCAAATATTTTTATATGTTTAGCTTCCATTGTTAAAGCATCTCGCAAACTTGCTATTAATGCCTCATACTCAGCTGTATTGTTTGTACATAGGAAATTTAATCCATAGGACAAGGGAATAGGCTTTCTTTCAGGTGGAATTAATACCACTCCAGCACCAGAACCTGTTCTACACTTATATCCATCGAAATACAATTCCCATGTTTTAATATCAGTGGTCAAGACACTATCATCAGGAAAGGAGTCATGATTAGGTAAAGCGAGAGGAGAAGGAGCATCAGCTAAGTGATCGATTAAGGCTTGTCCTTTGATTGCTTTTTATGAAACAAACTTAAGGTCAAACTCAATTAACAACATCACCCACTTAGCTAAGCATCAAAAAAGGTCTGTTTTGTTGAAAATATATTTAAGGGGATCAAATTTTGTCATGACTTGTATTTCAGCATTTAGTAAATAATTTCACAACTTACTAGTAGCAAATACAAGAGCCAAACATTGTTTTTCAATTGGTGAATATTGAGTTTCATAATCAATTAAGGTTTGACTAATGTAATAAAAAACATGTTCTTTTCCCTGATCGTCTTGTTGAGCAAACAATGCTGTAAGAGCATGGGATGATGTGTCTATGTACAAGATAAATGGTTTTTTTGGCACGATGGGTTGTAAAACAGGTGGAGTTGCAAGGTATTCCTTTAAACTGTCAAAATCTTGTTTACAATCCTCATTCTAATAAAAAGGCACATCCTTTTTGAGGAGATTCATGAAAGGTAATGTGTGATCGACTAAAGATGCAACAAAATGATGAATAGATTGAATTTGACCTTGTAACGTAAGTAATTGAGAAATGTTTATAGGAGGTGGAATGTTAATAATGGCATCAATTTTTTTTGTATCCACCTTGATGCCTTTGTGAGATATGACAAACCCCAAAAGTTTACCACTATCTACTCCAAAGACATAATTTTTTGGATTTAATCGCATATTATATTTATGTATTCGTTCAAAGATTTTTCAAAGAACATTTACATTGTCTTATCTTGTTAAGGATTTAGCAAGGATGTCATCATCATAATCTTCCAAAAATTTGTGGATGTATTCATGAAAGATCAATGTCATCGCTTGTTGATAATTTTCACTGACATTCTTTAAATCGAAGGGCATTACGACCCAAAAAAATATTCCCCAAACAGTTGTAAATTGAGTTTTGTATTGATCTTGAGGATTAATAAGGATTTGATTATAACCAAAAAAACCATCCATGAACGACAACAAACCATGTCCAGTAGTTGAATCCATGATCATGTCAATATTAGGAAGTGAAAAATTGTCTTTTAAAGTAGCTTTATTCAAGTCATGAAAATCTGTACATATCCTAATACGATTATCAGGTTTAGGAACTACGACAATGTTTGCAATCCAAGGAGAATAATCAATAGGTCGAATGAAGCCTGCATCAAGGAATTTTTCAAGCTCTAATTTAACATGCAAGGCTACATTAGGATGCATTTTTTGTATCTTTTGGTTAATGAGTTTAGCATTTTCAACAAGAACAATGTTGTGTGTCATAATTTTAAGGACAATTCCTGCCATATCAGAATATTTCCAAGCAATTTTTTTAGGAAAATCATGAAGTAACATTGTAGTGTCCTCTTGTTCTTCATCGTCAAGGCACTTCCCAATCTTAATAACTTTGTCTTGATCATCAAGGTCCATTGGAACATCGATTGTATCTCCTAAAGGGAGTGCATTATATTTAGGAAATTCAGAATTATATGGTTCTTTAGTGATATCACTATCTTTTTGCTTGGTAGCTATCATAGCACAAGTAACCCATTTCATGGGAGTAGTAGAGGATGTGCTATTGTAATCTCCTAACATTTGTTTGAGAGTTTTATCATTGTCAACATACTACCATGCCGATGGTAAGTTCATATCAAGCAATTTAGGATGTTTGATTGTGAGTTTGTGTTTTGGTTGACATGTAATAGTGTTGATGTTCAAAGATGGTCGTTGAGTAGCTTTTTTCGTCTTAAAAAAGAATATCCGAATCCTATTTTTGTCTCTTGTGTATTAGGTTCTATAGGAACACGAATACCTTGTTCATGCTTTCCACACCCTTTTCCAGTATACCCTAATTGTTTCACAAGTTCATAGCCTTTTCCATAAAGTCTTTACATTTCTTTTGGATTAGGTAGAGATTGATAATCTATCTCATTAAAATTTGTTGTGTATGTTGTATTTTCTTCTAGAGTAGAGGAGATAGATGTTTGAGAAGATTGTGTGGAATTTTGAGTTGACTTGATGGTTGGTTGCTCTTGTTTCTCATATTTCTTTTGTGTGATTATGTATTCACCCATAAATGAAGGTGTGAATTCTAAGGATCCCTAATCATCACCAAATAATTTAGACACTGATTCCTCATTGTTTTGTTCAATTTCCATAGAGTCTATTTTGGATGTTGGAATTAATGTTTTTAGAGGACTTGTAGCTCCTTTTTCAAGGTGCAAGAAACTTTTAGGCTCAGGGTCTATTTCAACTTGATAAATTTTATTGTTATAGACATAATTCATTATATGATGAAGGGTTGAAGGGACTGCATTCATCTCATGAATCCATGGTCTTCCTAAAAGAAGATTATACAAAAGATCATAAGGCATGACATGAATAGGAGTTTGCAAAGTAGCCACCCCAACGGTAATAGGCAAAGTGATTACACTGAGTGGTTGCTTTGTCGTATTGTCAAATACTCAAATAGATATGAAATCAAGTATTATTTGTGACTTTTCAACATGCAATCTATCAAGGAGATTCACGCTACACACATTAAGGGTAGAACCATTATCAATGAGGGTTCTTTTGATACCTATTCAATTGAATTGAGCAATTATCATAAAGGCTTCATGTTTTTTTCACAACTCTAAAGGAGGGAGCTCATGTTTATGGAAAGTAATGTCTAGATTAACTTAATTCATTCCATGTATTAAAATTTCCACATCATTCAGAGTTGTACTAGGGGGAACTACAATTTTTTGTAAGGCTGTTTGAAGAATAGTGTGGTAATTTGGTGAATTCTGAAGTAAATCCCAAAGGGAAATCTTTGCTGGAGTATTTTTTAATTTTTCAACAAGATCATACTCCTTTGTGTGTGGGAGGAAGTGAGGAGCACTAGGCAGATTAGGTAAAGTTAAAGAGGATGGGGTTTGTTGTGGTTGTTGTGGATTGTTTCAGGTGTTATATGTATGAACAATGGTAATATTATTGCATTGCTACAACATGTTAGTTTTAGGTGGGTAAAGAGTGAACTCAGGTTTATTGGAAGGATGAAGTTTATGCGAGGGTGGGTAAATAATGAGTTGAGGTTGAATCACACTAACATCATTAGTGGATGACTTGCATGAGATGAAGTCTTGAAGGGGCTCATCTAACAAGTCAAATTCATCACGACTAAAAGGTTTGAGGGGTAGGTTATCACCAATTGGTTTAAGTTGTTCAGGATAAACATTAGAGGTGTTAACGTTTGTTATTGTATGTTGGTCACAACAAACATTAGTGGATGACTTATGCGAGATGAATTCCTAAAGGGCTTCATCTAACAAGTCAAAGTCATCACAACCAAAAGGTTTGAGGGATAAGTTATCATTAATTGGTTTAGGTTTCTCATGGAAAGCTTTAGAGGATGAAGTGAGTGAGAGGAAGTCCTGAAGAACTTCATCTAACTTTTCTACATCATCACTACTAAGAGGCTTGGATGAGATGTTTCTAAATTGAATCATTTGCTTGAAAGGTTGGTTTGATGTTTTTGTTTTTGTGTTTTTATGTATTGATGAATCTGATCGAAAAGAACTAGGAACTAATACTAAAAAGGAAATTTGCAAAAATCTAAGACTATCCATAAATTCCATGAAAGAAAATGATGCTTATTCAAATTAAATAGAAAATAATTGAATTGTGACAGAAAAGAAACTACATGAAAAAGAAATATGCAAAGCAATAAACTAAATTATGGAAACACTAATTCAAAAATTGCAATGGGACTGATTCCCCCAGCATAGTGAATGAGTCCCAGGAGAGGTATTTTTAGGTTTTTATTTTTATTTTTTTGACTTTTTGGGATGTGTTTAAGTCTGTACAGTGCATATAAAGATTGAAAATGCTAAATTTTGGAATGATGATATGAAATAAGATGCAATAATGAACTCTAAATGATACTTTCACTAATGCAATTTTAAGAAGCCGTAGGATGAAAAAACAATGCAAAATAAAATGCAATTGAGTCCTAGGATGCAAATGTAAATTCACATAAAAAAGATACAATGTTCAATATGCAAGTTCACCAAAATGAAACAACAATTTTTGGTGGTGTCTATAGACTTCTCTTGCACTCTTAGGATCTTTCACCTAAAAGGAGAGAGATAGAACCCTAGAATTATGGTTGTTCATTCAAACTAAGGTATGTAAGAGGGAATTGAGACTAAATGCAATGACCTAAATGCAATGACCTAAATGCAACTAAGAAAAGAAATTGAGTGATTTTGAATGTAAAACCTATGAAATATATGCAATTTTTGAAAACACAAAGATGTTTGAAAAAAGCTTATAAGAATGAACAAAAATGTAATTGAAACTAAATAGAAAGCTATATTTCAGAATGTATGCACCTGTAAAGCTAAAGATGACTAGAAAGAACTCTGGAAATCTAGTAAATTTGACTTTTATGCTGACTGGGACTCATTCGCCACCCTAGGTGAATTAGTCCCAGGACAAGGTTTTCTGCCTATAAACAAATTTATACAAACTGGGTGTCTGGATCTTCATCTAACTTTGAAATTCACCTCATGAGGGACTCATTCACCACCCCTGGTGAATCAGTCCACTTTCAAATTTCTACAAATTTAGATATCTATTCTGCACCTTGACAATTGTACAACACTTTTTGATGGAAACCCGAATCAGGATCTCTGAAAATTCCTACAAAACAACTTAAAATTGGTCATCTAATGGGGGGTTCTCCTTGGTCAAACCTCTAGTTGGGTAATAAAACCTTAAATGGATAAAAACATCCATAAAACCTTAGCCTTAAGTGTGTTAAAGACTAGGAAAGTCTAAAGTATGTCAAAACCCTATTCTATTGTGCTAGAATAAGATGTGCAAATGTGTTTTGAATGACGCAAGACTTCAACCCTAGAAATACTACAACACATCAAAATGGAGATAAATGACATGCAAATGAGATGTAAATGAAATGCAAACCTTAATCTGAAGATAAAGAAGAAATGGAAGATGGAATCATTTTGAAAACAAGTCTTTAGGTGCGATTTGACGGCTAGTTGCATCTCCTGAACCTAGATTTCTCCATGATTCACATAGGAATCCATTGTCAACTCTTTGCAATGTTGAATCTTGAATGGATAGTGAGCTTCAAGACATGCAAAAACTCGAGTTTGCTGCCCTAAAACTTCAACTTTGCTAATGAAACTTGTTGTAGAAGACTTGACTTTAAAATTTGCTTTGTGAAAATGATTAAGAGATGTGTAAAATGACTTAAAATGAGTATTTATAAGCATCAACACCTAATTTTCCTGTTATTTAGACCTAAGAGGCTAACATCCATGAAAAACATAAGTTGAATTAATTGAATTCCCGCTCAAAATTTAAATTTCCCTCAAAAGGGACTCATTTTCCACCCTTGGCGAATGGGTCCCACCAGAGGGGACTCATTCATCCAAGGTGGTGAATGGGTCCCACTAGTGGTTTTTGAAGGTGGATTTTTGGGATATAAATGAATTAAGTGTTGTTTGTCAAGTTTTAAGTGATTTATCAAGTGAAACATGCCTCTAGATAAAAATAATGGGTCTTAGGGGCCTATAAATGTTGTTTTGAAGAATGAATAATGAAGAGGTACTCAAAAGTAGGTCTAATTAGGCATGAAATTATCTCTTTTCTCAAGAGTGTCCAATTTTCTATGCCACAATAATCAACTATTGAATGCTCTTGAATGCTCTTCTAATCACAAATTTTCTATAATGTTTGAATACTTGAATTGCTAGATCTTGTTAGGAGAAATTAATATTATGTGAAATAGCCTTGTACACTACAAGCTAACATCATATCTAGAAGAATGAAATCCTACCAAGAATTTGAATTTAAAATAGGTCAAAGATAAGTGGGACTCTAAGCAATAAGAAAATGGTGATGTTGTTGCACCACTGTTCTCCTATTGTCACTCAAATATGTCATAGGATCCCAAATTGGATTGACTATCAACAAAAAGGTGAGTCAATTCTCAATGAAGGAAGGCCTAGGAGGGGGTTTTTTAAGCTTTAAGGGTTCACCACTAAGCAGAATCTTGGAAAAGACAACTTAACATTCAACTCACAAAACCTAGTAATGCAAGCCAAATAATGAATGCAAATGATGAAATTAAGCAACAACAAGTTAGGGTGTGTGTACCTGGGAAGTTTGGAAATGTGATGAGGATTCTGGAAATGCAAAAATGCTATCAGAATATGCTAGGGTGGATGAAGATGCCCTTACTGTTGTCTTAGTACTACTGCTACTTTTTGGGGAAAATGCGAAATCTTTAGAAGTTGGAACATAATATGAAATAATCTCTACAAAATTCCACTTGGATGACTGAGACTCCCTAGGTGGCAACTTAGTCCCAATCTAAATTTCTAAAATCTTTGAATGTGATCTTGTACCATAGAAAAAAGGCAACTTGATTGATTTGGGGAATAATTGATGATAATTAGACATAATGAGGTTGTGATTTAGTGTTGTGAGTTGTTTTTCACATCCACACTATGTCTTGGACCCTTTCAAACACATTTAATGATGTCTTGTAAAGGTGTTGTAAAGTGTTGTAAAATACTTTCACACTTTTCTAGACTTAATGAACCCATCTTCCCTTAATCCAACATTATAAAATGTATTTAATTACATTTTCACATAAATCTAGAAGGCTTGTAAAATAAACTTAATATTAATCGAGTGTTGTAATGTGTCTTACACATTCACATTGGATGTTCATTACTAGGCTATGTGAACCTCATTTTAGTGTTGTAAAGTGTATTTAATCATACTTTCACATTAAATTTTGTGTCCCAAGCCCTAATTGATCTTCACATCATCATTAATAGGCCCCTATGACCCCATATTGTGCATCTTGAGGCATAAATTGATCAAATAACTGACAAAGTCACAATATAAACCTTATTTCCTTAATTCCTAGCATCCTAATAGTCAAATGTTCCCCAATGGGACTAATTCACCACATGTGGTGAATGAGTCCCTGCCAGGTGGGACTGATCCACCCAAGGTGATGAATGAGTCTCATTTGGGTCAATTTTGACCTTTGAGTAGGAAAAACTGAAATTTAGGTTTATTATTTTTACATGTCAGCCTTAGGGATCCAATTTACAGAATAGTAAGGTAAATTTCCTATAAAATCAACTCTCTAAACCCTAAATCATAACCATTATTCATTATTCATCCATCATTCTTCCATCTCAAGTCAATCAAGTTAGGGTTTCATCATTTCAAGTCATTAAGATAGCAATTTCCAGACATTCAAGGGCAAATTCTTCATGTTTTGCTAAAAAAATTTAAGGTCAATCATCATGGCAAGGTAATCACTCCATTATTGCATGCATCATTACATTATTTCATTATTTTGGTTTAATTACCTAAAAGGGGTTTGACCAACGAAAACCCCCATACACTAACATCCAACATTTCTCCTTCTCTTCTTGTGTGTTTGTAGATTTGAACATCTTGAAGGCTTAGAAATCATTGAATATTTCATTTCAAATTTATTCAAGTCATTGCTTCATTGGACAACTCAAAATACCCACAAAAAGTCACTTTCAAGTTCGAATATGACGATTTCAGAACCAGACACCTCGAGAAGCAAAAAGTGCAAACCGAAGGCTCTTGTTTCCACCTTTGAATATTCAAAACTTCAAAAGTGGACTCAATCTCCATGAGTCGTGAATGAGTCCCACTTCCAGGCCTGTTTTTGGCTTTCTTCATTTTTAGACATCCATTTATCTGAAATGGGTTCCAGAACAGTTTCACAAAATTGGGACTAATTTGCCCAAAATGGCGAATGAGTCCCACCAAGCCTAAAAATTAAGATTATTAGCATTTTAGAATTCATTTCCTATCTTCATCAATATCTCAGATGCACACTTTCAGTTTTATCCGTTTCTATTGTAGTTTACTAGTTGTTTTTGTATTACAGAATGTGTTTTCAAACAAGTTGAATTTCAATAGTTTCACATTCTTAAGAAATCAATTTTATCAGTTAGCTGTGTCTAAATCATTGAATTTAGACATAATTCTATCTTTCATACCTTATTTTGAGTGAACCACCTAGATTTTGGGTGTGGGATCTATCTCTTTTCATTAGGTGAAAGACCCTAATTGAACAAAAGAGACAACATTCCATACACTTTAAAATCTATGGTTCATTTTAGTGAACCTGCTTTTTAATGCTTTTTTGATTTGCAGTTTTTCATAATAGATGTAGCCTCACATTAATCTTGCATTATGATTTGCATGGATTCATTTGCATGCTAGATTTCAAATTTTTCATTCATAAAGAGTGCATTTAGGTTGCATTTTTAGCATCTAAATTCATTTCAATTTTTTTAAATTCTAAATTTTTAACTTAGGTTTGCATCATAGCACTCAAAAACCATAAAAATCACTCAAAATTTTCTAAAAATTCTTAAAAATGTCCATACTGGAACTCATTCGCCACCCTGGGCGAATTATTCCCTTTTGACCTCTAAAACTACATTTAGAGAATTAAAAACCCTATTTTTAAAATTTTTTTTGGTGCCTTTACCTACCTATATCAGTTAGTTGAGTTTCTGTAACATGCATTTCACTAGACCTATATTAAAATAGCTCATTTCAAGCATTGCTCCATTTCACATTTGCATTTCCCACATTTCTTTTTTTAGGTTGTTGCATAATGAATCAGAAAATTACCTTATTTCACATCTAAAAATTTCATTTAAACTTTAAGATATTGCATTGCACTTTATTGACTTTCTCATGTTAGTACCTGTTCTCTTCAAGCATTCCATGTTTCTAGAATGTCAACTGGCTTGTATGATTCTATTTTTCATGGACATAATCTCGAACAACAAAGTAAAACATTTGATATGCATGATATTGCATACCCTCCTTGTACCTATCAGATTTCTAAGAATATCATAACATAAGAGGATGCAAGTGTAGAGAATCATAACTATCATACTTTTTCTTCTCCCAATACCTCTCCTATTAGTGACAAAGGTATTTTGGTGAAAGGAGCTACAAGAATTGAGGGTCTTGATTGTCCCTCTTCTCTTCATCCTTTGGAAGAAATTATAAAAAAAAAGGATGAGATCATAGAAACATTCCTGAATATCACCTTACCTAATCTCCGTAACCATGACAATCAACATTTTTCGTCTCCTAATACCCCTCCTCGATGCAAAGGGGATAGGTTGATGTTAGAAGGTATACCTATTAGGAGTCATGAGAATCTTGACCCTCCCTTCCCTAATGCTCCTACCATTTGGGATAATCTATTTGACAACCATAGTGGTCCTTCTCTTTATGCCTTCCCCACTAGTGACGAAGCTACTTCACAAACCTCAAACTTGAAAGAAGATATTACAAGCTCTCCTATTAGGGTAGATAATATGGAACAAGAGAATGAGGCCTTAGAAACAACTGACAATCAAATAGATTGTTCTTATAATCTCCACACTATCAATCATCAAACAAATTCACCCATTAATAACTCCCTTAGTTGTGATGATGTTAGTTTGGATGAACCAAGCCTTAATTTTCAAGAAAATGATGGTTGTTGTTCTCCTAAACACTCTCCTTCTAGGGAGAATAGCATCATACAAGGAAAAGATAACATTGATAATACTATTATGCCCTTGAAAGGAGATGAAGAGCCTATGTTAGACTCTCATTCACCAAGGGATATTAATATTATTCAACCTCAACTCATCCTTTATCCCCTTCACATAAACCTCCAACTCAAAAGAAACCTGAACCCATCCTCTACCCACCTCAGAATAATGTTTCAGAGAAGTTGATTCATAATACCATTTCTCATACATATAACACTAGAAATAATCTGCTACCACCATAACCAATCCCAACACCCTTACCTTTGCCTAATCCTATCCCCTCTAGACCTATCTTACCAGGTCTTCCTAGAGGAAAGGAGTACAATCTTGTTGAACAACTAAATAATACTCTTGCTAAAATCTCATTATGGGACCTTATTCATGCATCCCCTCACTATCACAACATGATCCAAGCATCCTTGCAACAAGTTCCTGTCCCTTCTAATGCGCAACCAACAAACATAACAACCATGATCCAAGGAATAAATGTTGACAAATGTTGTTTTCCACCAAAATGAAATCCCCCCTTTGGCAGTGCAAAAAAAAGAAGAAGATTTCATGATAAAATCTCAAAATAATCATATAGGGATAAAGCGAACCCTTATTGACAATGGCTCATCCTTTAATATTTGTAGCCTAAACCTTTTGGATAGGCTTTGGGTGGATAAGTAAAAAATTGAACCCAAATATTTATCTATTAAGGGCTTTGACAACGTTGAAAAGAAACCACTTGGTGTGATCACTTTACCTATTAGAGTTGGAGAAGTCACATTGAACACAATAATCCAGGTTATTCCTCATGATCTTTCATACAACCTTCTTCTAGGCAGGCCATGTATTCATGCTAACAATGGTGTGCCTCTACTCTTCATTGAAAAATGAAATACATCCACAAGAAAAAAGTGTGTATACTCGATGCTAATCATGAGCCTTATAGTGTCTTGCAACTTGAGAAAAACAAAGATAACCCCTTGAACACATTAATACCAACCATAGAAGTGAAACCCACACAACAAAAAGACAATCAACAACATATTGAACAAGTAATGATGCTATTAGAAGATGGTTGGGGTTCCTTCGATTTCGAGCATGAATTCATGGGAGAATACAAAATAATACACAAATATTCACATAGGAGAAATGAAAAAGTAGACAACCCTTCGAAAGAATCCACCTTAAGCAATTTAGAAAACACAACAAACTACACAATCACCTTTGATGATGATTATCACCAACCAACACCTAATTCCAAGGCAATGAAAAAAATTTATGGAAAAGGGTATGAGCTTGTGAAACAACTTGGCTCTAGTGGAAAAGGATGTGGTGCTAATGAACAAGGTATCCACAACCCTATAGACCCTAACAGACAAAAAACCACTCATGGTCTTGGTTATTGTCCTTTGATAGAAGTAATCAAGCCTTCCCTCAACATCAACACTCTCACACAAAATTATTCTAAGCCAACCTTAACTGTAAAGCATCTTGAACAAATAAACACTAGTGGTCTTGATTGTTCTCCTTTACAAATCATCCAACAACTAAACAAAACTTACCTTAATGTCAATGCCATCTCACAAGACACCAATGATTTGCATTCGAATAGATTTTCCCTCCTCTTGTAAGAGTGAGAAAAAAATCTTGCTATCTAAAGAACGTTCTATAAGTATGACATCTAATACTAAGAAAGACGTATCTTTGATGCAAACCACAAGACTACCTTCTACCATTGATCAAGAGGGAATCTTATTGAGACTCCTCCAAGATCACTTGATATTTCTTCCCCCTAGAACTCAAAAGAAATGTTATTACAAGACTTTATTTTGTGCCTATCATAGAGTTCATAGTCACTTCACTAATGAATGTAAGGCTTTGAGTAGTAAAATACAACATCTTAAGTAGTTTGGTATGCTTTCCTATGTGGGGGTACCTAATTCCAATAATTGATGTTGAATTTCACTCTACCATTCCTTTCCTCCATCATTTTGGCTCACCTATGTTTTGCACTAAGTGGGGGAAAGGGGTTAAAAATCCTTTTCTTCATATGTAACTTGTAGTTTTTTCCTTTGGCTACTCATTAACCTTTCATGAATATATAAGATCAAGCTTGAGACATGGATGATGTGCCTTAAGTTGGCTCACATGTGACATACTCCCCTTTTCATGACGTAGCTTATCAAAAACATATGACTTGGCATAGGGCTTTCTGAGTAAGCTCTCATGTATCCTTCTACTTTAAAGCAATTGCTCATAGTAATGGTGTTCACAACTGCTTCAAAGTAGGGGCATACATCACCACTCACATTTCATTGTGCGATTTTATTTTTCTTGCAATTCCCTCTCTTGGACACATCTGGCATAATGTTCCCCAGGATGAGACCTTGCACTTGTCCTCTCTTGGAAACAAGATGAGATTGTTTGCACTTATCCTTTCTTGGAGACATTAAGCATGATGTTCCCTAAGATGAGACATTACACGAAATAAGAAAAATCCCTTTGAATGTTCCTTACACCATATTTCACTTAACAATGTCTATGAGTGTCAAGCATACAAAGTTTTTCTTACCTCATAGAGCTCAAAAATCAGTTTCCTTTGTGGTGCCTTATTAAAGTTATCAAGAGGGATAACTTTGGTATGATTGAGTGGGAAGCCCATTCCAAGGCATGAATTTCCCCATAGCCACCAATTTGTTTATGAGTACATACCAACTAGCATATGTATTTCACCTTTTGAGCTTTCTCACCTGGTGGACAGCTAAGAGTTCGATCGCCCCAGAGTGAGTATGCATTTTCTTTTGGAAAAACAACATAGATTTGATCCACAACTAGATAGAAAAATGATTGAAGCTTAATCCACCTTTTCATTTTCTTCTTTCTCTTCTTCCTAGTTCTTTCCATTGTATGATTATGTATCTAGCCAGTTTTACTTATGATCTTGGATCCTGGAGGCTTGACTATCTTCTTGATCTTAGTGTCTTACACATTCACATTGGATGTTGTGCCTTTCTAGGCTATGTGGACCTCATTTTAGTGTTGTAATGTGTATTTAATCACACTTTCACATTGAATTCTATGTCCAATCCCTAATTGATCTTCACATCATCATTAATGGGCCCCTATGACCCCATATTGTGCATCTCGAGGCATAAATTGATCAAATAACTGTCAAAGTCACAATATAAACTTATTTCCTTACTTCCTAGCATCCTAACAGTCAAATGGACCCCACTGGGACTAATTCACCACCTGTGGCAAATGAGTCCCTACCAGGTGGGATTGATCTGCCCAGGGTGACGAATGAGTCTCATTTGGGTCAATTTTGACCTTTGAACAGGAAAAACTAAAATTTAAGTTTATTATTTTTACATGTCAGCCTTAGGGATCAAATTTAAGGGCTAACAAGGCTAATTTCCTATAAAATAAACTCTCTAAACGCTAAATCATAACCATTATTCATTATTCATCCATCATTCTTCCATCTCAAGTCAATCAAGTTAGGGTTTCATCATTTCAAGTCATTAAGATAGAAATTTCTAGACATTCAAGGGAAGATTCTTCATGTTTTGCTAAAAAAATTTAAGGTCAATCATCATGGCAAGGTAATCACTCCATTATTTCATGCTTCATTACATTCTTTCATTATTTTGGTTTAATTACCTAAAAGGGGTTTGACCAACGAAAACCCCCATACCCTAACATCCAACATTTCTCCTTCTCTTCTTGTGTGTTTGTAGATTTGAACATTGTGAAGGCTTAGAAATCATTGAATATTTCATTGCAAAGTTATTAAAGTCATCTCTTCATTGGATAACTCAAAATACCCACAAAAAGTCACTTTCAGGTTTGAATATGACGGTTTCAGAACCAGACACCTGGAGAAGAAAAAAGTGCAAACCGAAGGCTCCTGTTTCCACCTTTGAATATTCAAATATTCAAAAGTGGAATCATTTTCCATGAGTTGTGAATGAGTCCCACTTCTAGGCTTATTTTTGGCTTTCTTCACTTTTAGACATCCATTTGTCTGAAATGGGTTCCAGAACAGTTTCACAAAATTGGGACTAATTTTCCCAAAATGGCGAATGATTCCCACCAGGCCTAAAAGTTAAGATTATTAGCATTTTAGAAGTCATTTCCTATCTTCATCAGTATCTTAGATGCACACGTTCAGTTTTATCCATTTCTATTGTAGTTTACTAAGTGTTTTTGTATTACAGAATGTGTTTTCAAACAAGTTGAATTTCAATAGTTTTACATTCTTAAGAAATCAATTTTATTAGTTAGTTGTGTCTAAATCATTGAATTTAGACATAATTCTATCTTTCATACCTTATTTTGAGTGAACCACCTAGATTTTGGGTGTGGGATCTATCTCTTTTCATTAGGTGAAAGACCGTAATTGAACAAAAGAGACAACATTCCATACACTTTAAAATCTATGGTTCATTTTAGTGAAATAGCTTTTTAATGCTTTTTTGATTTGGAGTCTTTCATAATAGATGTAGCCTCACATTAATCTTACATTATGATTTGCATGCTAGATTTCAAATTTTTCATTCATAAAAAGTGCATTTAGGTTGCATTTTTAGCATCTAAATTCATTTCAATTTTTTTAAATTCTAAATTTTTAACTTAGGTTTGCATCATAGCACTCAAAAACCATCAAAATACTCAAAATTTACTAAAAATTCTTAAAAATGTCCATACTAGGACTCATTCGTCACTCTGGGCGAATTATTCCCTTTTGACCTCTAAAACTACATTTAGAGAATTAAAAACCCTATTTTAAAGATTTTTTTTTTGTGCCTTTACCTACCTATATCAGTTAGCTGAGTTTCTGCAACATGCATTTCACTAGACCTATCTTAAAATAGCTCATTTCAAGCATTGCTCCATTTCACATTTGCATTTCCCACATTTCATTTTTAAGGTTGTTGCATAATGAATCAGAAAATTACCTTATTTCACATCTGAAAATTTCATTTAAACTTTAAGACATTGCATTGCACTTTATTGACTTTCTCATGTTAGTACATGTTCTCTTTAAGCATTGCATGTTTCTAGAATATCAAGTGGCTTGTATGATTCTATTTTCATGGACATAATCTCGAACAACAAAGTAAAACATTTGATATGCATGATATTGCATACCCTCCTAGTACCTATCAGATTTTTAAGAATATCATAACACAAGAGGATGCAAGTGTAGATAATCATAACTATCATAATTGTTCTTCTCCCAATACCTCTCCTATTAGTGACAAAGGTATTTTGGTGAAAGGAGCTACAAGCATTGAGGGTCTTGATTGTCCCTCTTCTCTTCATCCTTTGCAAGACATTATAAAAAAAATGGATGAAATAATAGAAAAATTATTGAATATCACCTTACCTAATCTCTGTAACCATGACAATCAACATTGTTCTTCTCCTAATATCCCTCCTCGATGCAAAGGGGATAGGTTGATGTTAGAAGGTATACCTATTAGGATTCATGAGAATCTTGACCCTCCCTTCCCTAATGCTCCTACCATTTGGGATAATCTATTTGACAACCATAGTGGTCCTTCTCTTTATGCCTTCCCCACTAGTGATGAAGCTACTTCACAAACCTCAAACTTGAAAGAACATATTACAAGCTCTCCTATTAGGGTAGATAATATGGAACAAGAGAATGAGACCTTAGAAACAACTGACAATCAAATAGATTGTTCTTATAATCTCCACACTATCAATCATCAAACACATTCACCCATTAATAACTCCCTTAGTTGTGATGATGTTAGTTTGGATGAACCAAGCCTTAATTTTCAAGAAAATGATGGTTGTTGTTCTCCTAAACACTCTCCTTCTAGGGAGAATAACATCATACAAGGAAAAGATAACATTGATAATAATATTATGCCCTTGAAAGGAGATGAAGAGCCTATGTTAGACTCTCATTCACCAAGGGATATTAATATTATTCAACCTCAACTCATCCTTTACCCCCTTCACATAAACCTCCAACTCAAAAGAAACTTGAACCCATCCTCTACCCACCTCAGAATAATGTGTCGTAGAAGTTGATTCATAATACCATTTCTCATACATATAACAATAGAAATAATCTGCAACTGCCACAACCAATCCCAACACCCTTACCTTTGCCTAATCCTATCCCCTCTAGACCTATCTTACTAGGTCTTCCTAGTGGAAAAAAGTACAATCTTGTTGAACAACTAAAGAATACTCTTGCTAAAATTTCATTATGGGACCTTATTCAAGCATCCCCTCACTATCACAACATGATCCAAGCAGCCTTGCAACAAGTTCTTGTCCCTTCTAATGCGCAACCAACAAACATAACAACCATGATCCAAGGAATAAATGCTGAAAAATGTTGTTTTCGACCAAAATGAACTCCCCCCTTTGGCAGTGCAAAAAAAATGAAGATTTCATGATCATTGCTCAAAACAATCAGATAGGGATAAAGTGAACCCTTATTGACAATGGCTCATCCTTTAATATTTGTAGCCTGAACCTTTTGGATAGGCTTTGGGTGGATAAGTAAAAAATTGAACCCAAATCTTTATCTATTAAGGGCTTTGACAACGTTGAAAAGAAACCACTTGGTGTGATCACTTTACCTATTATAGTTGGAGAAGTGACATTGAAGACAACAATCTAGGTTATGCCTCATGATCTTTCATATAACCTTCTTCTAGGTAGGCCGTGGATTCATGCTATGAATGGTGTGCCTTCTACTCTTCATTGAAAAATAAAATACATTCACAACAACAAAGTGTGTACACTCGATGCTAATCATGAGTGTTATAGTGTCTTGCAACTTGAGAAAAACAAAGATAACCCCTTGAACACATTAACACCAACCACATAAGTGGAACCCACAGAACAAAAAGACAATCAACAACATATTGAACAAGTAATGATGCTATTAGAAAATGATTGGGGTTCCTTCGATTTTGAGCATGAATTCATGGGAGAATACAAATCATACACAAAGATTCACATAGGAGAAATGAAAAAGTAGATGACCCTTTGAAAGCATCCACCTCAACCAATTTAGAAAACACAACAAAGTCACAATATAAACTTATTTCCTTACTTCCTAGCATCCTAACAGTCAAATGGACCCCACTAGGACTAATTCACCACCTGTGGCAAATGAGTCCCTACCAGGTGGGACTGATCTACCCAAGGTGACGAATGAGTCTCCTTTGGGTCAATTTTGACCTTTGAACAGGAAAAACTAAAATTTAAGTTTACTATTTTTACATGTCAGCCTCAGGGATCAAATTTAAGGGCTAATAAGGATAATTTCCTATAAAATAAACTCTCTAAACCCTAAATCATAACCATTATTCATTATTCATCCATCATTCTTCCATCTCAAGTCAGGAAAGTCAGAGTTTCATCATTTCAAGTCATTAAGATAGCAATTTTTAGAAATTCAAGGGAATATTTTTCATGTTTTTTTGCATTAATTCAAGGTAAATCATCATAGCAAGGTAATCACTCCATTATTGCATGCTTCATTACATTCTTTCATCATTTTGGTTTAATTACCCAAAAGGGGTTTGACCAAGGCAAACCCCCATGCCTTAACATCCAACTTTCTCCTTCTCTTCTTGTGTGTTTGTAGATTTGAACATCTTGAAGCCTTAGAAATCATTGAATATGGCATTGCAAAGTTATTCAAGTCATCTCTTCATTGGAAAATTCAAAGTACCCACAAAAAGTGTAATACTCCCATGTTTGCTGCTACATTAGAGAGACTTTTGGTATTTTTGATATTGTGGATACTATGTGATGCTCTGTGAGGTGGTTTCATATTTGATCATGTGTGGTTTCTTGGTTAATTTGCTTACTGCTCTTACATTATGTGTGACAGTTGAAGATACATTATACATAGATGATTTGATTATTATGCAATGATAAGTTCTTAAATTTATATGCGTTAATGATATTATGTTTACGATGACATGTTCAGTATTTATGGTGGAAGGACGGAGTAGTACCACTCACTTGCGAGTGCCCTATTACCCCGCTATTTCCTTTCACCATGTGTTTTCAGTGGAGATTATATGTTACTTGACTTTTATCTGTTTGCAGGAATTGCAGGGTTAAAGTCTCGACTCCACCTACTTCGGCAGGACAGGGCGAGCACCAATTTAAACCCAACAGGTACAATGTGGTTAAAAAGGAGTTGTTAAGGAAGAATTTCCTGACCCAAGTCCGTCATTGGTACAAGGTTGTCGAGTCATGGGTTGATCTGAGTTTTGTCTTGATATTTCAATTATTCTTGGGTTGAATGATATATTTAATTATTTATGTCGGTGATAGTTAATTTAATTATGTTAGAATTAAAAAAAAAAGAAGGAATAAATTAAAGTTATTGAGGCTTAATTATATTTTAATTGAAAATTAATTTTCTATTAAAGTTGTTTTAATTAAATTTAGAGTTGAGTGGAAGTAATTTAAAACAAAAGAAATTGTTGTTAAAATTAAATAAATAAAATTTGTTTTAATTAAAAAATAAAATTGTAATAATTAATTAGAGTGGGAGTTTCACATAGAAGAAAATTAGTTATTTTGAAAAATCTTCCTCGGGAACGAAAAATGAAGAGGAAGGGGGTATTCTTTAAAGGAGGAGGAACAATCTTGGATGTGGGTCGGAAAAATTGGTTTTCAAAAAAAGGAAGCTGTAGGAAAGGCCAGTGTGGGAAGGAGGAGAAAAGCGTTTGTGGGAAGTTCTTCTCCAACCGAAGGATGCCAGGTTCCCTTCAAGCTCTATTTTTAATTATTTATACTCTTGATTTATTTTATAAGGTTTGGCTGTGCTGTTGATGAATGAAATCTCTGGCTGATTGAATTTCTGAAATTAAAATTTTCTGTCTGTTGAAATATGGCAAATTTTCCATAAAATTTAGGAAAAAAATTGTCTTGATTTATGCAAACAATTTATTGAAAATCTGTGAATGCAAAAAAAAAATTATCGTTTTCCAAACCAGAATCTTGAATTTTATTTGTCCAAAACAAATATTTGATCAATTCCGGGGATCGGGGTAAAATGGGGTTTTACCATTTAATTCGGTAAATATAGCCCATAGGTTAATTCTCTCAAAATTTTCTAGAAAACAATTTTACATTTGTGGGGAATGGGTAATTGGGTTTATTTTACCCTGTGTACGTTTCGCGGGATTACAATGCTGTGTATGTTATTGATTACTTTATTGTATGAAACTCATTCATATTTAATTGAATAAATATTTATATTTATTTAAATCGATATTGGACTGTTGTATTTGATTCGTTCTTTTCTATTTAGTAAACAATAATGTGTTGTGGAGTAAATCATGAAATCTTCCTTTGTTGAATTTTAGGTATGTTGATTTCTGGAATATTGCGCTAGACGCCAGCATAGAATACTCAATATTTGATATATCTCTATCCTCCATAGTGAGTGAATATACTAAAATTTTGCATAGTATATTATTGGCAAAACGTAATAGTTATTTTAAGTACTGTTTTGGTTTTGTTTTTCCGCGCCCCTATACTCTACCTTGTCTTAGATTCCCGTGTGCCTGTGAATGGTGTGGTCGGCGGCAACCTTAACCACCCCGACCCCCAATCTTTTGCAGCTGAGCACATAGATCTCCCTTACCTCGCGGTTGTTTGGCACACCGTGAATAGTAACTCCTCATAGTCCATTCACTGTAAATTTCGCTACTTACTGTATTCCATTTTAGCTCTTCCGTAGGTATGTTACTCGTTGTTTCCTGTGTGTCCAAAAATGAGTGACAGTGTCTTGTATTTACTGCGCCCATGAGTTACTGGCACATTACCTCCTCCGTTTAAAAATATGAAGACCTGGTTCGGTTTCTTTTGGATTCATTAACCTGCGTGTTTTGATCCTATCACAGTATGGTCAGTACTTCTCGCGCCCCTTTTTTTTTTGCTTCTGCCATGAAATTTAATGTTCTGGGTGATTGGGAAGGGTGTGGCCGGTAGCAGTTGCATCACCCTAATCCCAAAGTCCATGTGTCATACGTGCTCCTGTGCAGAGGTAAATTCGTATGCCAAGAAAACTCGGTTTGAGTTTAAGTTTTCGGGGGCTTGGGTATAGCATTAGAGATTTCGGCCTAGGGTAGTATGTTGTTTAATGCAAGATTCAGTTGTATTTGGTCAAGCTATAGGTCTTCCTTAGCATACGGGTGTTCTGAATTCGTGGTGTGGAATTTAAGTGTATATTTGGGATCTTGTTTTATATTAAGTTCAATAAGCATCATAATGAATTTCAAGTGTTGAAATAGGTAAATAGTTATTTTTATGTATATATAGGGATTAACATTAGTAATGATGTTATTATTAATGTTAACCTCAATATATATATGGATAGGGGCTAAAATTAATAGTAATAATAATATTAATGTAACACTAATAGTTATATATATATAAATTTATTTAATAAATATTATAATCTTGCTATAGGTTAAAACATGGTTTACATTTATTATTATTTCGTGTGATATTTCAAGAAAGCAAGTATAACGGTGAAAATAAAGGATAGATTGGGTGCTATAAGGGTTACTGAGTACATTTTGATGAGAATTCTTTCCATGTTTTGAGACGTGTTTTACATTATTTGTTAATGATTATTTGAGTTAGATCTTTTCATGTTTTATGGTTGGAGGTTTGTATTCGGCAAGGGAACCCTAGAGTTTAACAAACCTGTTAGGAACCTAAGGGATTCCAGAGGTGGGATAATAGGGTTGCTTTTGATTTTGATTTTGATTTAAATTTAGACTTGAAATGTCCGTGGTTTGGTTATATACTTGGATTGCACCGAATGGTGGAAGTGATTCCTTGCAGTTGGTGAGATGGTCATGCCTCACTTTTGACTGTCCTTCAGTGTAGTTCTTTTATGTGGTACAATCCTTGATGTATTGTTTGTGGTTGAGTGTTTAGAGGGAGTGGCTCTAAGTGGGTGGTCGGTGCACAAAGGGGTGCCAGGATAGCCCTCGTTAGAGTGAATTTAATAAGTGATAATTTAAATAATTAACTAGGGAATGGGTAGTAACACACAAAAAAGATAATTGTTGCCTCATCCGCCTTTTAGTCCTACTATAGACTAAAGGGGATTGAGAAGGTCGTGGTTGGCATGATCATTGCCTTGTTCCCATGAAAGGTAATGGTTCCACATGAGCAACCCTATGGGGCGGTTCCTTGAAATAGGTAGCCTGGATAACCATAGATGGAGGTGGTTCCTAGTGCTTGGTTGCCTGGATAATTCATCAGTAGATGGAGGTGGTACCTTGCAATAGGTAGCCTGGAGAATCCATGTTAAGCCATGCGATGACACTTCCCTCTAACATTCATATTTACGTGGTCTTTTGGAAATCCTCTGGAATTGGTCACTAGTCTTGTATTGGTGATTATTGTTGTTGTTTGAAATTGAGTGGTTTCATGTGTTGTATGATTTCCGTCAGTTGGTTGTGAGTCTTTTCCTTGTTGGTCTTGGTCAGGAACCCTTCCTTAGCAACTCCTAGCATGGGGGTGGTCGGGTGGATCATGTTTCACACCCTGTTGGGATCCTCTCTTTTGTGCAGGTTCATCTTTCAGCGCTGAGTTGCGATATCAGTGGATGCTTGCTCGTGGGTTCCAGATTTATGTATTTATGTGATTCTTTTATTGATGTATTATTCCCACCTAGTTGGGACAGACTTGTATATTATTTCACATGGTGCTATTGTAATGTAATCGAGGGATGATGCATTGTACTATTATTGTAAACTTGGTTATGATAAGATTTGTGTTGATGATATAACTTTGGATATTTTTATATCATGTTTCTATTGTTGTTACTGATGTAATTACAATTATAAATGGATGAATTTATGGATCATGTAATAGTTAGGTAATGGTGTATATTAAGTAATGACCTCGTGTTCCTCAAAGGATTAAGTGATGCAATTTGATTAATGTTTATGTTATTGACTATTCTCTCTTATGTTAAAAAAAAAATTGGTTGCATTTTACTTAATTTCTTTGGGGTTGCGTGGCGGGGCGTTACAACTTGGTATCAGAGCCAAGGTTGCTAACACTCGGATCTTTGGGTAGTTGGTGTTTGTTAGGCAACCTTTGTGCTAGCTTTGATCTTACATACTATAATTGTGTGCAGGATCATGGCTCGAGCTAGAGGTTGTGGCCGTGGAAGAGGCCGAGGTGGTGGTCGAGCAGTTAGACATCATAGTTCATCCCCACCGAGTCTCCATGGTTCAGGACATGAGGAAAATTCAAATCCTGAAAGTAATCCACCAGTTGGTGACCAGAATTAGGGACAGCCTGGTTTGGATGGTCAGTTGCAACATCTTCTAGGAGAACTCCTTGATCGTTTGGGATCGAGGCCTCAGGATTAGTCATGGTTCGAAAGAGAGAGAGAGAGGTCTCCAAGGCACAGAGATGCTCCAGCAGATCAGGATGCAGTAATAGCAGGGCATATGAGGGATTTGTTGAAAGCTCACCCTCCTACCTTTGATGGCTCGGGAGGAGGCTTGGAAGTAGAAACCTGGTTGATAGATTTGGATCGTTGCTTCACAATGCACCCTTTTGGTAGCAATACTAAGGCTCGGTGTGCGGTGATGCATTTGCGGGGTTTTTCCTCTACCTGGTGGAGGTTGGAAGAATAGAAGTTACACTTAGATATCAGTGTAGTTAAATGGGAGTTGTTCTTGGATAGGTTCAGGGCTCGGTTTCTCTCTGATCATTGGAGGCAGCGCAGAGCTGATGAATTCCATGATCTTAAGCAGATGTCTATGTCCATTGAGCGGTATGAATGGCGGTTCTACGAACTCAAGCAATATGCTGGGATTAATCACGATGAGGGGTTGCTGGTTCAACATTTTGTTCGGGGTTTGAATGCATGCATCAGTGGTGGAGTAAGATTCTTCGAGCCAAAGACAATGGAAATGGAAGTGGAAAAGGCTCGGTTGGTAGAGGAAAACTTGGCTATGGCTCTCGGAGGGCATGTTGGAGTTCAGATTGGCAGTACTCCAGCACCAGGTATAGGTTCTAGAGGTGGGCAGTCTCAGTATGCAGGGTCTTCTAGGAACTTTCAAACACCATCTAAGGGTGGTTCACACCAGCAGCAGTCTCAACCTAAGTAGAATAAATCATAGTCTCAGCAGAGGGACAGGTCTCAGGGCAAGAAGTTTCGTAGTTGGCAGCGAGATAAACCTAATCATTCTGTACAGCCTACACAAAGTGCACAGTCGGCACCATCCAGAGGTAGCTTTCAGCAGTCAAATGCACTGTCTAAGGTTAGAGGCTTTGGGAGAGGTACAGGTTGCTTCTCGTGTGGGCAGCAAGGGCATATTGCCAGACAGTGTCCACAAAAGACTACTTTAGAATTTAGGCCAGTTGTTTTAGAGCCTACAATAGGTGATGCGGGGAGATCTCATCGGGTTTTTGCAGCAGTAGATAATCGACAGGCT
Organism: Sequoia sempervirens; assembly: GCA_007258455.2. NCBI lineage: Eukaryota > Viridiplantae > Streptophyta > Pinopsida > Cupressales > Cupressaceae > Sequoia > Sequoia sempervirens. The sequence continues at coordinate 58,470,830 of VDFB02281492.1, forward strand.
GAGCATCAGGGTACTATGATCAAAACATCAGGTGTGTTGAAGGGTACTAAAGTCTCCATACTTTTTGATTCTGGTGCTTCTGATTCGTCTCCTTCTATTGTGGAGCGATGTGGTTTGGTGGCATCTAGGCAAGGCATAGCTTGGCAGGTTGAGCTAGCTTCAGGGTCGAAAGTTCATGTAGAAGAGTTTGTTCAGGGTTGTAAGTTAGAATTGGGAGCTTTTTCAACTCAGGTGGACCTTCAAATCTTACCCCTGGGCTCATATGATATAGTCTTGGGAATTGATTGGTTGTGTTCACATCATGCTTTGTTGGATTGTCGCCGTAAGGCAGTGCAGTGTACCGATGAATCTAGAAAGGAGGTGGAGATCGTGGGCACTCAGAGGCCTATTTCTTTGTGGATGATCTCTGCCATGCAGTTAAAAAGGTTGTTCCGTCAGGGTTGTCAGCTCTTTGCGGTAGCAGTGCACGATCTCGAGACTATTGATAGTCGAGAGAAATCATTGGATGATTATCCTCTTCTTAAGGGGTTCACTAATGTGTTTTCGAGTGAGATTCCTGGAATGCTGCCTAAGCGAGATGTATATTTTCAGATAGACCTAGTACCTGGAGCTGAGCCTATCTCTCGAGCTCCGTACCGAATGACCACGTGGGAACTTCAAGAACTCCATCTTCAGTTGGAGGAGTTGATAGCAAAAGGGTTTATCCATTCGAGTGTCTCTCCATGGGGAGCACCTGTAATCTTCGTGAAAAGAAGGATGGTTCTCTCCGCCTATGCATTGATTATAGACAGTTGAATAAAGTAACAGTGAAGAGCCGATATCCTCTGCCTAGAATAGATGATCTCTTCGATCAGATACGAGGGGCGAAGATATTCTCCAAGATTGATCTGAAGTCCAGATATCACCAGTTGAGGATTGTAGAGTAGGATATTCATAAAACTGCATTTCGCACTGGATACGAACATTATGAGTTCATAGTGATGCCGTTCGGGTTGACGAATGCGCCTTCTGTATTCATGAGTTTGATGAATGGGGTGTTCAGGACCTTTTTGGACAGATTTGTTCTTGTGTTCCTCGATGATATTCTGATCTATTCTAGGTCTATAGAGGAACATGAGGAACATCTCAAGTAGGTATTGCAGTGTTTGAGGGAAAACCGGTTATATGCCAATTTGGAAAAATGTGATTTCTACAAGATAGAAGTTTAGTATCTTGGCCACGTCATCTCAGGTGAAGGAATCTTTGTGGACCCTGCAAAGATTCAAGCTATTGTGGATTGGCCCGTACCTACTAATGTCTCAGAGGTTCATAGTTTCATGGGGCTTGTAGGTTATTACCGACGGATTGTTCAGGGCTTTTCTAGGATTGCGCATCCTATTACTTCTCTCCAAAGAAAAGGGAATAAATTTTTGTGGTCGGACAAGTGTCATCAGGCTTTTCATACTCTTAAGGAGAAACTGACTAGTGCACCTATTTTGGCAGTACCAGATCCTGCAAGAGAGTTTGTGGTGTGTACTGATGCCTCCTTGGAAGGCCTAGGGGCCGTCTTGATGCAGGAAGGGCATGTGATTGCATATGAATCCCAGAAACTTAAAGATCATGAATTGAACTATCCCACACATGATCTTGAGTTGGCCGCGGTGGTTCATGCTCTGGTTAGATGGAGACATTTTCTCTTGGGGCATCAATTCGAGTTGCATACAGATCATTGCAGTCTACAATACATATTCACGCAGCTGAATTTGAATGCTAGACAGAGTAGATGGATGGAATTTTTATGTGAGTATGATTTTGAAGTAAAATATATTCAGGGTAAGGAGAATGTGGTAGCTGATGCTTTGAGTAGGCGTAGGTATGAGATCTCTGCTATGACTCTTGGTATTGATTTGAAGAGTCAAATTCTCAATGCTCTCCCCACAGACAGTTGGTATTCTGAGGTGAAGTCTGAGATCGAGTCAGGCCGATCTCTCGAAGGAAAATTTGCTAGATACTCTTTGGATTCTGACGGTGTTTTGCGATATTCAGAGCGTATGTATGTACCTCATGCAGAGGGTCTTCATACTCTAATTTTGACAGAAGCCCATAGGGCACCCTATTCAGCACATCTGGGAGTTAAGAAAATGTATGCGGCTCTGCGTTCATTATATTTTTGGTCAGGAATGAAGAGGGATATCGCTGATTTCGTAGCTAGATGTCTGGAGTGCTAGAGGGTTAAGGCAGAACATCATCATCTGGCAGGATTACTTTAGCCTAATCTCATTCATGAGTGGAAATGGGATATCATTTCTATGGATTTTATCATTGGTTTGCCCATGTCTTCCAGGCGTCACGATGCGATCATGGTTACTGTGGACAGGTTAACTAAAGTAGCTCATTTCTCTCCTATTAGATCATCTTATACTGCAACTGTAGTAGCAAGGATTTTTATGGAGGACATAGTCCGATTACGTGGTATACCATGGAGGATCATATCTGACAGAGATCCAGTGTTTACATCAGCATTATGGACTTCCTTGCAGCAGTCTCTAGGGACTCAGTTGAATTTTAGCTTTGCCTATCACCCTGAGACTGATGGTCAGACGGAGAGAGTTAATCAGGTGCTTGAGGACATGCTCCGCATGTATGTCATGGATCAGCAATCCCGTTGGGAGGAGTATTTGCATTTGGTTGAGTTTGCCTACAACAATGGTTACCATAGTTCCATCGGCATGGCACCTTTTCAGGCGTTGTATGGTCGTCCCTACCGTACCCCTATGAGTTGGGATCGGTTAGAGGACAGGGTTCTTCTTGGACCTGACATGTTTCGAGATATGGAGCAGTAGGTGGCTCGTATCAGAGAGCATTTTATTGCAGCATAGGATAGACAGAAAAAGTATGCAGATGCTCATCGTGTTGATCGGCAGTTTGCAGTTGGGGATCGTGTGTTTCTCCGGGTGCGTCCACGAAAGAGTCCTATCTGTTATGGAAAGGGTTCTAAGTTGGCACCCCATTTTGTTGGGCCTTTTGAGGTGTTAGAGAAAATGGGACCTGTTGCCTACCGCTTAGCCTTGCCACCTTACCTGTCGCGAATTCACGATGTTTTCCATGTTTCTGTTTTGAGGCCTTATTTCCCTGATGTTACTCATGTGCTGGATTGGAATGCTTTGCAGGTCGAGGATGGGCAACTAGCTCTAGAGCCTGTGGCTGTGCTTCAGCGTTGGAGTCTTTCCCTCAGGGGCAAAGAAATTGAGTAGATGCGGGTCCAATGGGATCCGAGTGATGAGACTTCAGCAACTTGGGAGGATGCATCTCTCATCAGAGAGGCTTACCCGTATTTATTCTCTGGCTTCCAGGAGTAAGCCATGTTCTAGGGGGGAGGATGTAATACTCCCATGTTTGCTGCTACATTAGAGAGACTTTTGGTATTTTTGATATTGTGGATACTATGTGATGCTCTGTGAGGTGGTTTCATATTTGATCAGGTGTGGTTTCTTGGTTAATTTTCTTACTGCTCTTACATTATGTGTGACAGTTGAAGATACATTATACATAGATGATTTGATTATTATGCAATGATAAGTTCTTAAATTTATATGCGTTAATGATATTATGTTTACAATGACATGTTTAGTATTTATGGTGGAAGGACGGAGGAGTACCACTCGCTTGCGAGTGCCCTATTACCCCGCTATTTCCTTCACCATGTATTTTCAGTGGAGATTATATGTTACTTGACATTTATCTGTTTGCAGGAATTGCAGGGTTAAATTCTCGACTCCACCTGCTTCGGCAGGATAGGGCGAGCACCAATTTAAACCCAATGGGTACAATGTGGTTAAAAAGGAGTTGTTAAGGAAGAATTTCCCGACCCAGGTCCATCATTGGTACGAGGTTGTTGAGTCATGGGTTGATCTAAGTTTTGTCTTGATATTTCGATTATTCTTGGGTTGAATGATATATTTAATTATTTATGTTGGTGATAGTTAATTTAATTATGTTGGAATTAAAAAAAAAAGGATTAAATTAAAGTTATTGAGGCTTAAATATATTTTAATTGAAAATTAATTTTCTATGAAAGTTGTTTTAATTAAATTTAGAGTTGCGTGGAAGTAATTTAAAACAAAAGAAATTGTTGTTAAAATTAAATAAATAAAATTTGTTTTAATTAAAAAATAAATTGTAATAATTAATTAGAGCGGGAGTTTCACATAGAAGAAAATTAGTTATTTTGAAAAATCTTCCTCGGGAACGGAGAATGAAGAGGAAGGGGGTATTCTTTAAAGGAGGAGGAACAATCTTGGATGGGGGTCAGAAAAATTGGTTTTCAAAAAAAGGAAGCTGCAGGAAAGGCTAGTGTGGGAAGGAGGAGAAAAGTGTTTGTGGGAAGTTCTCCAACCGAAGGATGCCAGGTTCCCTTCAAGCACTGTTTTTAATTGTTTATACTCTTGATTTATTTTATAAGGTTTGGCTGTGTTGTTGATGAATGAAATCTCTGGCTGATTGAATTTCTGAAATTAAAATTTTCTGTCTGTTGAAATATGGCAAATTTTCCATAAAATTTAGGAAAAATATTGTCTCGATTTATGCAAACAAGTTATTGAAAATCTGTGAATGCCAAATTTTTTTTATCATTTTCCAAACCAGAATCTTGAATTTTATTTGTCCAAAAAAAATATTTGATCAATTGCAGGGATCGGGGTAAAATGGGGTTTTACCATTTAATTCAGTAAATACAGCCCATAGGTTAATTCTCTCAAAATTTTCTGGAAAACAGTTTTACATTTGTGGGGAACGGGTAATTGGGTTTATTTTAACCTGTGTACGTTTCGGGGGATTACAATGCCGTGTATGTTATTGATTACTTTATTGTATGAAACTCATTCATATTGAATAAATATTTATATTTATTTAAATAAATATTGGACTTTTGTATTTGATTCGTTCTTTTCTATTTTGTAAACAATAATGTGTTGTGGAGTAAATCATGAAATCTTCCTTTGTTGAATTTTTGGTATGTTGATTTCTGGAATATTGCGCTAGATGCTAGCATAGAATACTCAATATTTGATATATCTCTGTCCTCCATAGTGAGTGCATATACTAAATTTCGCATAGTATATTATTGGCAAAACGTAATAGTTATTTTAAGTACTGTTTTGGTTTTGCTTTTCCGTGCCCCTATACTCTACCTTGTCTTAGATTCCCATGTGCCTGTGAATGGTGTGGTCGGCGGCAACCTCAACCACCCTGACCCCCCATCTTCTGCGGCTGAGCACATAGATCTCCCTTACCTCACGGTTGTTTGGCGTGCCGCGAACAGTAACTCCTCATAGTCCATTCGCTGTAAATTTTGCTACTTACTGTATTCCGTTTTAGCTCTTCTGTAGGTATGTTACTCATTGTTTCCTGTGTGTCCAAAAATGAGTGACAGTGTCTTGTATTTACCGTGCCCATGAGTTACTGGCACATTACCTCCTCCGTTTCAAAATATGAAGACTTGGTTCGGTTTATTTTGGATTCATTAACCTATGTGTTTTGATCCTATCACGGTATGGTCAGTAGGGGAGAGGGCCCAATAGTCGTGCACCCTAACTTTGTGCTTCTAATTATCCTACGTCGAAATTTCAAATCACTCCCAATTTTTTACAGCGGCTTACTTGGCAAGTTCTCTACTTATAACTAAGGTTTCAGGGCCACATCATCAAATATGATGCCACATCAGCATGCGTTTTTGTCAAGGTGTCGAAAAAGGCCCCAAAAAATAGTGAGATCAATTCTCGTGCATTACATCATGAGTAGTTGAGCGCTGATGTGGTATCACATGATTGGTTGATTTTTAGATCAAAACCATACATTTTGTTTAATTATGGGTAGTCAAATTACAACTATTGGACATTATATAAACGACTATTGGGTATTATATGTACGATTGGGTGCACGACTATTGGACCCCGCACGACTATTGGGCCCTCTCCCCTACTTCTCGTGCCCCTTTTTTTTTTGCTTCTGCCATGAAATTTAATGTTCCAGGTGATTGGGAAGGGTGTGGCCAGTAGCAGTTACATCATCCTAATCCCAAAGTCCATGTGTCGTACGTGCTCCTGTGCAGAGGTAAATTCGTATGCCGAGAAAACTCGGTTTGAGTTTAAGTTTTCAGGTGCTTGGGTATAGCATTAGAGATTTCGGCCTAGGGTAGTATGTTGTTTAATGCAAGATTCGGTTGTATTTGGTCCGACTATAGATCTTCCTTAGCATACGGGTGTTCTGAATTCGTGGTGTGGAATTTAAGTGTATATTGGGGATCTTGTTTTATATTAAGTTTAATAAGCATCATAATGAATTTCAAGTGTTGAAATAGGTAAATAGTTATTTTTATGTATATATAGGGATTAACATTAGTAATGATGTTATTATTAATGTTAACCTTAATATATATATAATATATATATGGATAGGGGCTAAAATTAATAGTAATAATAATATTAATGTAACACTAATAGTTATATATAGATAAATTTATTTAATAAATGTTATAATCTTGCTATAGGTTAAAACATGGTTTACATTTATTATTATTTTCGTGTGATATTTCAAGAAAGAAAGTATAACGGTGAAAAGAAAGGATAGATTGGGTGCTATAAGGGTTACTGAGTACATTTTGATGAGAATTCTTTCCATGTTTTGAGACGTGTTTTACATTATTTGTTAATGATTATTTGAGTTAGATCTTTTCATGTTTTATGGTTGGAGGTTTGTATTCGGCAAGGGAACCCTAGAGTTTAACAAACCTGTTAGGAACCTAAGGGATTCCAGAGGTGGCATAATAGGGTTGCTTTTGATTTTGATTTTGATTTAAATTTAAACTTGAAATATCCGTGGTTTGGTTATATACTTGGATTGCACCGAATGGTGGAAGTGATTCCTTGCAGTTGGTGAGATGGTCATGCCTCACTTTTGACTGTCCTTTGGTGTAGTTCTTTTATGTGGTACAATCCTTGATGTATTGTTTGTGGTTGAGTGTTTAGAGGGAGTGGCTCTAAGTGGGTGGTTGGTGCACAAAGGGGCGCCAGGATAGCCCTCGTTAGAGTGAATTTAATAAGTGATAATTTAAATAATTAACTAGGGAATGGGTAGTAACACACAAAAAAGATAATTTTTGCCTCATCCGCCTTTTAGTACTACTATAGACTAAAGGGGATTGAGAAGGCCGTGGTTGGCATGATCGTTGCCTTGTCCCCACGAAAGGTAACGGTTCCGCATGAGCAACCCTATGGGGCGGTTCCTTGAAATAGGTAGCCTGGATAACCATAGATGGAGGCGGTTCCTAGTGCTTGGTTGCCTGGATAATCCATCAGTAGATGGAGGTGGTACCTTGCAATAGGTAGCCTGGAGAATCCATGTTAAGCCATGCGATAACACTTCCCTCTAACATTCATATTTACGTGGTCTTTTGGAAATCCTCTGGAATTGGTCACTGTTCTTGTATTGGTGATTATTGTTGTTGTTTGAAATTGAGTGGTTTCATGTGTTGTATGATTTCTATCAGTTGGTTGTGAGTCTTTTCCTTGTTGGTCTTGGTTGGGAACCCTTCCTTAGCAACTCCTAGCACGGGGGTGGTCGGGTGGATCGTGTTTCGCACCCCGTTGGGATCCTCTCTTTTGTGTAGGTTCATCTTTCGGTGCTGAGTTGCGATATCAGTGGATGCTTGCTCGTGGGTTCCAGATTTATGTATTTATGTGATTCTTTTATTGATGTATTATTCCCACCTAGTTGGGATAGACTTGTATATTATTGCACATGGTGCTATTGTAATGTAATCAAGGGATGATGCATTGTACTATTACTGTAAACTTGGTTATGAGAAGATTTGTGTTGATGATATAACTTTGGATATTTTTATATCATGTTTTCTATTGTTGTTACTGATGTAATTACAGTTATGAATGGATGAATTTATGGATCATGTAATAGATAGGTAATGGTTTATATTAAGTAATGACCTCATGTTCCTCAAAGGATTAAGTGATGCAATTTGATTAATGTTTATGTTATTGACTATTCTCTCTTATGTTCAAAAAAAAAAATTGGTTGCATTTTACTTAATTTCTTTGGGGTTGCGTGGCAGGGCGTTACAAAAAGTCACTTTCAAGCCTGAATTCGACGGTTTCAAAACCAGACACTTAGAGAAGCAGAAAGTGTAGAATAAGGGCTCTTGTTTCCACCTTTGAATATTTAGAAATTAAAAAGTGGACACATTCCCCATGAGTGGTGAATGAGTTCCACTTCCAGGCTTGTTTTTGGTTTTTTGCATTTTAAGACACCCATTTGTCTAAAACAGGTTTCGAAACAGTTTCATAGAACTAGGACTAATTCACCCATAATGGAATATGTGTCCCACCAAGCCTAAAAATCAAGATTATCAGCATTCTAGAAGTCATTTCCCATCTTCATCAGTATCTCAGGTGTACACTTTCATTTTTATCCATTTTTGTTGTAGTTTACTAGGTGTTTTTATATTACATAATGTGTTTTCAAACAAGTTGCATTTCAATGGTTTTACATTCTTAATTGATCAATTTTATCAATTAGCTACATATAGATCATTGCATTTAGACATAATTCTATCTTGTATACCTTATGCTAAGTGAACCACCTAGATTTTGGGTGTGGGATCTATCTCTTTTCATTAGGTGAAAGAACCTAATTGAACAAAAGAGACATAGCATTCCATACACTTTAAAATCTATGGTTCAAATCCTAAGGCTCAATGTATATAATTTCTACTTCATTGAGCTCAGGTTATGAAACTTTCAGATCTAGCTTGTATGTGAGTTTCTGTGAACATGGAAACTTTACAATGCATCTTTGCAACTTTTCACTTTAAATGATCTTCAAGTCTTCAACCTAAGTCTACAAACACAAGCATGCAAGAGAGGAAAAACTTGTTGATTTTTAGAAAATGGGAATTTTCCTTGGTCAAACCCCTTGTTAGTAATTAAACCTTAGAATTAAATAGAACAATGAAGGGACATGATGAATGAACAAAGTGTTATGTTGCAATTCACCAAACCCTAGTTATGAAATCTACAAACTTGTGTGAAATGGATAGCTTGAATGTAGATCTTGAAATTCTTGATAGATCTTGACTTGAATTGCTTACTTGAATCAAAACCCTACATCACAAATGTTAGCTCCAAAACAAACATGATGCAAGAATATATTTGATATGATGATTGAATCTTGATGATGGATCCAAATGCTTGATAGATTACTCTTGAATGCACAAATACTTGAATGCTTGGATGCTTAGATTCTTGTTATATTTCTAGGTGAAAATATGAGAGAAGGAACCTTATATTTATACTTATCTATGCTTAATATCCCGAAATTACACCAAAACAAGCCAAAATATGAATTCATTAATTAAAGGAGGCTAAATATCACAAAGATTTGAAATTAAATCTTGAAAATACCCTAAGGGGGACTAGGACGCCCTAGGTAGCATCTTAATCCTGAGGCATAAAACTTAGGGCACAAACTCCAAAAAGGGGCCCATTTAAGGCGCACTTGAAATTAGGGTCCCAAGACCTTTTGAGGACAAAGATACCCTAGGTGGCATCTGAGTCCTGACCCAAAAATTAGGGACACATAGCCATAATCATTAAATTATCATTTCCACTTTGATTTATGTTAAGATTAGCCATAAAAAGATACAATTCATTAGGCTTGTGGATGCAAAATAGGACCAATTAAGACATAAATAAAGATAAAAAATTCAAGGAAGACCCAAACAAGTGTGAAAATGCAAGGGTATGCATTTTCCTACACTACATTTAGCCCCCACTTTAGTGAGAGGATGAACTTGCTTCAAACTCACACTAAAGTAGCCAACCATGCAACCAAGAGGGGTTCAATTGTACTAATGCTAGTAAGATAGGATGAAAATAATCAAGAGGGTGGCCAAGTCCCTAGGATCAAGTCCTATGACAAACTAACATAGGAACAAATGAAGACACTTGTAGATGATATAGGAAGCCATACCCAAATCACAAACATACACCATCAAAGATAGAAAAAGGAAAAAGAGAGGAAAGAAAGAAAAATGCAATGGATCAAGCTTTGACTGGCCATCCAACACGTTTTGGACTGGGTCTAGGCTATTTCAGAAAAAGGTTTACAAGTGGAACATGCTATCCAATAGACAAACAAAACACATGCTCACAAGGGCTAGTGAAGCTAGTAGTCCACTAGGTGAGCCCCAAGAGGTACATATCAATGTCATACCCACATAACTATGATAAGGATAAAAGAAAGAAAAATTCATGCTCACAAGGGCTAGTGAAGCTATTTGTTCACTAGGTGAGCCCCAATGAGCCATATGAAAGCCATACCTCCATGAATTTAATAAGGCACAAAAATGCATGCAACAGGAAAGAGGTATGTTAGAAGGGATTTTGCTTCGTTGAATGTGAGGTCTCATCTTAGGGAAAATTGTGCTTAATGTTTCCAAGAGAGGACAAGTGTAAATTAATATCATGCTCTTAGAGAAAATCAAACCCAATGACACCACCAAGAACAAGAGAGGGACACATCATAGGAAGAAAGAAAATTGCACAATGAAACATGAGTGTTGATGTATGTGCCCACTTTAAAGAGGTTGCTAACACCATTACTGTGAGCAGTTGCTTTAAAGTAGAAGAAGACATTAGAGCTTATTTGGAAATCCTTATCCCAAGTCATATGTTTCCAATAAGATATGTCAAGCAATAGGATGGAAGGGTTGTCCCCAAAAATAGAATGCTAAAGATAACTCAATACGTCACATGTGAACTGACTTAAGGAATGTCATCCACATTCCAAGCTTTCTCTTACATATAAATGGAAGATGGTCAAATAGACAAGATAGGAAAAAATAGGCTACATACGAGGACAAGGCTACCTAACTCCTTTCCGCCACTTACTCCAGGATAAGTATGAGCCAAAATAATTGATGAGATGAATGCTAGAGTGAAAATCAGTATCAATTAGAGGAATTAGGTTCCCCCACATAAGAAAGAGCAACACACTCCTTGAGATGTTGGATTTTACTACTCAAATCCTTACATTAATTAGTAGAATGACCATGAACTCTATGATGTGCACAAAATGAACTCTTGTAGTAATTTTTTTTTATGTTCTTGGAGGGAGGAATATCAAATGATCTTGGAGGGTTCTCAACAAGATACTCTCTTGATCAGTGGTAGATGATGTTTTATTATTTTGCAGCAAAGAAATCTCTTGCATAGTATTAGTTGTCATACCTACACAAGACTCTTGAGATTTTGAGATTTCGTACTCTCCTTTACAGGAGTATGTAAAATCTATCAAATTCAAATCATATGTGTTTGGGATGATGACATTAATGTTAAGCAAGTATTTTTTTTTTTCTTTCATGTCTTTCAAATGATAATAATCAAGATAATTAGTGTCTATCAGTTTAGGATGCACTAATGTTAACGTTGGCTTAGAGGAAACTTTGGTAATATTGTTGATATTGAGTGAAGGATTGTTTCTTTCTATCAAGGGACAATAATCAAGACCAGTAGTTTGTTCTTGCATGTTAGGCTCTATAGGGCATGAATACCTTGTTCTCTAGCACCATATCCTTTTCCACTGTATCCAAGTTGTTTCATAAGTTCATAACCTTTTCCATAAAGCTATTTCATTTCTTTAGGATTTGGTGGTTGTTGATAGTCATTTTCGTCAAAGTTTGTTGTATAATTTTCTTTTTCTTCTGAAGTGGTTGAGGTGGATGCTTTCAAAGGGTCTTCTAAATTTTGTGTTGACATTACCACTTTTTCTTTTCCCTTGTTTGAATATTTGTTTGTGATCTTGTATTCTCCAATGAATTTTGGTTCAAAGTCTAAGGAACCCCAAACATCTTCTAATAGCTTCATAAATTCCTCAATATGGTTTTCTTTGTCCTTCTATTGAATAGGTTCTACTTTCATAGTTGGTGTCAATGTTTTCAAAGGGTTCTCTTTACCTTTCTCAATGTTTAAACAATAGTATGGTCCAAGATCTTCTTTGATTGTATTAAATTTTTTGTTGTAGACATATTTCATGATACGATGAAGAGTCGAAGGCACCACATGCATCTGATGAATTCATGGTCTTCCTAAAAGAAGATTGTATGAAAGGTCATTAGGCATAATATGAATAGGATTTTGTAAGGTATCCTTTCTGAGTGTAATAGGTAAAGTAATCACACCGAGCAGTTTCTTTCCTACACTATCAAATTCCTGAATTGATAAGGAGTTAGGTTTCATTTTTTATTTATCCTCTCCCAACTTATCTAAAAGGTTCACACTGCACACATTAAGAGCCGAGTCATTACCAACAAGGGTACCTTTTATTCTTGTGTTGTTGTATCTAACTATTATCATGAATGCATCATATTTCTTTCTCATCTCTAAGGGAGGGAGCTCATGTTGGTGAAAGGTAATGTATGCATTAACTATATTCATTCCTTGCATTAGAGCTACCACATTGTTTGCATTTGTACTAGGAGGAATCAAAACTTGTTGTAAGGTTGTTTTAAACATGGTGTGGTAACTAGGTGAAATTTGAATAAGATCCTATAAGGAAATCTTAGCAGGAGCATTCTTAAGTTGTTCAAAAAGATCATACTCCTCGCCACTATGTGAAGGAAAACAAGGAGCACTAGGAAGGATGGGATTAGACAAAGGTCGGGATGTTGAAGGTGTTTGTCTTGGCTGTGAATTGTTCCTAGTGTTGTATGTATGAGCAATGGTATTGTAACTCAGTTGTTTTGAAACATTGTTCTTAGGTGGTTCGAAGATTAGGATGGGTTATTTTTGAACTTGTGGTTTTTGAGAGGGTGGATAAATGACAAGTTTAGGCTCGGGAGAGTACTCCAAGGGGTATCTAATGTGCATAACCTTAGAAGACTTATCCTTATTTTCATGATCTCTTAGTGAAGGGGAGTCTAATGTTACTTCATCATCTTCATCTAAAGAATTACTATTGTCAATGTTCTCATTTTCTTCCACCATTATATCTTCCCTAGTAGGAGGGCTTTTAAGAGAACTACAAACCAAATGTTCTTGACATTCAAGGGTTGGTTCTTCTAAGATGAATTCATCACATGTAAGGGAGTTATGAATGGTTGAATTTTCTTGATCATCAATAGTTGGGATATTAGGAGAAGGATTTATTTGATTCTTATGATTTTTCATGACTTTATCCTCTTTCTCTAGGTCTCATTCTCTTGTTCTATACCATCTACACTAGTAGGAGATCATGTAATATGTTCATCACATTCCATGGTTAGATTTTGTAAAGTAGCTTCATCACAAGTAGGGGAGGCATCAAGAGAAGGATAACTATGATTACTAAATAGATATTTCCAAATTATAGAAGCATTAGGGAAGAGAGGAACAAGATTCTCATGACTACCAATAGGTGCATCTTCTAATACCAACCTATCCTCTTCACATTGAAGAGGGATATTAGGAGAAGGAAATTTTTTTATTGTCATGGCTATCTATGATATCATCCTCTTTCACTAAAACATTCTCACAAGCAAGGGATGCATGGAGACTAGGTAAGGTGATGTTTATAAATGTTTCTATGGTCTCATCTTCTTGTTTTCTAATATCTTCCTAAGGGGGATGAGGATAGGGACAATTAAGACTCTCAATGATTGTATCTTCTCTCACCAAGATACCTTCGTCACTAATAGGAGAGCTATCGGGAGAACAAGTATGATTATTATGATTGTCTACACTACCATCCTCACAAATGGGCAATGTAATATTAAGGATTGTGTCAATGGTTTGAATTGCTTGCTCTAAGATGTTCTCAAAACTTTAAAAGATAGTAGAAGGATGACTAACATGTTTCTTAATGACCTCATTGTTGTAATCTAAATTAAACTCATAAGGGGGGATGTTGTACTTATATAATCCATTTTTAACCATATCAAAGACATATCTCTTGAAAGAAAACACACTATCATAGAAAAGTAAAGAAAGTGCAATTCTATGACCTAAAGTGAAATGTTTAAATGTAATTTTCAAATTTCAAACAATGTAATTTACTAATTATGCTATGCAATGAAATGTTGTGAATGCAAATTTGGAATGAAGCAATGCACGAGATGAACCAATTTAAGGTATTTTTAGTAAAATGCATGAAACAAAAGGTCAACCCACTAAAACAGATAACCAATGGTAGAAAACTAAAGCACATAAAAGCATATTTAAACCCTAAAAATTGTAACTTCAAATTCAATAGGGACTAATACACAAACAAGGGAATCTTGGTCCTGCTGATGAAATTTTGAGGTCCCAAAAAGTGGAACAAAAAGTAATCAACCTAGGTAGGATTCTGAGATAAAAAACCATAGAGGGACTAAGATGCTAGTAAGGGCGCTTTAGTCCTAGTAGGGGATTTTTTTAAGAAAAAAGAAAAATTTGGATTGGTTGCAGTGTTCCTAGGTTTCCTACTCATGGATTTGATGTTTAGAAATAGAAAAGTGTGCGAATGAATGGAATAAAAAGTGACTAGTGACAAGCAACTAAATGCAAGGTTTAATGCATTTTTTTCAATTTTGAGTGCAATAACAATGTTCCTAAATGCAATTAGGATGATTGACAATACACTTTTTCGTTTTTCAATGAGATAAGATAATGTAAGAAAGTAAAAATGCAACCTATATGCACTTTCACTAATGAAAATGTAAGAAACCCTAGATGTACTTTCACTAATGGAAGATGCAATTAAAGAATGAATGCAACCTAAATCTAGGACTTTAATGATCTCCAAATCAGAAAAAGAATGTCCAAAAGGTTAGGTTCACTAAAATGAACAATATGAAAATGGTGATGTTGTTGCACTACTATTCTCCTATTGTCACTCAAATATGTCCTAAGATCCCAAATTGGATTGAATGTCAACACAAAGGTGAGTCAATTCTCAATCAAGGAAGGCCTAGGAGGGGGTTCTTTAAGCTTTAAGGGGTTCACCACCAAACAAAATCTTGGAAAAGACAACTTAACATTCAACTCATAAAACCTAGTAATGCAAGCCAAATAATGAATGTAAATGATGAAATTAAGCAACAAAAAGTTACGGTGTGTGTACTTGGAAAGACTAGAAATGTGATGAGGATTCTAGAAATGCAAAAATTTTGTCAAAATATTTTAGGGAGGACTAAGAAACCCTTACTATTATGTTAGTCCTACTGTTGTTTTTCAACGAAAATGCAGAATCTTCAGATGCCAAAATAGAATTCAAAAGAATCTCTACAAAATTCCACTTGGAGGACTAAGATTCCCTAGGAGGTGACCTAGTCTCGATTTGAATTTTTGAAATATCCAAATGTGATCCTAAGGTTCAATGTTTGTACTTTCTTATTCTCTTATCTCATGTTCTAAGACTTTTGGATCTTGCCTGTAGGTGAGTTTCCATGAAGATGGAAAATTTTCAATGCAACTTTGCAACTTTTTACTTCAAATGATCTTCAAGTTTTCAACCTAAATATTCAAAAAAAAGCATGTAAGAGAGGAAAAACTTGTTGATTGTTAGAAAATGGGGATTTTCCTCGGTCAAACTCCTTGTTGGTAATTAAACCTTGGAATGAAATATAATAATGAAGGGAAATGATGAATGAATAAAGTGCTATATTGCAACTCACCAAACCCTTGTAATGAAATATGAAAAATTGTGTGAAATGTCTAGCTTGAATATAGATCTTGAAATGCTTGATAGATCTTGACTTGAATTACTTTCTTGAATCAAAACCCTATATCACAAATGTTATCTCAAAAACACACATGATGCAAGAATATCTTTGATATGATGCTTGAATCTTGATTATGGATCCAAAAGCTTGACGATTCTCCTTAATGCACAAATACTTGAATTCTTGGATGCTTATATTGCTAGGTGAAAATATGAGAGAAGGAAGGTTCCATGTAATTATACTTTTCTCTGCTTAATATCCTGATTACACCACAACACTAGCTAACATATGAATTCATTAATTAGAGGAGGATAAACAACACAAATATTTGAAATTAAATTCCAAAAATACGCTAAGTGGGACTAAGATGCCCTAGGTGGTATCTTTGTCCTGAGGTATGAAACTAGGGGCACATACTCCAAAAAGGGGCCCATTTAAGGTACACTTGAAATCAGGGTCCCAAGAACTTTGGAGGACAAAGATGCCCTAGGTGGCATCTTAGTCTCAACCCAAAAATTAGCGACACACAACCATAATCATTAAATTATCATTTCCCCTTTGATGTTTGTCGAGATTAGCCATAAAAAGATACAATTCATTAGGCTTGTGGATGCAAAATAGGACCAATTGAGACATAAATAAGGACAAACAAAGCAAGGAAGGCCCAAAAAAGTGTGAAAATGAAAGGTTATGCATTTTCTTGCACTATAGACTCATATGCCAGTTAGGGCGTATGAGTCCCAGTAGCCTAGGCTTGGGACACAAATTTTATGAAATGTTAAGTTTAATGCCAAATTCAGGACTAGGTCCCAAAAATTAGGTGTGACCCATACACCCAAAGTGGTGTATGAGTCCCAAATCACTAAATATAGGACATACAATCCAAAATCATTAAATTATGATTGGTTATTTGATGTGTTAGGATTATCCTTGAAAAGATACATTAAATTAGGCTTGTGGATGCAAAATAGGATGAAATAAGGCTAGAAGCTTGATTTTAGTAGGGACAGTCCAAAAAAGTGTGAAAATGTAAAGGTATACATTTTTTTACATTACATTTAGCACCCACTTTAGTGAGAAGAGGAAATTGCTTCAAACTCACACTAAAGTAGACAAAATCCCATCAAGAGGGGTCAAGTGTACCAATGCTAGAGAGATAGGATGAGAACAACCAAGAGGGGTGATCAAGCCCTGAGGATAACAATCCAATGGTAAAACAACATAGGAAAAAAATAAAAAATATGTGAATGATGTAAGGGGAAACAAAAAGGTACAATCATACACTATGAAAGACATAAAGAAGAAAGAAAAAAAACAAAAAGGAGTGGATCAAGCCTCAACCATTTTTCCTACATGATGTGGATCAGATATAATCTATTTTTCTAAATTTTTTATAAGTGGAACACAATTTCCACTGTGGAAACCAAACACACACTCACAAGGCCTAATGGAACCCTAGATCATCCACTAGGTAAGCCCCTAGTGAGACACATAAGCACGGGGCTAGTATGCACTCACACAAAAAAGAAAATGGCTATGGGAAAGTCATGCCTAAGTTTGGATCCCATACAGTAACCATAAAAAATATATACCTTCTAATAACTTTGATAAGGTGCCAAACAACATGAACAACAATATTCACGAAACAATAAAAAATTTGTATGCTTGACACTCATGAATAAATAGGATGGCTCCACAAGAAAGCAAAGTGTGTTATGAATGGTGGCCATATAACCAATATTGTAAATGAAAAATTGTGTAAGGTACATTTAAAGAAGTTTTTATTAGTTCATGTAAGATCTTAACTTAGGGTAAATTGTGCCTAATGTATCCAAGAGAGGACCAATCAAAGAATAAAAGATTCACAACTTAGGGGATGCAATGTGTCACATTGAGCCATTAAGAGGAATATAATATTCTAAGAGAGATCACACTCTTCAAGGACATCACACCTAATGTCACCACAAAGTGAAAATCACATCGCATGAATTAAGAAGACTACGAAATGAAACATGATATGAAAAAGAATAATGCCAATGTATGCCCCCACTTTAAAGAAATTACTAAAGACAATGTTGTGAGCAATCACTTGAAAGAAGCAAATGATAAATGCTAACAGTGAAGAGTACATGAGAGATTATTTGCAAAGCCCTATTCCAAGTCATATGTTTCCAAATAAAGCTACATCATGTAAAAGGGGTTTCCCTCAAAATGAAATCCAAAAATCACATAAGGGATCCATAGATTCACAATTAATATATCTTTTCTACAATGTTTTTAGAGGGCTCAAAATTGTCAGCATTCCCAAAATACTCATGAAATAGGAAGAATGACACAAAGAGAGAGAAAAAAAAGAAAAGATTTTGGGTCAACATGGAAGAGACCTAAATATCTTGACACCTTGCGTCATCTCCAAAAGTAAAACAAAAGACAAGGAAAATATCAAAGTTTTACAACATAGAGAAGAATGTAGATATAAATAGAGGAATGTCACAAAGAGAGAGGTACATCAAATAAAATAGTATGGGGGATCACATTATGCACTTGCAATCACACACATAACATGAAAAATGAAAACAAAGAAAAAAAGTACTAAGGCACATGTGAGTCAACCTATAGCAGGTTGTCAACATCCCAATATTTTTCAGAGTATATGGAAGGTGGAAAACAAGCAAAAGAGAAAACAACAAGTGCCAAGCTAGGGTCATTATCAAGTTCAAAAATCTTCCTAGGAGAATTATCATTTAAGCTCATAAAAGAGGAAAATAATGTATTCAACTCATTATACTCTTCTTCATCTATTTTAGCAATGTCATCATCATCATCCAAATTAATCACAACAGGAGGTTGAATGATAATGTCTAAAGGAGGATTTAGTTCTTGTTGAAGTTGTGATATAGGATCTTTTTGTTGTGGAAAAGAGGGAGACTCATCATGTGTTGCTTCAGTCAAGTTTGGATGTTTATTTTCTTCTTTGTTATCTTCATTTAACCTGCAAGAGCATGACATTTACGCCTATGATATCTAGCATTTCTATTTCTTTTGGTATGATTTTCAAGTTTTTTTTATGTAGGAGTAGGGCTATCAACCATAGGTTTATTTTCTTCTCCCAGGGGGGAATGAAAGGAACCATAGGAGGTTGTTCAACCACTTTATCTTTAGCTTTGTAGACTTGTTTCATCTTAGGAGGCATGATGGAATTGCTTTGGTTGTCTCTTGGTCTTTTGTAGGAGATAGGTAAAGGTTTTTTCTTAGGTCAGTCTTGGTTATTTGGAATGGCTTTTAATTCAATCATAGTTTTGTCAAGGATAGGAGGATCAGTGATATTGAGGCATGTTTCTAAGTGATAGTTTTGCTATACATTTCACTTTAAAATTTTGATAAAATTTAAAAAATAAGTCCTCATGAGGTTTAATAGTTTCCATAGGTTTGGACCAAAAGAAATCCAATGAAAAGTTCCCACAGGAAGACAAAGGATTAAAGGAACTATGGTGCATCGGAAATATTTCATTGTCAAAGGGAAACTTTAAGCATTTTATGCACGATCGATGGGATGACTTACATGGAGTGTAACCATGGATAACCAAGCTTCACACATAATTGATCCAATGTCGAGATGATGGAGAATGAGACATCTAATTGTTTTGGTTAGATTTTTAAAGCAAGGGCGATCAACCCCATCGTAGGGTAAGCAAAACCATTATATGTTTTTATCCATGCTTTCAATTTATCATATATTTCTTGATAGATCTTATGCACAAGTAAGAATTCTTTGGTGATCACATTCTTTCCATAGACGAAATCAATTAATATCCCATTAGTGGGCTTGTCATTGATTTGACCAGTTATGTAAAGAGGACCATTAGGTGCATTTCTAATTATATCCTTAGATGAGAAAGCAATGTCAAGAGGTTTATTAGTTTGGCCCTTATGAGGTTGAATTTTTATCGATCCAAAAATATCATCCACAGGACGTTGTTCAATAGTATCAATAGGACCTTGTTCAATAATATCCATGTTGTCATCATCGGTGTCGACATTCATCACATCATTCTTCTTAGTTTTACTAGTTTTGATAAATGAAATATCATGATTCGACATAGGGTTGGTAAAGATTTGTAGGTTTTGGTTAGGAGGAGCAACAAAATTATTTCCTTGATCATTAACACCTCCAATTTGAAGTCGACTAGAATCAATGAGGTCTTGCACAAGATGTTTACGATGCTTACAATGTTTTGTATCATGTCCATTTTTTTAATGGCAATAAGAATTTCATCTAGAGTTCAAAGGTAAAGGGTTATTAGCATCAAGAGTTTTAATGGGAGGAAAGGTGATCATTTTTTGTTCTAGGAGTTGTAACATTGTGTCATGGAGGGTATCGGGTAAGGGAGTAAATTGTTTAGCCGGATCCCCAAATGTAAAAGGACTTGTCTTATTTATAGCAGCCACTTGGGTATCAACATGTTTAGTTGGTTGAGGGGGATTAAGTTGAAGGAATCCTTTATTCTATTTCCTAAAGGGTTGATAAATTTTTTTATTTGTGGATTTGTTATCTTTAGGTCGGCTAGAGGTGGGTTTTGTTTCACGACTACTAACTAAGTTTTGATACTCATGAAGGGTAGTACACAAGTGTAAAAAGGGAACTTCATCATGCCAAGCTTATCCCTTATCTTAGTTTGTAAGTTCTCAATGCAAATTAATTGAAGGTGAGGGTTAGGAATCTTTACATTGATTTGGGAGTAAAGCATTTGGTAGATGGAGTCACAAAAAAAGTAACCCTTCTACTTTTTTTGATTTGTTTGAGCCCCCTTGTCTTTTTGGGCTTAATGTTTCCTTTATTTAGTGTTTCAATGTGGATGATACATTTGCATTAAGTCTTGGGCCCTTGTAAACTAGTGGATTTTAAGGGCACCTTGCTAAAGTGTTGTGAAGTGTTGTGACACACTTTCACGCTTTTCTAAGGTTTTATCTAATAACTCAGCATAATTAACCTATTTTTAATTAAAATAAACCTTAATACTACCTTATTTGGAGTGTTTTAAAGTGTTATAACACATTTTCAAACTTCTTTAGGCTTGTCATTAATAATTAGGCTTTCTTATGCTTTAATTTGCCCTATTTTGCATCCACAAGCCTCAATTATTATATCTTTTCGAGGATAATCCTGAAACCAATTAGAAACCAATCATAATTCAGCTGTTTCTAGCTTTTGTGGTCTATATTTGGTGATTTGGGACTCATTCGCTACCTTGGGTGAATGGGTCCCACCTAGATCTTTTGGCCTCGAACCGTTTTTCACACATTTCTAAGCACTTTTGATTTTTGGTGCCATATAGTATGCTTGATGGGACTCATTCACCACCTTGGGTGAATGAGTCCCATGTGGCCCAAAATTAAAATTAATTCAAATTTCTAGTGAGATTTTATTCTCCTAGATGTGATGTTGGCTTGTAGTGTTGTTATTTTAGGAATTCTTGCATAATTGAGTATAAATACAAGGTTCTTTTACTCATTTTCAAACCTAGCATTCAAGAAAGTTCACAAGAGAATTTTAGCATTCAAAAGAGCACTCAAGAGAATTCAAGGGTAGATTATCAAGAATTTTATAGTAGAATTCAAGTGTCAATAGTGATTTCAAAGGTTTATTCTATCATGTTTGTTATTGTTCTAACAATTGTGATATAGGGCTTATGATTCAAGCAAGTGTTTCAAGTAAGATCAAAATCATTCAAGTAAGATTCAAGAACCACATCCATTTCAACCATTTCAAGCATATTTACAACACCTTATTGGTAGGTTTTGGTGAGTTGCAACATTTCTATTTGTTCATTCATCATTCTCCATTCATATTTGCTTTTATTTCAAGGTTTAATTACCAACTAGGTGTTTGACCAAGGAAAAACCCTATTCACTAACCCCACAACATTTTTCCCTCTCCTTTGTGTGTGATTTGTAGGCTTAGGTTGCATATTTCATAAGAAGCAAGATTGGAGAAAAGTTGTCATTTGATCAAAGCTGTGAAAGTTGTCATAAATCCTTGGAGAACATTGGAGATCACCTACAGGTTGAAAATTAGAGACTTAGATCCAAAAAATAGTCAGGAAGGATAAAGCAGATAAAGAAGAGCATAATTGGCTTTTGAAGCTTCAAAAAATCCAAACTCTAGACTGATTTTCCACTTCTACGAACGAGTCTCAGTTCCTATCAATTTTTAGGATTTTGCAGATCTGGATACCCTTTTGGAAATTTTCTTTTCATGCACATTTTCTTAGAAACTAGATCGAATCATCTAGCTTGGAAAATGAGTCCTAGTCAGCAGTAAAAGCATATTTTTCAGTGTTTAGAATCTCCATTCTTCCTTCTTCGGATTCTCAGGTGCACACATTCTATTTTGCAACTTTCTATTTTGTTTTATATACTTTTCTAGGTCATTTTGTAGTTAATTACATTCAACTAGGGTTTAGAGTTTTATCTTGCATGTAATTGTCTTTTCCAAGATTAGGCTTGGTGGTGAACCCCTCATTAGGTCATATTCAACCCCTAGGACAACCCTATTGCAATATCTCTTTCTCTCTTGCATTGAGATCTCTAGGGTTATCCTTGAGTGGAATATCTTTGAAAGTGGATGTGATAGCACTTGATCTCCCTATCCCCCATTTTCTTTGGTTCCATTACAGTGAACCTACCCTTAGAACATCATAATTGTAATTTGGAGTGCATTTTCATCCTACAATTGGCTTGCATTAACATTGCATTAGGATTTTCAGTTGTTAATTTGCATTCTAGGGTTTCCAATTTTGTATTAGTGAAAGCTGATTTTATCTTGCATTTTTACATCTCATTTCATTGAAAAATCAATCAAAATATGCATTTACATCTTAGAAATAGATCAAAAAACATAACAAGCATAAAATTCAATTCATAAATTCCAATTTTTTTAAAAAAAATTATCATTGGGACTCATTCGCCACCGTGGGAAAATCAGTCCCTCTGCACATACTACACTACATTTTGTGATATTTAGATTTTTGTTTCTAATTTTTTGTTTGTTGTTATTATTTTTCTATTTCAGTTTCTAGAATTTTAATTATAAGAATTTAATTCTTCTAGCTTACATTGCATTTTCATTCACTGCGCATTTAGTATCCTTTGTATGAGTGTTTGGTGTCCTATTGATAATACTGTAGTGAGATGAAGTTCGAGACTCATGTCATCTTGTGATAGCACAAAAACAAAACCTTCACCTACCTCATACAAAAGACTAAGAGATAATGGAAACAACCCTTCCACACCCCCTAGAATAAAACAAGTATAAAAAGTCAAAGATAAAGTGGTAAAAAAAACTCCCATGGTTCCTTCCATTCCTCCCCTTAGGGATGAAAATAAACCATTGGTTGATCAACCCACTCCTACACAAACACAACTTGAAAAAAAAACTAAAATAAATAGAGGTGCTATAGAACGTAGACATAGACACTTAGCCATCTGCCCTCCTTCCCAACCAAAACAAAACAACCCGAAAAAACAACCACAACAAGAGTTGAACTCTTAAATGGACATTGTCATTCGACCTCCTATTGTGGTTAATTTGGATGATGATGACAAGATTTCTAAAATTGACGAAGAGGTGCATAATGAATTAAATAATTTTTTTCCTCTTCCATGAGCTTAAATGAAAATATCCTACTAAGAGTGTTGAACCTGGTGCTACCCCTAGTTTGACACTTGCTCTTGTCGCTTTGGCTAGTTGCTCGCCTTTGGTATACAATGAACATGATTGGGAGGTAGATGAATTTCTCATAGGATGAATCACATGTGACTGAGTAGTCTTTTGCATTATTTATTTATTTTTCATTTTATTTTGTGTGATTGCATGTGCGTAATGTGTTCCCCCGTGATGTTTTGTTTGATGTTCTCTCTCTTTGTGACATTCCTCTATTTGTATCTTCATTCTTCTCTATGTCGTAAATATTTTATCTTTTCGCTTTTTATCTCTTTTTCATTTGTTTTATCTTTCCTTTTGAGGATGATGCAAGGAATTGAGACACCCTATGTCTCTTCCATGTTGACCCAAAATATTTTTCATTATCTTTTCATTATCTTTATTTTTTTTCTTGTGTTTTCCTGTTGGGGATGGTGCAAGGCATTGAGACATTCGTGTTTCTTCCATGTTGACCAAAAAGGTTTTTCTTTGTTTTCACTCTCTTTGTGTCATTCTTCTAGTTCTATGTATTTGGGGAATGATGACAACTCTGAGCTCTCTAAAAAACATTGCAACAAAGAACATACTAATCCCAAATCCATAGATCCCTTATGCATTTGGTATTCTCATTTTTGGGGGCAATCCCTCTCTTTTCTTTTTCTCTTACATGGCATAGTTTTACTTGAAAACATATGACTTGGCATAGGGATTTCCAAGTTAGTTCTCATGTCTTCTTCTTGTTTGCATTTTTTATCTACTACTTTAAAGTAATTACTCAGAGAATGGAATTTAACAATTTCTTTGAAGTGGAGGAATACATAGGCATTATTCTTTTGCATTATTATTTTTAATGGTTCATGGTGTAGTCTTATTACTTTATACGATGTGTTTTTCACTTTGTGGATGAAATTGGGTGTGTTTTCTTTCAAGAGCATGATCTCTCTTAGCATATTACATTCCTCTTAGTGGCTTGATGTGACACATTGCATCCCCTAAGTTGCAAATTTTATATTCTTTGATTGGTCCTCTCTTGGAGACATTAGGCACAATGTCCCCTAAGTTAAAGAACTTGCATGAACTAGGAAATACTCCTTTGAACATTTCCTATTTGGAATTTTGCATTTTAGCTATATGGCCACCTTGCATAATATAGCTTGCATGCCTATGGACCCATCATGTTTGTTCATGAGCTCCAAGGATATGAAGTTTTTCTTGCCTCATGAAGCTCAAAAATAATTTTTGCATGGTGCCTTATTAAAGTTATCATGGGGTATAAATTTGGTATGGTTTGAGTGGGAAGCCTGACTGAGGCATGACTTTCCCCATAGCCACTCACATCTGTGTGTGAGTGCATACCAGCCATGAGTGTATGTTTCTCACCTTTTTGGACTTCTCACCTAGTGGATATCCTGAAGTTCCATTGCCTCAGAGTGAGTATGTGTTTTGCGGACAAGAATCCTAGATATGATCCGCATCGTGATGGAAAAATGGTCAAAACTTGATCTGAATTTTCTTTCTATATTCTTACCTTTTCTCTTTTCATCTTTGACAGTGCATGATTGTGCCTTTTTGTTGTTATCTATATCATTCTCATGTATGTTCTTTTGTGCCTATGTTGGTTCATCATGGTATCTTGATCTTGGGGGCTTCATCACCCCTCTTAATTGTTATCTCATCTTATTGGCATTGGTAGAATTGGATCCCTCTTGATGCATGTTGGTATACTTTAGTGTGAGTTTAAAGCAATTTTATCCTCTCACTAAAGTGGGGCTAAATGGAGTCACTAAGAAAGTAACCCTTCTACTTTTTTTGACTTGTTTGATCCCTCCTTGAGATTTTGGGCTTAATTTTTCCTTGATTTAGTGCTGTAATGCAGATGAAACATTCACATTAAGTCTTGGGCCCTTGTGAACTAATGGATTTTAAGGGAACCATGCTAAATTGTTGTGAAGTGTTGTGACATACTTTCACCCTTTTCTAAGGTTTTATCTAATAACTAACCATAATAAACCTATTTTTTAATTAAAATCAACCTTAATCTTGCCTTATCTGGAGTGTTATAAAGTGTTGTAACACACTTTCACACTTCTCTAGGATTTTCATTAATAATTGGGCTTTCTTATGCTTTAATTGGCCCCATTTTTTATCCACAAGCCTCATTTATTGCTTCTTTTCAAGCATAATCCTTACACCAATCAATAACCAATCATAATTCAGGTGTTTCTAGCTTGTGTGGCATAGATTTCATGATTTGGGACTCATTCACCACCTTGGGAAAATGGGTTCCACTTGGATCTTTTTACCCTAAACTGATTTTCACACATTTCTAAGCACTTTTGATTTTTGGTCCCATACATTATGCCTGATGGGACTCATTCACCACCTTGGGCAACTGAGTCTTGTGTGACCCAAAATTAAAATTAATTCAGATTTATTGTAGGATTTTATTCTCCTAGATCTGATGGCAACTTGTAGTGTTGTAATTTCAAGAATTCTTGCATAATTGAGTATAAATACAAGGTTCTTTCACTCATATTGACATCTAGCATTCAAGAGAGTTCACAAGAGTATTTGAGCATTCACAAGAGCATTCGAGAGAATTCAAGGGAATATTATCAAGCATTTTAGAGTAGCATTCAAGTGTCAATCATCATATCAAAGGTTTCTTCTATCATGTTTGTTATTGTGCTAATAATTGTGATGTAGGGTTTATGATTCAATCAAGTGTTCCAAGTAAGAACAACATTATTCAAGCAAGATTCATGAACCACATTCATTGTAGCCATTTCAAGCATATTTGTAGCACCTTATTGCTAGGGATTGGTGGCTTGCAACTTTTCTATTTGTTCATTCATCATTCTCCATTCATATTTTCTTTAATTTCATGTTTTAATTACCAGAAAAGGGTTTGACCAAGGAAAACTCCTATTCACTAACCCCACAACATTTTTCCCTCTCCTTTGTCTATGATTTGTAGACTTAGGTTACATATTTCATAAGAAGCAAGATTGGGGAAAAGTTGTCAATTGATCAAAGTTGTCATAAATCCTTGGAGAACATTGGAGATCACCTACAGGTTACAAATCAAAGACTTGGATCCATAAATCAGTCAGGAAGGACAAAGCAGATAGGGAAGAGTAGAATCAACTTTTGAAGCTTCAAAAAAGCCCAACTAGATTGATTCGCCACTTCTAGCGAATGAGTCCTGGTTCCTGTCAGTTTTCAGGATTTTGCAGATTTGGATACCATTTTGGAAGATATTTGTTCCTGCACATTTTCCTGGAAATTGGACCGATTCGCTAGGTTGGCAAATGCATCTTAGTTAAAGTAGTAAAAGTAGATTTTTCAGTGTTTAGAATCTATATTCTTCCTTCTTCGAATTCCTAGGTGCACACTTTCTGTTTTACAAATTTTTGTTTTGTTTTGTTCATCTTCCTAGGTCATTTAGAGTTAGTTTTCATTCAATTAGGTTTTTTCATTACACATTGTATTTCATTGTCTTTTTCAAGTTTACACTTGGTGGTGAACCCCTCATTAGATCATATTTAGTTCCTAGCACAACCCTACTACAAGATCTCTTTCTCTTTCACATTGATATCTCTAGGGTTATCCTTCAGTGGAATACCTTTATAAAGTGGGTGTGATAGTACTTGATCAACCTATCCCCCATTTTCATTGATTCCAGTAGTGTGAAATGAAGTCAGTAACCCTTTTATCATCCTTTTGATTACATCTCATCAAATTGACTAAGGTCATCTTAGGAGTCATGTGCACTTGGAAGTGGTTTATAAAGGAATTAACAAGTTCATTGAATGAACAAATTGAGTTATTTGGTAGTGAGGAAAACCATTCTAAAGCATTATCTTTGAAGGACCTAGGGAAAAGCTTAGCCAAGAGCTTATCCTCAAGGAATAAATCACTACGTAAGGCGATATAAGTAGAAACATGGTTATAAGGGTCTCCTTTCCCCCTATATTTCTCAAATCTAGGAATCTCTATACCTTGTGGTATCGGCGTTCTCAATATCTTCAAGGATAAGGGATTTATTTTGACATAGTATGCAGGTTGGGAATTTTGATTTTGGTTTATGGTAGAAATTTGATTTTGAAGGGATGAAACATTTTGTAAAATTTGGTTAAGGATGGTGTCATTTCTTGTATTTAGAGATGGAGGTGAATATGGTGGAGTTGAGGGGGAAGTGAATGGAATTATTATGGGAGGAAAAGTGGTAGGAGATATGGTGTGCAATGCCATAAAGGTACTAGAGTTGCTGGTGGAAAAACCTAAGTAGTAAATACATTACTAGTAGGTTGTATCATTGTTGTAACTTGAGGGTTGGTATAGGTAGGAATAGAGGAAATAGTTGTGGGGGGAGGAATTTGAGTTCCTCCTTGACTTTGGACATTGTTTGAAGGTAGAGCATATGTAGCTAGTTGTTGAGGTAAGATGTTTTCCAAAAATTTGAGCTAGGTTACGCACAAGTTCTACTCCTTAAATTTCAATCATGTGGTGTATGTTATCTATGGTAGGAATGGTAGTGTTGGAAATTTTTTTAGTACTCACTTGATGTTGTAGGTTTCTAAGTCTTCATGAACTTTTATTATGTTTTTGTGAGGAATACTAGCAACCATTGCTTCAAAACTTGTCACACTACTTCAAGGTAAAGAGTTGTTAAAGGTATGGCCAATACCTAGTGAACTAGTGCTAACACTATGAGTGAAAGAGCTATGTAATCCAAGATACATGATGAGTGTGCTATAATGAGATGAAATGACTCTTGAACTATGTATCACTATAATATTAGCAATACGAAACCACGTTGTAAAGCTCATGCAAGGGGCAATCAATGAATGAAAAATAAATATAATGAACACAAGATACATGATATTATTTAATTATGATTCAAATGGAATTAAGCTAGATGCAATGAAATGAATGAAACAAAAACTCAATAAACTAAAACAAAATCTAACAACAACAAACAGAAGCACATAAACCAAGTTTTTAATGTTGTAAAATGTAGTTTTAGATCTAAAATGGGACTAAATCGCCCAAAGGGGTGTGTGAGTCCCATTTAGGGGTGCATGAGTCCTATTTAGGGGTTTTGAAGGGTTCAAATGTTGAAAAACACTCAACATAGAATTCCCAGAAATTAGTTAAAACAACCTCTACTGGGACTAAATTTCTTAGAGGGGCGAATGAGTCCTAGATTAGGATTCTGAAACTAGATTCAACAAATTCTAAGTGAATTTCAAGTTTTTTGGTTTGTATGTTATCTAGGCTAAGTGAAATTAAAAATTTCAAATAAAATTCAATGATTCAAGATGTAAAAATGAAACCTATATGCACTTGCACTAATGTAATATTTAGAAGCCCTAAATGCAAATTAACTAATATAAGACCTAATGCAAAGTTAATGGAAGCTAGATATGAGAAAATGATGCACTCGAAATAAGAAATAAGGTGTCCAAAGGATAGGTTCACCAAAGTGAAACCTATGAAATAGGGGACCCTATCTTTTGGAAGATGGAACCAGGTTTTAGGACCTCCTATTTCACTCAAGTTCATTCAAGGAATCCCTATAAATCTCAATCTAATGATGCCATTGAGAGGAGGGACCTACTATAAGGTATCCTGTGGTGTGATTAAAGACAAAAGGAGGTTCACCACCAAGCAAAGTATTGGAAATAAGGAAATGCAAATGGTATGTAGGTCTATCTATGTAACCTTGAATTATATTTTGTAGGTGACTTTCCGTGATCTTGCAAGGAAGGTGGCAACTTTGATAACTTTCTCCAATATTTCTCTTTAATGGATATTCAACCTAAATCTACAAATCACACATCAAAGAGAGGGAAAAATGTTTTTTTGTTAGTGGATAAGGGTTTTCCTTGGTCAAACCCCATTTTGATAATCAAACCTTGAAATGAAATCAAATAGAATGAAGTAATGATGAATGAACAAATAAGCTACATTGAAACTCACCAAACCCTTGAATAAAATACTAAAATCTTACATATGAAATGGATAGCACGAATGTAGGTCATGAATCTTGATTTTTGATATGAGATAATGTCTTTGAATGCTTGCTGGAATCATAAAAACCCTACATCACAAATGTTAGTTCAAAAAGATGATGCACGATGACTTTGACATGATGCTTGAATCTTAAATATAGGTCCAAAATGCTTGATAATCAACTCTTGAATGCTATTGTAATAAAAAAATTTCTATAATTCTTGAATACTTGAATTACTAGACCTTGTTAGGAGAAACTGTGTGAAATAACCTTCTATTTATACTTGTTTATGCCCAAATTCGCAAAATTACAACACTACAAGTCAACATCATATCTAGGAGAATAAAATCCCCCCAAAAATTTGAATTTAAAATAGGTCCAAGCTAAGAAAGACTTATATGCTAGTTTGGGGAGTATGAGTCCCAATAGCCTAGGCTTGGGACACATATTTCAAGAAATGTTAAGTCTAATGCCAAATTCAGGACTAGGCCCCAAAACATAGGTGGGACCAATATACCTAAGGTGGCGTATGAGTGTTAGATCACTAAATATGGGCTATACAATCCAAAATCATTAAATTATGATTGATTATTTGATATGTGTTGGGATTATCATAAAAAATATGCATTAAATAAGGACTGTGGATACAAAATAGGACCAAATAATGCATAAAGAAGCCTAAAGTTAGTAGGGAGGGAAAAAATAGTATGAAAATGTAAAGGGATACATTTTTTTGCACTACATAGAAAAATAGCTCATTATGCTTCAATATGTCATGTCAAAGCTTTAAATGAAAAATAGAAGGAGAATAAAGGTAAATCAATTAAGAGAAGTTATCATGTTAAAGAACATGCTAGTACATTTGATGATGAATGCTTTTTCATGGATTTAGATGTTAGAACTATTTATGCTAACTTTGAGAGTTTTACGAAGGAAATTACTCTAAAAGTAGGTCATAATGTTGAAGGAACAATGTTGAATAATTTTCATTCTAGCAAGGAGAAGACTTTTGGATCATTGATAGTGGATGCTCAAATCATATGACTTGTGATAAAAGTAAGTTTATTAAACTTGAGAAATTTGAAGGAGTTATTATTAAGTTTGGTGATGATACATCTGATAAGATATGTGGAAAAGGTTCAATCAATTTCGATGGCAAGCATAATACATATGATATTCTTTATGTTAAGGGTTTGTGACATAATATTATGAGTGTATGACAGATGTGTAGAAAAGGGTATACTCTTGTGTTTTAAGAAAATAGTTGTGAGATCAAAAAAGGCTCTAAAATTGTGGTTGCTATAGAAAGGACATATGGAAATGTTTATTAGCTAAAGGGTGCAAATTGTCAGTGCTTTTGAAAGGAAGCAAGGTATGCAGAAACACTTGCTACTGTTGATCTAAGAGGAGAGATGTACAATTTTAATTCTTTTTTAGTTACAATATGAGATGCATAATAGGAATATTACAAACCAACAATGCATGCAAGTAAATAAGCTCACAACACAAAATATATCATGGGGAAAACCCTTTCGGGTGAAAAATACCACACTCTAAAACTTGCACAATGTATTATCAAATCAATGGTGATTAAAACACACTAGCAATGCAAGTTCTTCAAGAGTATACATGACTGTAGAATTTTGGATTAGTTCTGGAAACATAACAATAACTATAAATATAACATACTAAACCCACTCCAAGACACCGAATATATAGAGAATAAAAGCATGAAGGTAGCTTTTAGAATAAGCTACAAGAGATGGGCGTCCAAATCCATGTGGAACATTTTTGAAACACATATTTGACTCCTATGAAACTTTTCACATGATTCCTAACCTCCCTTACATGACACCATAATTTGGCACCCAAAATTTTCCCCTAATAGGTATTATATATGCCTTAAAATGTCATAGAATATGCTAGATATGACAACTCTTATAGTTGTAAGAGAATTTGTCATAACTGACTAAATATAGAAGATTCTTCTTACATTCTCTTATAGCATGTCATAGGTCAAACTTGGGTGCATGTGTTCCCCATGCAAAGATGCCTTCCAACACTTGTCCAACCTGTCATAGAATTTGGCTCTTACACGTCATAAGATTTTCATTGGAATCTATCATAAGAATCTATCATACTTTGTCAGAGAACCCCTCAAAGATGTCAACACATGTCAAAGAATATTTTCCCAAAGTGGGACACCTACATTTCCTTGTGGATACCACAACATACATGTCACATCCCATGTCACCTCCCAATATGTTGACAACTCACCGTGCCAAGTCACATTAGATGACATATTACTATGAGCAAGAAAATACTAAATAAACATTAATAAATTGATATTTAAATGTTAGGAAATTGCAAAGGTTGAGAAACCTTAATTTCTAAAAATATACCACTTGTTGAACACCTTTAAAGAGACAATATAATTAGGTAATCAACTGTAGGGGCCAAAGGCCCATACACTCTGAACACCATCTAAAATTTTTTGTGCTCACTGGCTTTGTCAAGGAATCTACAAAATTCGTAAAAGTATCAAATTTTTCAACCTGCATCTTACCATCTTCCACCATGTCACGTACAAAATTGAATTAAACATTGATATGTTTTTTTCTAGCATGGAAGGTGGGATTCTTTGCTAAATAGATAGCAATCTAACTATCACTATAAATAGTAATCATTCTTGCATCAAGCCCAACATATGAACACAAACTTCAAAGCTAGATGACTTCATTACAAGCATGAGTAGCTACCATGTACTCTACTTCTATAGTGGAAAAAGTGACTACAACTTGTCACTTAATCATCTAGCTTATAGCACCACCAAAAATAGTAAACACATAGGCATTGGTGGATCTTATACTATCAATGTCACTTGCCCAATCTCTATCCATTCTTATAGGATGTCTGTGATAACATAAGTGTTGTGTGGTCTCACAACATGCCCCAAGAATATAAGACTTGGGGACCCCAAGTGAAAACTAATGCTTATGGTAGGTGCTGGCTAGTTGGAAAGATCATCGGAAGTGAAAAGAAAAATATAATTTTTTTTTAAAAGTACTTCGTAATTCAAGTGTTTCGGGTACCAGGTACTAGGAACCAGGGAAGCCAAAAGTGTAAAAGGTAATACAAGGTGTTGAACAAAGTGTTTAGGTCCAGGAGTACAGGTTTGGTAAATTTGGAAGTTCCAATAAAAGCCAAGGTCTAGGAAAAACATTTGTAAAAGATGAAGATTAGGTAATGGGTACCAAGTAACAAGGGAAAGTAAAGTTTCTGAATTCTAATGTTATCCAAAAGGTCTAGTGGTCTGGTAACCCAACTAAAAGGAATAATTATGTGAGAATATATTATATTTTCTAGAAGCATGTTATTTATAATGGATTAAAAATGATAATTAAAAATGATGGTTTTATTTACATGAAATTTTTATAAATGTTTTAAAAGGGATTTAATAGTTGGAATTGGTGATTGTAGGAGAAGTAGATTGCAATACAAATTTTGGGTATGGACGATATGGAAAACTAAGGTTGCAGGTAGATCTGATGGTGTTACCAAGTTCAATAGTACATTATGGAAGGTCATGTAGGAAAAAAAATTGTTAGAAAGAAGCACCAAATACCGAGAAATAAAAAATCTATATATCAAGCATGCAGAGAAAGAGTGTACTCATTTCGCGGGTGACTCATTCCTAAGAATGTTCAACCCGAGGTGAAACCTAGATGTGGGAACAAAATATCCACTTGATCATTCTGAATGTGCAGAAAGTTCCTACATTTTGTTTGACATATTTTTTTGGTTTCAAGAAGGAATCCTGATAATAAGAAGATCAAACACCCAAATGAATTCAATGTGTAAATGAAGGTTGACCTCGGTTGACTTCATTTGCAATTCTCTTTCCAGTTATCATATTCAATGTGCCTTGATGTGATTCATCCCTTGGATTCCCTCTCATGTATTTGTCTTATCCTACTAGTGTCTTGTTTCTATAAAAGACCAGGGGATACTTCTTTCTAAGTTAAGTTCAAAATTTGTGGATGTCGGAAGAGCCAAAAATTCTCGAAGTTTTCTTCTTTTTTCTATTTTTTGAATCATTCAAGCCTAAAAAATTCTATGCACATAGAAATTAATAATTATTGAAGCCAATCTGAAAGCTACCTATCTTATGTATCTTTTGTAGCTGGTTTGTTTTTTTAGATAGACAAGACTGTATGTTGCACCATTTAAGGGTGCATATAAAACCTACTTGATGTCTAAACTAAAGCCCCTCTCTTTAAAATCTCACACCGTTATATGCCTAGATGTGAAGCAATCTGGTGAAGTATAGAGCAGTTTGCTTTGATTTAATTAAATCTTGGGGCATGCATGGAGAATAATCAGGAGAAATTTTATTTTTTCAATTATTTTGATGCTTTATTTTAGATTAGATGTTAAATTTTAGAAAATGTTTCAAAAAAGAGATGAATGAATGGAAATATTATTGAAATTTTTTTATTTCCATGAAATTTTTGAATGCTAAAGCTAAATCTACTTAAGTGATAGAAAATTTGTTTGATATTCATGAAATATTATTGCAAATCTTTTGATTTGATGAAATTGTTTAATGATCGAATTGAAAATCTTTCATTTGATACTTATAATTCCTTTACGAAAATTGAAGATAACCATAGACCTCCTGAGATTAACAACAATATCACATCATACCTTGAGTTGAACCTAGTATAGTCAAGACCTGACTACCGAAGCCTTGGGGTTAAGCTAAGTCAACCTTTTCCTTAGGAAATCTTGTTTCCTTCTTAGGTTTCCCTGGTTCAGTCTTTCAAGTAAAGATAGGTTCTTCATTGCTTTCCTCTGAGGATTTTATCTACACTATTGTTGCGACTAACATCGTGATCAATAGGAACTAGCACTAGAAGGAGGGTACTCCTATCTTTCGCTTTTGATTTTTTTTAGGAATTTTTATTGGTTCTGAGTTTGAAAGTAGCTTGAAAGATGAAAGTCTATGCAGGCCGGTAGTTTGAAAATGGAAGTTGAGAAACTCTAGAAAATCCTTAACTAGAGATTACATCATATAAGTTTTTTCACCTTTGGTAGAGTCACCAAGTGTATAATTCATGATACAACTGATCACAATGAAATCGATTATGATTTTTTTTAATTAGGGTAAGTCTAGGAACACACAAAGTGATATCGTTAATAGAAGAAATTTTAACTACTAAAAGAAAGGGATCTTTAACAATAAATATGTTGAGTTCTAAAAAGAAGCATAATGGGCTAGTAGAACTGAAAATGTTAAAAATTTAACTGATATATAAAAATAGTTTTTTAACTGCAATTGTTATGAAGAAAATCCTAAGGTTTTGCAAGAAGAAAGGCGAGAAATATGAGACTTAGAAATATTGCACCGAAAATGAGGAAACGGTAGCAATGAGTCATCATTTGTTTCACACATGGAAAACCTTGGTGAAGAGAAGAAGCGGGAGATGTGTGTTCTCTATTCCAAACTGAAAATTCACAAGCTAAAAATGGAAATTTTCTTGATTTCATGCAAGATATAGAGTATCAATTTTTTACTTTTGTACCATAGAAAAATGGATCATTGACATTTTCATTGTCTTTTAGTTCTTTCTCTTGTGATGCTTGATCTATTTTTCTTTGATTTAATGTTGCAATGCAAATTATTCATTCACACTAGGTCCTAAATATTCAAAGTAAGGTGTCTTGTGAAGGTGTTGTAACACATTTATACACTTCTCTAGACTCTTTTCATTACAATTCACCTAAAAATCACCTTTTCATTACTTATCAAGTCCTATTCTAAAGTTTTGTAAAGTCTTGTAACAATATTTCAAGCTTTTCTAGGCTTGTTTTCACTATTTACACCTTTCTTATGCTTTATTTGACCCCTTTATGCACTCATAAAGCTTAATTAAGTGTTTTGGAATGTAAACCTGACAAAAAACATTAAATGCAAGATAATTCCAAACATTGACTTACAAGTCCAAGGTGGGACCTATTCACCATTGGTGGCAAATAAGTCCCTCTTGGCTCATATTTCAAATTTTATTTTGGGTTTTTATTCAAAATTACCTTATGTCAGCCTGTGATGTTGTATTATTGGGTTATTAGGGCATAAGTGTGTATAAATAAGTGTTTTTCTTCTCATTTTACATCTCGTCATTCACTTGCATTCACTAAATATCAATTAGAATTTGAGCACTTTGTATCATTCAATCGAGCATCAATCAATCATCTTGGAATAGCCATTGACATACCTTCAAATTTCTTCAGAAAAGTTGTGACTTTTGTATGCAGATTTTGTTGGAATCAAGGAACACTGAGAGGGGGAATGAATCAGTGTTCTGCAATTTTTAACTTTATTAATCTGATCCTTAAAGTATTGATAACATTCAACCAAAATAAAGATGTAGGAACATAAGACAAATAACCACAACACCATAACACAAGGATTTTTATGTGGAAACCCTTTTAGGGAAAAAATCATGGTTGAGGTCAATCCACATCTGTGTATACTCAAAATAAAGTTTACAAAAATGGGAGTGCACTTGGATTCAGGCACATTTCCTAGAGATCACTACTCAAAAACATAAAGGATCACTTAAAAAATATTTGGATTACATCCAAATATTTGAACTGATAAAGTAACATCTAGAAATGCCTGATTACAACTCCGCTTAGGCTCATCAATCAAATTCTGGACATTCTATCTGACTCTTCTCTTTTGCTCCGTTCTACTTCAACTCACATAAAAAATCCTTAATGCACAAGTGAAACTATGCATAATCACTCTACAATCCTTTTGATATTTGCAACACACCCTAACACACTTTGAACATACACCAAAATGATATAATCGTTCGCTTATATATATCCACTACTAAGGATTTAACCGCTTCATGTCGACTTCAACAAAATAAGACATATTTACAAATTGTCAACTCAAATCATGAATAATATTCAGTGCACAGCCACAAAAGTCATCCACAGAATAGTAAGGACCCAAAAAAAATGCTTGAACACAAAAACACTTAAACAATAACTCCTCAAATATTTGTGACATGCTACATTCACGTAGTCGGCCTTAATACACTGATGAATAGAAAATTAGTCAACCAGATCTTCTAACTTACACTAAAATCAAGAAGAGGCGCAAAGATTCACAAATAACATAGACCATACATCGATCAATCTTCCCTAAGATCTAGAACTCAAAATACTAATAGAAAATTTGCATATGAATCAATAAACACAAATCAGCCGAATGCTCTATTCTAGTTTAACTATCTTCAATCTGTCAGTCGATATGATCAAATGATGACATGTAGACCAGATAGCTGACTAGGGTTTCCATGAATGAAAACACCAGAAAACATGTATAGTGTCTCTTTCCAACAATCTCCCCCTTTGGAATTGATGGAACCACTTAGTGAAAAATGACTAAGTGTCGGATCAGTACCAACATAAATACACTACCAACTTCAAAACTCCAAAAAGATCTTCAATCATAGCTCAAAATTACAACTCGCCCTAAGATTAATATACATTTTTCACTATTCTACTCCTCCCCTTCGACATCAATGGTAAATATGGGGAATCTGTAAACCAAAAATTGCTATAAACAAACAATACAAATATGCTTTTGCAACTTACATAAACTTGAAAATATATGCAAAATTGGTCCTCAATAGGTTCAAGCTTGTGTCCCAACCCTTCTTGAGACTCTCCAAGATGGACATGTGACCACATAATAGATAAGATTGTATCTCTGTAGACTCAAGGTTCACCAGATCACTGACCGCCAAAGCATCTTGTGCTTCCTTCAAAGTACTCAACATTTTTTCCATCTTTAGACTAATTAGTCCTCTAAGCTCACATGCTCTTTCCACAATTCTTTCATTATCATGCTTCAAAAAATTTATCTTGTCAAGTAGGGATATAACCTAACCTTCTTGCTCTCCAACAAAAACAGTTAAAGAATCAAAGGCATCAGAAATCGCAACTAACTATTTCTCATGATCTTTAACCTTATTCTCAGTGTCCTCAGTAAGTTTAGACAAAGAAAAACATGACTTATAGATATTTCCACCAGAAGATAGTGCAATTTGAACATTCTTCACATAGGTAGCTAACAAATATTTATCATTAGCTATCATTCCTTTCAACCTACAGAATCTTTTATCATCAAATTCCTTTTGTACCTTGTCCCCAGCTGACCTCTCAAGGGACTCAAAATGAGTACTTATAGAATTAATAATCTTCTTCAAATCATCGAAGGGAGAACTGGATGGATCCTTAACATGAGTAGGCATGATTCTCTCTAGAATACCAGATGCAAGACTCAATAAATCACTATTCTCAATGTGAGACTTCATAATTTCTTCCGTAGCCTTCGCCTGAGCAATTGATGCAACTTTCATTTTCTGAATCAGATACAAAGTAGCCAAAAGAATAAGACCTTCACCCAACTAAGGGTCAAACTATTCCTATTTCTCTTCCAAAAATTTATTCACTTCCTCTATAGTGTCTCTTGCTTCCATAAGAACTTCCTTTACTTCAACCTTTTTTTCTTCAACCACTGTTTCCTCAGCTACAAGTTTTTGCTTGTCTTTAGGAGTCTCAACTTCTTCACTTGGCATCTCCTTTTCTTCAGCTAACACAACTTTAGGATATTTAGTCTCCATAGGTATTTTTGTATCATTCTCATCAGGAGGAATCTAAGTGTCCTCAACTATAACCTCTTCATTTACAGGACCAAATGAAATATATTCAACATGCACTTCTTCAGAGACAACATTGAGTCTATTATTTAACAAAACTTCCTTTAGAATTCTCTTAGTTTCTTTTGCTACTTCTTCAGTCCTACCAATCATAAGCTTGTTTGTTCTCTTGTTTTGCTCCTAAATTCCCTTTTTTCTTCATTTAGGATTGTCTTCATTTCCTCAATAGAAATCATTGGACATAAATTTGCAAGAATTTTTTCTCTCAAATTCTCTTCTTCAACTCTTGCACTCACTTTTCTCATCTCCAAAATTTCATACAGTTCCTTAGGCAACTGAGCCATTATCTCAACAAGAGTCATATTGAAATTATTCAAATACTTTATTGTAGCCTCCTCAATAACTCTTTGACCAACACTATCAAAGGTATCATACAATTCACATAGTGGCTTAAGATTACCATCCTTGATTATTCCTCTCTCAACTTCCTCTACAAACATACCTGGTTTGTCAGTTTTCACCTTCTTCTTTGCTTTTCCTTCTTCACTGGAGGCCTTGTCCTGAGTGACTATTGTTGCTTGGGTGCCCATATACTTTATTTCCCTTACTTCTTCATCATATTATATCTATTTATCTTCTAAAATAGCTACATATACTCTTGTGCTCTTATCCTTCTTCCTCTTATTGGATGCCTTGAGCTTTCATAGTGGTTGAATTCTTTGCAGGACCTGATAGGGGTGAAAAGCTTCTTATTTAAATCTAGTTCAGGTAGAGGATGATGTCGAACTAGTAGATTCTATTCTAGCAGGCTCTTTTTTAGCTTCCGCTTGTTCTCTCTTCCTTCTGGCTTCTCTCATAACTTCTACAGATATACCCATGCTCTCAGCAAAGACTTCCACTTTCTTTCTTACTCTTTGGACTATCATAGGTTTCTTCAACTGCTCATGTACTTGCATATTCTTCTCTGCATAGGTTCCAAACCTCTCTTCAATCAGATCCCAAGGCTTACTCAACAAATGTTGTGCATATAGCTCCAAGATGTTCTGCTCAACTTCATATCCCATTGGCATAATCCATACTGTTCTAGGATCTGTAACTTCCATCAAACATTGATCAATGTCAACCATAAAATAGATACTATCCTTGTAATTCTCCACAATAGAAGTAGGAATTATTTCTCTTGCTTGCATCTCAATCTAAAAATTCTTGAAATATCCCCAAATAACTATTTTCGTTGCTTTATTGTCACCAATGCCATATAACATGTCTCTTATCTAAAAAATTACAGGCTTATCTCTTTTCCAATGCACTTTTCCAACTCCCAGAATTTAATTCATGAAATAAAAGAAAAAAAGCAACAATAGATTACCATATTTAAAGGAATTCTTCTTATTTTCTTGATCTTACCAAGATTCTCCATTAATTGGCTCCAAAGTAGCTCACATAGATCATACTTTACATTCTCCTTCACCATTTGATATGTTGCATAAATGGTTGTACTGGATACAAAATTATCTTGGTTGGAGTGATAAATATTGTAACCAATGACCATCAATGAAAATTTCACATCCACATCAATAATATCATCGATTGTCATGGCTCTCTTGTCATAAACTGAACTAGTTACATCTGTAACTATTTGATTCTTCATAGACTTCAATATCAGCAACCCACTAGAGGAATTTAAAGTTGTAACAACACTTATGGCTTATTTTTTAATCTTGAAAGGTTGACTCAACCACATAAATTTAGCATGAACTCGACTCAAGATATACTGAACCCATTTGATTTCATCAAACACTAGAAATTTCACAATCTGTGTGAATTTCTTCTCCTCTAGGGTTTTGAATTTGGGCTTAATACATAAATCCTCTCACACAACGTGATTGGAATACAAATTCAACAAATACAAGCTCCCTAACTCCTCAATATTTGCATGAATGTATGGCCTAATATCTTCAATATGCAAGACGTACAAAATAGATGAAAATGCACCTAAGGGCTCAGTCTCAAAAGTATTGAAAGGATGCCACTTGAATTTTGGACGGGGCCTATCCTTGACATCAACTACCAATGGAGTAGCCATCTTAAAAAATTCACAAGTTTTATCGATAAATACCTTTTTTCCGGATTAAGATTTTGATCTTCGAATCATCTTCACACTTAAATCCTTGCCAAATTTTGCTTTAATGCTCTCCAAACTTGTTCTTCTCAAAATGAAAAGTGACAAATGAAAGATAGAAATTACCTTTTATCATTTGCACACCTAACCTTTTGACACAATAAATTTTTTTCCCTAGAACTCATCCATATACCCTATTTCCATACACTATGAAAGATAACTCTTTTGCAAACCTTCAATTTTGCATAAATAATTTCTCCAACTATTCAACAACATCTATAGATCATCAATGCAATCATTGCACTCATCCACATCCCAATTTCAATTACCAATAGGGGGGTTTGAAGGATTTTCTTGATAGCTCCTCCTAGGCCTGAGGCCTTAATCTAACTCTCAGAGGAATAGCCAAAATTTTATTTTGGTTCTAAGCTATTTTCTATAACAGAGGGACTCTTCTTCACCCATGCCTTCTTCATCTACTTTTTGATATGATTTGTAGTGACTTTTCCTTTTCCTTTTTCATCCTTTTGCATTCTTCTTTGATTTACCAGACCTCTTTTGCAAAATCTAGCAATATGACCATATTTGTTGCAATTGTAGCACACCACATTTCTTTGTCCAGACTAGTTGTTCCATGGATTTTCTCTTGATCTACACTCGTTAGCAATATGTCCAAATCTATTGCATGTATAACATTTGATATTGCTATTGAAAGAGTTGTTCATGTTTTTGTATTTGTTTGACTTACAACCATACTTGTTACAATTAAAGCACTGACCGAAGATTGACAAACCACTTGAATTCATTCTATTTCTACATTGAGTAGCCATATGACTAAATTTGTCACAAACAAAATAGTTTCCATTAAATATTTGAGCATTAGGTTGTCTTACCAGATACCTTCCAGGGTTGTTCATCTGATTTCCTTGTCTAAATCTCCTTTATCTAGATTCAAAAATTTCTCCTTTCTCATATTCAAGACCTTGCTTGTCACCTTCAGTCCTCTGAATTTTAATTAGTTCATCAAGCTTGGCTAAGCTAATCTTGAACTTCTCCTTGAATTCATTTGTAGTAAAAAGTTCATCTCTAAGATCATTAATCTCATTTTCAAGCTCCAACTAACTGAATCCATCAGTAATTCAACTGCATTATTTAGACTTCTCTTTCAAGGATTGAGCAAGCTTTTCTTCATTCTTCCTATCTTTGATTTCCTTGGCCATCCTCATCATAATAGAGTTCATCTCATGCTTTAGGACTGCATTATCTCTGGAAAAATTCTCACATTCTTCTGTCTTTTCCTTCAGGGCTTGACTCAGTTGTTCATCTACAATGCGTTTATTTTCTTCCTGCTTGAACTTATCACATAGTTCCCTTCTCTTCTCCCTGGACTTTTTTTTCTTTTAATGACTCAATGAATCTCTCAACATTCATGAGATTTTCTTGTAATTCCTGGACTTCAGATTTAAAATGATGAAGATCATCTAGGGCCACCAAAAGTTATTGCAGACTGCTTGAATCCATTAGAACACTTTCCAAGATCTTCCCAAAGCTTTTAAACTTCTTCTGAGGAACTAGGCTCTGATACTAATTTTTGGAATCAAGGAACACTAAGAGGGGGGTGAATCAGTGTTTTGCAATTTTTAACTTTATTAATTTGATCCTTAAAGTACTAATAACATTCAACCAAAATAAAGATGCATGAACATAAGAAAAATAACCACAACACCATAACACAAGGATTTTTATGTGGAAACCCTATTAAGGGAAAAACCATGGTGGAGGTTGTTAGAACTATAAAAATATGATGTTTTCACATGTTGATTTTACTCATAAACTTCTAGGTTTGGTCCTACCGTGTGCATATTCCACTCATATTTTGCCATTGTGTCATGCATTTTTATGTTCTGGTTCCTGTTGACATGTGAACACCATTGTCTCCCTGACCCATTGTGTTTTCTGCTTGCATAAGTTTGTGTCGCCTATTGGCAAGACTTATTATTTGTCATAGCAAATGGATTTTCCTATAGGTGGTTTTTGGTAGGACATATCTTGTGTTTCAGTGACAAAAATGACACATATTGGCATGTGAAAGTTTATCGGCGAAGGCTACGGGTATCGACATTATGTCCTGGAAAGTTTCTTTGGTCTTGCCCACGGTATCTTATGATTTTCTTTCAGCAAAGGGTTGGACTCGTCTTGGTGAATAGGTGTGGGCTTGGATGAATTTTGGTATAACAACGCACTCTATGTGACATATCACCGAGGATTGCATGTTATAGCGACCAATGGATTTATCGGAAAGAAAGGTCATGGGTCATGGTGACAAGTTTTGGTCATGTGGACTTCTCGGTGAAACATAAGCTATCGATGTAGGGTACCCCTGATACCTGTGAACTATAGCAAAGCCGATAGAATGAAATGTGTTGTTTGGTGGGTGATTTCTTATGTCCTGGTGACTTGGATATATTGAATGCCTTTCGACCTAGCATATTGATCTTGGTTTGTGGTCTCCCCGATCCCACAGTGTTACAACGAAGGAACATAGGAAAATTATATGACTTCGGTGTAACGAACAGGATGTCTTGGCGACCCGAAATGATTTTTAGCTATTGGTGAAACTTAAAATGATCTGCGTGACATCTCACTGACCCAGTTGAGCTACAGTGAATATGAACGATGCCAAGGGAGCATATCGATTGAAAGCGAACATAACACAAATGTGCTCTCAGTATCACATAAGGTTCTTGGTATGATATCTCCTTGACTCAGACATGTCACAGTGAAAGTAGAACACATGCACAGTGAACACGAGGATGTAGTGAGTGAATTG
This sequence comes from Sequoia sempervirens, assembly GCA_007258455.2. Lineage (NCBI taxonomy): Eukaryota > Viridiplantae > Streptophyta > Pinopsida > Cupressales > Cupressaceae > Sequoia > Sequoia sempervirens. Next base: position 58,513,971 of record VDFB02281492.1, read on the forward strand.
CCTTTCGCAGGACAATACATTGTGTCTTATCGATTGTTCACTGGTGAAAAATAGAATGCAAAACATTGTGGTCAGCATGAATCTACTTGGGTAATTGTTGCTTTCCAGCTCGATTGGAGCCCAAATTTTGTCCTGGGCTGACATGAGTTCTTAGTTTGATATTTTCTTCATACTTGTGTATAAATAGGATTTTTGTAATTGTAATAAGAGAGATGAGTTACCAGTTATTAGTATTTTTGGTACAGTGGGAAAAATCTATGGATATAGAATAGTAAATTTTTCATTTCATAGGCTATGATGCATGTTCTAAAATGGAGGTATTGATGAGTGTCGATTGATGTTGCTACACATATCTGATATCAATTATCTGTTGAATTTAATGAAAGAATTGCTAAGTTGTCTCCAAGATGTTTTCTTTCTGATTGTTTAAATTGATATGACAAGTTTTTTATTCGATTTATCAATGCACATTTGCTGCATTTGTGTAGTCAATTGATTGATTCTTTCAAGTAAAGACTAAATCCTTATAGTTAATCACAATAATCAGTAAGATTCCATTGGATTATTCAAGTAGAGCTTAGTAATCACATTCTTGCATGTTTATACAAGTTATAAGTATAATGTATGCCAGAGAATTTGAACTTTCTCAGAGAAGTGTTGCTCATCTTGATCTCATTTGACTCTGCATACCCTATAAGGCACTAGTCTATGTATTTCACTATTTGAACTTATTAAATTTTCTTTACACATGTTAATCAAGTATTTATTTTAGGATTCAGAATAGAACATTATTACTATTTTCAAGTTGGATTCCATTTGTTCACTTCCCATTGCCACTATGAACAAATTTCTTTAAGAAGATAATCACAAGTTAAGTCTGCACAATTCAAAGAGGTACACCTACCTAGGTTTAGCAGCACCTAAAGAGCAGAAGGTTGAATTCTTTTAACCTTGTCTGTTACCCTAAAGCATATCAAGAGATTGGCATCCTCTTGAGGCATTCAACCTATGTTTTTGAGAGCTAATAGAGGTAAATCCACAATACTATCTGAGTATACTCAAAATAAAGTTTACAAAAATGGGAATGCACTTGCTTTCAAGCACACTGCCTAGAGCTCACTGCTCAAAAAATAGAAAGGCTCACTGCATTACAAAAGATTTGGATCAAATCCAAACATTTGAACTGATAAAGTAACATCTAAAAATTCCTGATTATAGTTTCGGTTAGGCTCATCAATCGAATTCTGGACCTTCTATCTAACTCTGCTCTTCTGCTCTGTTCTTCTTCAACTCACATAAAAAATCCTTAATGCACAAGTGAAATTGTACATAATCACTCTACAATCCTTCTAATATTCCCAACACACAATAACACACTTTGAACATACATCAAAATGATATAATCAATCACTTATATATATCTGAGCTACTAAGGATTTAACCGCTTCATGTTGGCTTCAACAAAATAAGAAATATTTACAAATTGTCAGCTCAAATCATGAATAATATTCAATGCGCACCCACCAAAGTTGGCCATAGCATAGTGAGGACCCAAAACAAAATACTCGAACACAAAAAAACTTAAAAAATAACTCTTCAAATATCCACAACATGCTACATTCACTTAGCCTACCTTCATACATTGATGAACATAAAATTAGTCAACCAAATCTTCTAACTTACAGTCAAATCGATACGAGGCACAAAGATTCACAGATAACACAAATCACACATCAAACAATCTTCCCTGGATCCACAACTCAAAATACTAACAGAAAATTTGCATATGAATTGAGAAACACAAATTATCCAGGAGCTCTATTCTAGCTTAACTGTCTTCAATCTATCTGCTGGTATGATCAAATGATGACATGTTGACCATATAGTTGACTAGGGTTTAGATCAATGACAACACTAGAAAACATGTGAAATGCCTCTTTCCAATAGATTTTTCAAGCAATTAGGTATTGAAAAGTGGATAAGAAGTCAACAAAGTGTTTCAAGTCAACTACATCCTATTTCAAGCTTGGAGACAACCTATAGTCTGTATTCTACAGATTTAACTCTGTCAAACTGAAAAGAAGACAAGTGTAGATATGGAGCTACAAAATTGACCCTTGATTTCAAAAAATTTTGGGAGAGGACTGATTCACCATCTATGGTGAATGAGTCCCACCTTAAGCCTGGAAAAGTAAATTCTATCATATTCCAGTTCCCAATAGTCAGAAACCAGTTTTTAGGTGTTTTTGCTAGTAGCAGGATTAATTCACCATCAGTGGGGAATGAGTCCCATTGGTGATCTATAGTGATTTTACCAGCATTCTAGAATCTTCTCAGGTCTTCAACTACCTCTAGGTGCAATCTGTTCAGTCCCTTTCATTTTTGTGTTCATTTCTTCATGTTTTAGTCCACTCTTGCATATCACATTGTGTTTTCAAACATTGCATATTTCTTAGGTTTTGCATTCACATTCATTCAATTTCAATACTTAGTTGCATTTACAACATTGCATTTAGTCTCAATTCCATCTTACACATCTTAGTTTGAGTGAACCACTTCAGTTTTGGGGTTCTATCTCTCCTTTTAAGTGAAAGATCCTAAGAGTGTAAGAGAAGTCTATAGACACCACAAAATTGATGGTTCATTTTGGTGAACTAGAATATAGAACACTTTATCTTTTTTATTTCACTTGCATGTTACACCCTAGGTTTCATTTTCATAAACATTCAATTAGGTTTTGCTTTGATTTTGCATCCTAGGGTTTTTCAAATTACATTAATGAAAGACTCATTTAGATTTCATTTTTGCATATTAAATCATTCAAAAACTGAAAATTTGCATTTGCATACTCATTTTTCATTTGAAAGCATTCACATCACTTTAAATTTTTTGAAAAACAAAAAAAGATATCATAACAGGACTCATTTACCACCCTGGGTGAATCAGTCCACCTGCACATCTTAAACAATATTTTCAAACATTTTTTGGGCATTACTGCATTTTTGTTCGATGTTTTTATTTCTATGTTTCATTTTGCATAATTTCTATTATTTTCATTTTACACTCCTAGATTGCATTGCATTTACATTTACCCCATCTGTTGTGGTACCTACTTGTATGAGTGTTTGGTGCCCCATTGATAATACTTTAGTGAGATGAAGTTCTAGACTCATGGCTTCCTATGATAACACTTTCCTTGTGGACCTTGGGATCTCAAGAGCTCCTACTCCTAGTATGGACAATGGTGCATTAGGCATGGATACTACCACTACTATTCCTTCACGTTTCCATCTAATGCATGTTGACACACAAACTAATTCTATTCCGCAAGAAAAAATCATTAGTATTCATGGATATTTTGAACACTTACAACAATATTTATCCCTTGAAAAAATTTCCACCACTACCATACCTACCATAGAAAACCTTCATCATTTGGTTGAAAGTGATGATGGCTTACAAGTTATGAAAAAAATTGTTGAGATATGCAATAAACATGATCCTTCTACTTCTGAATCTACAAACATTTTTGTGAGCCAAGGAGGAGCTCACATTCTCCCCCCTTCAACCATAGCATCCATCCCAACTTATACCACTCCTCAAGTTACAACAACCATGCAACAGGTTAGTCATGTGACTCCTTTCTTTATTTCAACTAGCATTCCTAGTTCTTTTGTGGCATCAAATGTTCCCTCTTCCACCTTCACCCCTCTTAGTGTTCCTTTCACTTCTCCTAACATCACATACACTCCATCACCATTTTCCCTTCCACCTCATACCACTTACACCGATCCCATCATTACACATCTCTTTAACACTGTTTCATCCATGCAACAACAAATATCCACCATTAGCCAAAGTCAAAATGCTCCACCCACATATCATATTCATAGTAGCCCCTTAACTTTAGAGATCTTAAGGACCCCAATGCCATAAGGGATTGAGATGCCTAGGTTTGAGAAGTATCAAGGTAAAGGAGACCCTACTAATTATGTCAATGCTTATACAACCTTGTGCAATGATTTTGTCCTTGATGATAAGCTATTAGCCAAACTTTTTCATAGGACATTAAAGGACACTGCATTTGAGTGGTTTTCAAATTTACCCAATCATTCAATCCGATCATTTAATGAACTTGTGGATGCCTTTATATGTCACTTCCAAGTTCATATGACTCCCAAAAAGACAATGGTTTATCTAATGTGATGTAAACAAAATGCAAAAGAAAAAGTAACTAATTTCATTTCATGATATCAATCATTGTATGCTCAAATTGATGTCAAGATTCTTGATTCACATATGAAAAATATGTTTATAAAAAACTTGCACACTCACCTTCAAGATAAGTTGACTACGATGAAATTTCCTACATTCATGCATTTATGCATGACCCTTTATGACTATCACAATTCGGTTTCTAGTCGTGATTCAAAGTCCACTTCTAATAGAGATGTGACGTTTGAACAAAGCAACCAAAACAACACACAAAAATTTAGAAAACCAAAACAAGGCTTCTTACAATTCAATCCCCCTTCTCATCAACCAACTCAACTTGTTCCTAATCAAGTGGTAGCTATTAAAGCAGCGGTGCCCTTTACCTATGGGGACCTGAAGAGACACTTTACCCCCTTAGCTGATACCCTCCATAACATAATGAATCAATTTCTCCAGCAACAAATGATCACTTTTCCTACCATTAAATTCTTGATACAACCAAACCCTTACCACCCACCTTTAAACCAAATTCTTATTGTCATTTTCATCACCAAAATGGATCTGACACTAAACAATGTAAGCGCCTCAAACACTTGGTTCAATACCTCATTGATTCAGGTCATTTTTCCATTGTAGGTGTCAATGATCAAGGCAATAAGTCCATTGCACCCCCTAATATAAATTTACAAATCTTTACCAACCCTATGCCTAAACACAATGTTTCATTTGTCAAGGCTAGTGAACCTTCGAACACTCATGTGATGAACAATGATACAATTAATTAACAACATGATATTGCTCCAATTGTTACCCAAATTAATCCTATGGATGAACTTGTGGGTACGATAGACATTGTACCCCATAAGGGCCCAACCAAAAACTCTCTTGATATTACCTTTTCTTCTCATGATATACTTAAAAAGCTTCCTGATGGTCGTATTTACATAGCTTGTTGAATCTATGATAAGCCCACCAATGGGATATTAATAGATCCCGCTTGTGGCAAGAATGTGATCACAGAAGAATTTTTGGTGTTACATAAACTTTATTAAGAAGATTATGATAAACCACCCACATGGATTAAAAAACATACTGGTTTTACATGCCCTACAATCAGATCGATTGTACTCCCATTACAGATAAGACCTAAAACTTTGTATGTAACATTTTCTATTATTCCACAATTGGATCAATTTCATCTATGACTAGGCCACCCTTGGCTTCGCTCGCTGAAAGTGGTCCCTTCAATTGTTCACAAATGTTTGAAGTTTCCACATGGAAATGAAATATTTACCATACACCATGGTGGTTTTCATCCATTGTCTTCTAAGGCTATTTTTTCCTTAGAATCCTTTTGGCCTAAACCTATGGAGCCCATCACCCCTCATAAATATTTCTTTTTCATAGCCTATCAAAATTTCAAAGCCAAATGAATAGCCAACTTATCTCTTCACCTGATGTCCACATCTAATGTTGCTCCTCCCATCATAGAAGAGATGATGCTTTAGCTTGAGTCTGATCCTGAACAAGCAAAGAAACCTCCCGAACAACCAAAAACAAACACTTCACCTTCATTGTCTAAATGACCAAGAGATAATGAAACCAATCCCGTTATGCCTCCTTGCATTAAACAAGTGTATAAACCTAAAGAGAAAGTAATTGACCCATCTTCTTTAGTTTCTTCCATTCCTCCTCCTCTAGAAGAAAACGAACCTATGATGGATCAACCTACTCTTACCCCTCAATAGCTTCAAAATAGAATTAAACAAAACCATGGTGCTAGGAAGCATAGGCATCATCATCGTCTCCTTGCTTGTCAATCACAAATGGAAGAGAACAAGGAAAATAAACCTCCACCTTTGAAAAAGGAAATAAATGATCACCCTCCTCCTCCTTCTGACCCACCACAAGATGATACAGTCCATCCCTCACAAAAAAATGATTCAATCCAATAGCCACAACTCTTGATACATCCTTCCTTCGAAATAACCATTCATCCTCCCGTTGTAATCAATCTTGATGATGATGATGAGGAGATCACAAAAATAGATGAATAAGTGCATAACAATCTAAACTCTTTATTTTCATCTACCATGAGATTAAATGATAAATCTTCTACACCAAGTGAAGAACTTGGTACTTCTCCTAGTTCGACACTTGAAATTCTTCCTTTGGATGGTCAACCTCCCTCGCAATACACTGAACATGATTGGGAGGTTGATGACTTGTTAGATGGTTGAATTGCATATGAATTGCTAGTCTTTTATATTTTTCTTTTATTTTCTCTTTCATTTGTGATTTTATGTGCATATCGTGTTCCCCTGTAATGTGTGTTTGATGTTCTCTCTCTCTTTGTGCACTTCCTCTATTTGTATTCTTCTATATTTCATACATTTCCTTTTTTGCTTTCATTTTGTGTTTTCCTTTTGGGGATGATGCAAAGCATTGAGATGGCCTATGTCTCTTCCATGTTGACCCAAATGGTCCCTTTTCATTTTTAGTTTTCCTTTTTCTTGTGTTTTCCTTTTGAGGATGATGGAAGGCATCCAAACTGCAATGTCTCCTTCATATTGATCCCAAAGATTTTCCTTTTCTTTTGCCTTTTCATTTTATTTTTGCTTGTGATTCTCCTTTTTGGGATGATGCAAAGTGTTGAGACTACAATGTCTCTTCCATGTTGACCCAAAACAGACTTTATTTTTCTTTTGTTTTCACTCTCTTTGTGTCATTCTTCCACTTCTATGTGCTTTGGGAAATTATGACAGTTCTGAGCTCTTTCATAAAAACATTGTAGCAATGAACATATTGATCCCAAATCCATAGATTTCTTATGTGTTTTTTGTATTCCTTTTTAGGGGGAAACTCTCTTTCTTTTGTTCCTTTTTCATTTGCATGACAAAGCCTGACTTAGAAATATATGACTTGGCATAGGGGCATTCCAAGTTGCCCCTCATGTCTTTTTTTTTTTTGCATATTTCCTTCACTACTTTCAAGTAATTGCGCATAGAACGGTGTGTAAGAATTACTTTAAAGTGGGGGGAATATATTGGCATTATTCATTTACATTCCCAGTTCTTAGTGTAGCCTTGTCACTTCATATGATGTGTTTGTTACTTTGTGGATAACATTAAGTGTGATTTCCTTCATAAGTGTGATCTATCTTAGTATACTGCATTCCTCTTGGTGGTCTAATGCGACACACTACATCCCCTAAGTTGTGAATATTTTATTCTTTGATTTCTCCTCTCTTGGAGACATTAGACACAATGTTCCCTAAGTGACAGACCTTGCATGAACTTAACAAGACTCCCTTGAACATCTTTTTAATTTTACATTTTACATTTTTGCATCTTTTCCACCTTGCATAACACAACTTGCATGCCTGTGGTACTACCCTCTTTGCTCATGAGTTCTAAGCATACAAAACTTTGATTGTATCATGAAGCACAAACCAACATTTTCCCTTTATGGTGCCTTGTTAAAGTTATCAGGAGGTATAACTTTGATATAGTTGAGCGAGAAGCCCATTCAGCAACACAACTTTCCCCATAGCAACCTATGTGTTTGTGAGTGCATAATCACTAGTGTATGTTTCTCACCTTTTGGGCCTTCTCACCTGGCAGACTACCATGAGATCTATCACCCTAGAGTGAGTATGCATTCTCTTTTTCTCACAAACATCCTAGATCTAATCCACAATTAGTTGAAAAAATGATCGAAGCTTACTCTAATTCTCCCTTTTCTTCACATGTGTGTTCCTTTGTTCTTATATTTAGTTTTCCATGAGATCTTCATCTTGGGAGCTTGATCATCCCTCTTAATCATTTTCATTCCATCTTTCTATCATAAGTACATTAGGATCCCTCTCAATGTGTGTGGCTACTTTAGTGTGAGTTTGAAGCAATTTCATCCTCTCACTAAAGTGGGGGCTAAATGTACCATAGAAAAATGAATCATTGACATTTTCATGGTCTTTTAGGTCTTTCTCTTGTGATGCTTGATCTACTTTGATTTGATTTGATTTTGTAATGTAACTTAAATACATTCACATTAGGTTCTAAACATTCAAAGTAAGGTGTCTTGTGAAGGTGTTGTGAAGTGTTGTAACACATAATTTCTACACTTTTCTAGACTCTTTTCATTACAGTTCACCTAAAAATCACTTTTTCATCACTTATCAAGTCCTATTATAAAGTATTTTAAAGTGTTGTAAAGTCTTGTAACAATATTTCACTATTTACACCTTTCTTATGCTTTATTTGACCCCTTTATGAACTCATAAAGCTTAATTAAGTGTATTTTTGAATGTAAACTAGACAAAAAATATTAAATGCAAGATTATTCCCAACACCCACTTACAAGTCCAAGGTGGTACCCATTCACCATGGGTGGTGAATGATTCCCTCTTGGCTCCAAATCCAAAATATTTCAAATTTTCTTTCGAGTTTTTATTTAAAATTACCTTATGTCGGCCTGTGATGTTGTATTATTGGGTTATTAGGGCATAAGTGTGTATAAATAAGTTTTTTTCTCCTCATTTTACATCTCCTCATTCACTTGCATTCACTAAACATCAATTAGCATTTGAGCACTTTGCATCATTCAATCAAGCATCTTGGAGCAGCCATTGACATATCTTCAGATTTCTTCAACAAGGTTGTCACTTTTGTATGAAGATTTTTCAAGCAATTGGGTAAAAACACAAAGTTGTGTCACACTTTTAGCCAACGTATTAGCACAGTTGAATTTAAGTATTTCTAACTAAAAATCAATTTTGGTCAAACATATGATCTAGTAAGATTCATTCTAGCTAAGTTAGATACTTCCACAACATTTTCAACTAAAATTTATGGCTAAAAATATATGGAGCACCACTTTGAGTCCAAATTACCAAAAAAATAAAATTATTTGAAAACATTGAAGTTTCAGTAAATCTTGCTAATGTAAATAACATTTTTAAAAAAATATAAAAATACCCTTTTGTAGATCCATAAGTGTTGTTTTCAAAAATATATTTATTTTAATAGTTTAATTATTGTTTAGTTTTACTAAAAGTAGGTTATCAACACAAAATATTAGGTTGATTACTATGCCAAGGAAAAATACTAAAACTTATTAAAAAAATTGAAAAAAATATGATGCACTAGATAAACAAATCTATTTCAAGATGGCATATTTTTTTTCCATTTTAGATAAATATTTAATATGAAAGTTGACATCTGATGAAATATTCACACAAATTTTAATATTTATTTAAAAATATATATTCATAAAAATTCAAAAAAAAAATCCATGCACTAAAATTTCAAGTTATAAATATGCACAAAATATTTAAAAGAAAAAAAAATTACTATAAAAAGTTTGACATCCCATGTAACTTCATTTTTCAGCATTTTATCAACAACTAAATTACAGTGTTAATTTATTAAAAAACTTGTTTAAAATAATTTTATAATTTTTCTTAAAAAATAGAAACATAAAATATAAAAAAAATACATATTTTACTATTTTACATCATTTCAAAATTCAAAACATCTATGCCACTTTTTAGTGATTCAAGTTTAAAACTTGGATCAACATTGGTCGTTTCCTTTATAAAGTGTGACACAACTTTGTACTTTTACCCAATTAGGTGTTGAAAAGTGGACAAGAAGTCAACAAAGTATTTCAAGTCAGCTACATCCTATTTCAAGCTTGGAGACAAGCTACAGTCCATTTTCTACAAATTTAACTCCGTCAACCCGACAAGAAGACAAGTGCAGATTTGGAACTACAAAATTGACCCTTGATTTCATAGAATTTTGGGAGAGGACTAATTCACCATCGGTGGTGAATGAATCCCACCTTAAGGCTAGAAAAGTAGATTATGTCAGATTCCAGTTCTTAACAGTTGGAAACCAGTTTTCATGTGTTTTTGCTAGTAGCATGACTAATTTTCCATCAGTGGCGAATGCGTCCCACTAGTGATCGACATTGATTTTATCAACATTCCAAAATCTTGTCAGGTCTTCAATCTTCCTCCAGTTGCACTCTATTCAGTGTATTTCATTTATGTGTTCATTTCTTCATGTTTTAGTCCACCCTTGCATATCACATTGTGTTTTCAAACATTGCATATTTCTTAGGTTTTGCATTTACAACATTGCATTTAGTCTCAATTCCATCTTACACATCTTATTTTGAGTGAACCACTTCAATTTTTGGGTTCTATCTCTCTCCTTTTAGGTGAAAGATCCTAAGAGTGTAAAAGAAGTCTATAGACAACACAAAATTGTTGGTTCAACTTTCTCTTCTTTTAATAAGAATATAAATTGTGATACTGCCTAGTCTAACAAATTTCAATGTGAAGACAGGGTCAAGGATGCAAAAAAAATTGGAGAAGAGGAAAATTAAGAAATGGATACAGTCATTCATGGAGCTAGACAGAGTAAAGAATAAAACCATGAACCAGGATTGAAAGAAGGTAGAGTATTGAGGAATCGACGAAAGTGTGTGCAATCAGCCTTTAATGAGGTCATTTTTATACATATGATCCAATTTATTGTTAAGTACGCCTTTGAATATACTTTTGTTAAATGTAGTAAATTTAAGATAACTCATTGTTATAGTAGGACACTTGAAATTTATTCCGGTGAGTTTAAAGATAAACTTGTTGTAATTCATACAAATAACTAATGGAAATATTTATTGAGCTTAAAATAAGTTACTTAGTTAGAGTTAGTCATTTGCTAGGGTAAGTTTTGGTTAGTTAGGGTTAGTTTTCTTTTGTAGGTTTTTTTTTAATTTTTCGCTTCTTCTTTTTCTCTTTCTTCTTTTTGGTTTTCCCTCCACATTTGTAAATTCTAGTTAACTTATCATACACATGAGAGTAAATTCAAACATTCTATAACATTATGCTATGAAATGAAAACAATAAAACCACACACAATAAATACACATTTTTAAGAGGTATGATAAAGATATATATGTGTGTATATCTTGTGTATACATGGAAATACAAAACATTATCACTATAAAAAGGCACAAAAAGTGCAAAAAGAGGGAGTTGAGCTGCATAAGAGGGTGGCTATTCAATCAATCTAGGATTCCTCATCCATTAGGGTCAAATACCCTACGTAGGAAATTTCTTAGTGAACTTCAAATTCAGGGGTATGGAGGCCAGTCGGGAATGGCCAGAGTGGAACCACTTCCTCATGTTCTAGGAACAAAGGAATATCATCCGTGGAGGGGATTCCAATGGTCAGGTGTGCAATAGACATAACATTATCCAGTTTCCTAAATATCTAGGCCGTACTAGCATATTTGCATCCCCGTGAACATCTTCAATAGAGAGCCCAATGTCTAGGAGTGATAGTACAAAGCACAAAGCCAAGTCTGAATATAGTTAGTAGTATGCTCTAGATTCCACATATTGTTCCCCAAGGACTAAGCACAAGTTTGGCATAGTGAAACTAGTAGTCTGAATGAAGAAAACCTTATCAAGCCTTTGAGCCATAATACAACCTATGAAAGGATTCTAGCAGTGAGAGAAGGTCAAGAAAATTGGAGTATCCATGACCTAGAAGCAAGCAAACACTAGCATAGTAGAAGTGCAAAATGATAATAATAAGAAAAAGCAAAGGTGTGAAGAATTTGAGAGAAATGAGGAATTTATAGAAAACCGTAAGTTACAGTGCATAGTTACCTAGATCAAAGTCTTGGAAATTGTAAGTTGAGGTGGCAACCAAATGAGTTTATCTAGAGTAGAATGTTAAATCAAATTAATTCTTACACAATTGGTGACAATTTGCTTCAAAGTTGTCTAGTATCAAGATTGTGAATCAAGCAAGTTAAAGATTTCAAAATTAATGGTGGTCATTTCATTATATTTTTATTAAGCCATATTAATCATGAAGGTTCCCATGTGTGTGATGCAGAAAGGAAAATGAAGCCGGTAAGGTAGCACACGTCATCACCTAAATTTTTTGAAAGAAATGATACATGTGCATTGAGGCATGCAAATTTAATGCAAAATAATGTGATCATATTTAAGTGTCATCATGACATTTCTAATCCATTAATATGGTACAACACTATCAAATTGAAATCACTAACTGAGTATTTAGTAGTTTCCATAAAATTGAAATGGAAGAGATGGTAACTAATGGTTCTAAATTTAGATTTAAATTTGGTGATTGAATTGTTAGCTGGTAAATTTTAATTTATGCATATCTTCCAAAATATAGCTAGTAGGAGTTAGCTGGGATTTGGCATAAAATTGGTAAAGTTTAGTTGGGAATACACACCAATAGGGAATAATTAAATGAGTTTATGAAAACTAGTGAAACGATGAAGGGATTTGCATTGAATGAAAAATAATAAGGTAACCTTCGCTACCACTGTAATTCCCAACCTAATAGTGGGCTTCATTGCCTGCAAGTTGAAATGAGTTATTAATGAAATATCAAAAGAAAAATGAGCTACCAATGAAATATCAAAATATTCACAAAAAAGAGAAATCAACTCTTTCTAGGCTATCCAAATATCTCTACCGGGGCTATAGACACCTTTCTGGTAGTAAAGCTATGTTTGGGGGAATTACAAAGATAACCTTGTCGAGGCTATGGACGCTTGATTGGAAACAAGGCTCTATCCATGGTTGGATTTGGAGGATTACCAAATTATGTAGTTCAATGTCAATGAACTATTTTTTTCACTGAGTTCAAAAAACTAGAATTAAGAAAAGCACACAGATATTTTTTGGAGAAATTTTACTATTTTTATGTCAGAATCTAGGTAAAAGTAAAGAGCTATTGTTTTAAAATATGCATAAATTATGATTTACAATTGGTGATTTAATCCCATGTTTTGGTTTAAGTTTGGTTTTATTCGTTGCAAGTTGTGTGGTTTCACAACACACCCCAAGGCTGTAATACTTGGGGACCCCCAATTGAAATCTAATGCTTATGGTAGGTGTTGACTAATTGGAAAGATCACCAGAAGTGAAAAGTAAAAGAGAAATATTTTAACAAGAGTACTTCGTAATTCAATTATTTCGGGTACCAGGAACCAGGGAAGCCAAAAGTGTAAAAGGTAATACAAGGTGTTGAGAAAAGTGTTCCAGTCCAAGACTAAATATCTAGTAAATTTGGAATTTTTGGGGTAAAATCCAAGGTCTGAGAAGATTATGGGTGAACACTAAGTACTGGCTAGTGGGTGAGAATGTGTAAACAAAGATTTTGGCACCCAGATGCTTTCTTGCACTTCTAGGGCTTTTCACCTAAAAGGAGAAAGGTGGGACAAAATGCAATGTAAAAATTCAAGCTTAATGCAAGAATGGATGGAATATTCCTAATTATGATGTCTAAATGCAATAAACTAAAAAATAAAGATGAATATTAATGTTAAACCTAAGAAATGCAACTAGTTTGAAAACATAGTGATGTATGGAAAAATACCTAAGAATGCAAGTAAATAATAACATAATTAAACAAGAATGGAGAGGTGCACCTGGAATCTAAAATTTGATGTAGAGAGACTTTGGAATCCTTAAAAAACTAATGCAAAAGTTGACTAGGACACTTGTGCCAATTTGGGAGACTTAGTCCTAGATATGGGAAAACTACTCTAGAGCCCATTTTAGCCAAATGGGTGTCTGAATCTGTAGAAATCACTGAAAGGAATGTACAGTGGGACTAATTTTCAATTAGTGCTGACTTAGTCCACTTCTATATTTCTAAAAATTTGAAAGTAGAAGCAGAAGCCCTCGGTTTGTACTCTGGTTCTTGACAGGTGTACACCTCTGAAACTTTGATTTTTGGCACTGTAGGTATTTTTATTATTTTTAATTGGTCAACAAGGAAGTATCTTCAACAACTTTTCAACTTGATCTTTAATAATTTTCAAGCCTTCAAGGTACCTAAATCTACAAACACACAAGGAAAGAAGGAGAAAATATGGATTGTTAGGGCATGGGGGTTTGCATTGGTCAAACCCCTTTTTAGGCAATTAAACCAAAATAAAAAATAATATAATTAAGCATGAAACAGTGGAGTTAGATACTTTCCATGATGATTGATCTTGAATTTCTATATCAATGAATAAAGATTATGCCCTTGAATGCCTTAGAAAGATATCTTGATGACTTGAAGTGATAAAATCCTAGCTTGCTTCACTTAAGAATATGATGAATGATGAATGAATAATAAATTGGTTCTAAATTAGGGTTTAGAGGCTTGATTTTATTGGAAATTATCCTAGTTTTCCTATAAGTTTGATCCCTAAGGCCGACATGAAAGAAAAATAAACTTAAAATCCAACTTTTCCTGCTCAAAAGTCAAAAATAACCCAAATGGGACTAATTTTCCACTCTGGGAAACTTAGTCCCACCTGGCAGGGACTTATTCACCCAGATGGGTGACTTAGTCCCAGAATGTCCCTTTTGCCAGCTGGATTGTTGGGGAATGAAGAATTTCAATTCTTTTATTGATTTCCTTAGGTATTTGATCAAATTATGCCTTGGGATACACAATATGGGGCCATAGGGGCCTATTAATGATGATGCAAAGGTTAATTAGGGCTTGGGACACAAAATTCAATGTGAAAGATTGATTAAATGCACTTTACACCATTAAAATAGGGTCCACATAGCCTAAAAAGGCACATCTAATGTGAATGTGTAAAACACATTATAACACTAGAGTAACACTAATTTTATTTTACAAGCCTTCTAGATTGTTGTGACAATGCAATTAAATACATTTTGCAACATTGAATTAGGGAAAGCTGGGTCAATTAAGTCTAGAGAGGCGTGAAAGTATTTTACAACACTTTACAACACCTTCACAAGACATCAATAAATTAATTTTATTCAGTTTACAAGGGTCCAATACTTAGTGTGGATGTGTAGAACACCTCACAACACCAAATAAAGGCCTCATTAAATCCAATTTGTCATCAATTATTTCCATATCAAGCAAGAAAAAATGGATACTTTTTCTGTTTCCACAGTTAGCCCCCACTTTAGTGAGAGGATGAACTTGCTTCAAACTCACACTAAAGTAGAAATTCAAGGAGTCCAATCGTACTAATGCAGATGGTATAGGATGACAAAGATGAAGGAAGCAGGCAAGCCCCCAAGATCCAAGATCCTAAGTCAAGCCAACATAAGCATAAAAGGACACACACAAGGTGAATGATGTGAAACAAAACAAGATACATAATCATACAATGGCAAGAACTAGAAGGAAGAGAAAAGAGAAAATGAGAAGGTGGATCAAGCTTTGACCATTTTTCCAACACATTGTGGATTAGATCTAGGTTGTTTGCCCAAAAATGCATACTCACTCAAAGGTAACATAACCCTTGGCTATCCGCCAGGTGAGAAGTCCTAAGAGGTGAGACACATACAACCGATATGTGCTCACATGCACGTGAGTCTCTTATGGGGAAAGTCATGCCTTGGAATGGGCTTCACACTCAACCATATCAAGGTTATACCTCCTGATAACTTTAATAAAGTGCCACAATGAAAATGATTTTCTAGCTCTATGAGGTAAGCAAAACTTTGTATGCTTAACACTCAGATACATTGTAAATGCAGGAATGTTCAAAGGGATTTCACTTAGTTCGTGCATGGTCTCATCTTAGGGAACATTGTACCTAATGTTTCCAAGAGAGGATGTGTCAAAGAAGTATCACACTCTTGAAGGGAATCAAGCCCAATGACTCCACCAAGAACAGGATGCATCACAAGAAGAAAGAAATCATGTAATGAAATATGAGTTTTGATGTATGCCCCCACTTTAAAGTAGTTGCTAACACCATTACTATGAGCAATTGCTTTAAAGTAGAAGAAGAGGGTATGAGAGCTTACTCAAAAATCCCTATGCCAAGTCATATGTTTCCTATAAGCTACATCATGAAAAGGGGAGTATGAAATATGTGAGCCAACTTAAGGCATGTCGTCCACATCCCAATCTTGTTCTTATATGTTCATGAAAGGTTAACACCTAGCCAAAAGAAGCAATCAAAAGTGACATATGAGCACAAGGATAACTAACCCTTTTCTCCCACTTAGTGCAGGACAAAGATGAGCCAAAATGGTTGAGGAAATGCAGTCTAGAGTGAAAATCGGTATCAAATAGAGGAATTAGGTGCCCCCACTTAAGGAATAACACCAAACTCCTTAAAATGTTGGGTTTTACTACTCAAAGCCTTACATTCATTAGTAGAATCACCATGAATTCTATGATACGTGTAAAATGAAGTCTTGTAATAAAATTTATTTCAAGTTTGTGGAGGAAGGGTGATCAAGTGATCTTGGATAAGTCTTGACATGATACTGGCTCTTGATCAATGGGAGAAGGGGTTCTTGTAGTTTGTGATAAAGATACTTCTTTCTTAGTACAAGATGTCATATGTACGCAAGACTCTTTATATTGCGAGATTTTTTTCTCTCCTTTATAGGAGGGTGTAAAATCTAATGAATTCATATCATTAGTGTTTTGCAAGAAGACATTGAAATTAGGTGAAGAATTCTTTGTTTGTTTCATTTATTGCAAAGAAAAAGCATCAAGACCACTAGTGTCTATCAGTTTAGGATGTATGATGGTTAAAGTCATCTTAGAAGGATGTTTTTTGATAGTGTTGATGTTGAGTGAAGGGTTGGTGATTTCTATCAAAGGACAATAACCAAGACCATGAGTTGTGTCTTACATGTTAGGTTCGATGGGGACATGGATACCTTGTTCTTTAGCACCACATCCTTTTCCACTATATCCCAGTTGTTTCATAAGTTTGTAGCATCTTTTTCATTTCTTTTGGATTGCATTGTTGGTCATTCTTGTGTTCGTTAAAGGTTG
Source organism: Sequoia sempervirens (assembly GCA_007258455.2). Taxonomy (NCBI): domain Eukaryota; kingdom Viridiplantae; phylum Streptophyta; class Pinopsida; order Cupressales; family Cupressaceae; genus Sequoia; species Sequoia sempervirens. Next base: position 58,531,028 of record VDFB02281492.1, read on the forward strand.
TTGTGTAATTGGGTATGTTTTGGTCTAAAGTGGTTGAGGTGGATTCTTTTGAAGGGTCGTCTGAGTTTTGTGTTGTCATGAATGCATTTTTGTTTCCCTTGAATCTTTGTTTATGATCATGTACTCATCCATGAGTGTTGGTGTGAAGTCTAAGGAACCCCAATCATCATCTAGTAGTTTCATGAATTGTTCAATTTTTTTTTTTGTCTTTTTGTTGGATGAGTTCCACTTGTATAGTCGGTGTTAATGTGTTTAAATGATTCACTTTGTTTTTCTCAATGTTCAAACAACTATTTGGATCGAGGTCAGCTTCAAGGATGTGCACCTTGTTTTTGTGAATGTATTTTATTTTTTGATGAAGAGTAGAAGGTACACCATTCATTGCATGAATCCATGGTCAACCTAAAATGAGATTATAGGAAATATTGTTAGGCATAACATGGATTGGTGTATCCAATGTAACCTCCCCACCTGTAAGAGGCAAAGTGATCACACCAAGAAGTTATTTTCCTACATTTTCAAATCCATGGATGGACAAGGAACTAGGTTGAATTTTTGAGTGATCCACATAAAGCCTATCCAAAATATTTACACTACACACATTAAGGGATGAGCCATTGTTAACAAGGGTTTGCTTGATCTGAATGCATTTGTATTTAGATAGTATTATGAAAGCTTCATTCTTTTTTTGCACTTCCAAAGGGGGGAGTTCACTTTGGTGGAAAATAATGCCAACATTCAATCCTTGAATTAGGGCTACTATGACATTCAGTTGTGCATTAGAAGGGATAGGAATTTGTTGTAAGGCCATTTGGAGCAAAGTGTGATAGGTAGATGAATTCTGAAGAAGGTCCCAAAGGGATATCTTTGTGGGAGTACTCTTAAGTTGTTCTACAAGATCATACTCCCTTAATCAAGGAGTACTAGGTAGTATAGAATTGGGAAAAGGTAAGAAGGTTGGGATTGGTTGATGTGGTTGTGGATTGTTTCTAGTGTTATGTGTATGAGCAATGGTATTATGACTCGAATGTTGTGACACATTATTCTTAAATGGGTAAAGGAAAATTTTAGGCTTATTTTGAGTTGAAGGTTTGTGTGAAGGTGGATAAAGGATGAGTTCAGGTTGGTTTTGAGTTTATTGTTTGTGTGAAGGTGGGTAGAGAATTAGAGGGTTTGTAGGATGTCCCACGGGGTATGTATGAGGTCCATTGATTGAATGGGATCTAATAGACACTTGTGGATTCATAACCCCAGTGGTCTTGGTTTGATGTATCTCTAATAAAGGGAAATCGAGAATCACCTTGTTATCTAAGGAAGACACATTAGTATTGTTTTCATTTTCTAGCACCATGATATTCTCCCTAGAAGGAGAGTTTTTAGGAGAAATATGAATCAAATATTTTTGACATTCATGGATTGGTTCTTCTAAAATGGTTGCATCACAAGTAGGGGAATGATCAATGGTTGGATTTTTGTGTTTATCGATAGTGGGGAGATTAGGGTAAGAATCTATTTCATTGTCATTTTTCTATAAGGTCTCATTATCTTGTTCCATATTATCTACCCTAATGGGAGAGCTTGTAATATGTTCATCCAAGATTGAATTTTGTATAGTATCTTCCTCACAAGTGGGGAAGGCATCAAGAGAAGGACCACTATGATTTTCAAGTAGATTGTACCAAATGGTAGGAGCATTAGGGAAGGGAGGATCAAGACTTTCATGACTCTTAATAGGGGTATCTTCTAACACCAACCTATCCTCGTGGCATCAAGGAAGGGTATTAGGAGAAGGACAATGTTGATTATCATGGTTATGGATATTAGGTAAGGTGATGTTTAGATAATTTTCTATGATCTCATGCTCTTGTTTTCTAATGTCTTCCCAAGGCAGAAGAGGAGAGGGACAATCAAGACTCTCAATGCTTGAATCTTCTTTCACCAGGATACCTTTGTCAATAATAGGAGAGGTATTGGGAGAAGAACAAGTATGATTGTTTTGATTATCTACACTTCCATCCTCTTGTGTTATGAAATTATTACAAATTTGATAGGTACTAGGAGGGTATGCAACATGCTTATCAAATGTTTTACTTTGTTGTCCTAGACTATGTCCATGAAAAATAGAATCATACAATCCACTTGATATTCTAGAAACATGAAATTATTGAATAGAATACATGCTAACATGAGAAAGTAAATAAAGTGCAATGTAATAGTTTAAAGTGAAATGTTTAAATGCAATTTTTTAGATGTCAAATAAGGTAATTTTCTGATTACGTTATGCAACAACCTAAAAGATGAAATGTGGTAAATGCAAATGTGAAATTGAGCAATGCATGAAATGCATGTTACAAAAACTTAGCTAACTGATATAGATAGGTAAGGGTAGCAAACAAAAGCTTAAAAATAGGGTTTTCAGTTCTATAAATTATAGTTTCAGGGGTGAAAGGGGACTAAGTCGCCCAAGGTGGCGAATTAGTCCCAATAGGGATTTTTTTAGATTTTAAAGTTTTTTTTGATGGATTTTGATGTTTGTTGGGCTGTATGATGTAGAATTTTTTTTAGAAATTTTCAATGATTTAAGATGCAAAAATGCAACCTATATGCAGTTTCACTAGTGCAAAATGTGAAACCCTAGAATACATATTAAACAATGCAAACCCTAATGGAAAGTTAATGCAAGATAATTCTAGGATGATGATGGACTCAAAAATGAGAAAATGTGATGTTCTAAGGTCTATTTCACCAAAATGTAAACAAAGATTTTGGCACCCAAATGCTTTCTTGTACTTCTAGGGTTTTTCACCTAAAAGAAGAAAGATGGGCCAAAATGCAATGTAAACACTCAATAGTAATGAAATAATGGATGGAATATGCCTAAATATGATACATATAAATGCAATAAACTAAAAAAGAAAGATGAATATTAATGGTAAACCTAAGAAATACAACTTGTTTGAAAACATAGTGATGTATGCAAAAATACCTAAGAATGCAAGTAAACAATAACAAAATTAAACAAGACTAGAGAGGTGCACGTAGAATCTAAAATATAGTGTAGAGAGGCTCTAGAATCCTGAAAAAAATGATGTAGAAGCCGGCTGGGACACTTGTTCCAATCTGGGTGACTTAGTCCCAAATCTGGGAAAACTGCTCAAAAGCCCGTTTCAGCCAAATGGGTGTCTAAATCTATAGAAATCACTGAAAGGAATGTATAATGAGACTAATTCACCATTAGTGGTGACTTATTCCACTTCTGTATTTCTAAAAATTTGAAAGTGGAAGTAGAAGCCCTCGGTCTGCACTTTGGTTCTTGACAGGTGTCCACCTCTGAAACTCTAATTTTTGACACTATAGGTGATTTTTAATTGATAATTTGACTTGGTCAACAAGAAGGTGTCCTCAACAACTTTTCAACTTGATCTTTAATGATTTTAAATCCTTCAAGATACCTAAATATGCAAACATAGAAGAAAAGAAGGAGAAAATATGGATTGTTAGGGCATGGGGGTTTGCCTTGGTCAAACCCCTTTGTAAGTAGTTAAACCAAAATGAGGAAATAATGTAATGAAGCATGAAACAATGGAGTTAGATACTTTCCATGATGATTTATCTTGAATTTTTGCATCAATGAATGAAGATTCTACCTGTGAATGCCTTTGAAAGCTATCTTGATGACTTAAAGTGATAAAACCCTATCTTGCTTCACTTAAGAATATGATGAATGAATAATGAATTGGTTCTAAATGAGGGTTTAGAGGCTTTCTTTTATAGGAAATCTACTAATTTTCCTATCAATTTAATCCCTCAGGCTAACATGAAAGAAAAATAAACTTAAAATCCAACTTTTCCCGCTCAAAATTCAAAAACAACTGAAATGGGACTAATTCACCACTCTAGGCGACTTAGTCCAACATGCCAAGGGCTCATTCACTCAGATCGGCAACTTAGTCCTAGATGGCCACTTTTTCTAGCTGGATTGTTGGGGAATGAAGAATTTCAGTTGTTATGTTGATTTCATTGGGTATTTGATCAAATTATTCCTTGGGATACACAATATGGGGCCATAGGGGCCTATTAATGATGTAAAGGTCAATTAGGGATTGGGACATAAAATTCAATGTGAAAGTGTGATTAAATACACTTTACACCATTAAAAGAGGGTCCAAACAGCCTAGAAAGGCACATCTAATGTGAATGTGTAAAACACATTACAACACTAGATTAACACTGACTTTATTTTACAAGCCTTCTAGATTGATGTGATAATGCATTTAAATACATTTTACAACATCGTATTAGGGAAATACGGGTCCATTAAGTCTAGAGAGGCATGAAAGTCTTTTACAACACCTTCATAAGACATCGATAAATGCATTTTATTCAGTTTACAAGGGTCCAAGACTTAGTGTGGATGTGTAGAACACCTCACAAAACCAAGTACAGGCCTCATTAAGTCCAATTTGTCATCAATTATTCCCATATCAAGCAAGCAAAAAGGGATACTTTTTTCATATCCACACAAGGTAAAGTAAAGTTTCAAAATTTTAATGTAATCCAAAAGGTCTGATGGTCTGATAACCTAGCTAAAAGGAATAATTATGTGAGACTATATGATATTTTCTGGAAGTGTGTTATTTATAATGGATTTAAAATGATGATTAATAAATGATGGTTTTATTTACATGATATTTTTATAAATGTTTTAAAAGGTATTTAATAGTTGGAATTGGTGATTGTAGGAGAAGTAGATTTTTATGCAATGTTCAGGTATGGATGGCCAGGAAAACTAAGGTTACAGGCAGATAAAATAGTGTTACTAGGTTCAAAAGTACTTTATGGAATATGATGCAAGAACAAAGTTTGTTGCAAAGAAGCACCATATACTGCGAAATTGGAAATCTGGATATCAAGCATTTAACGAAAGAGTGTGCTCATTTTGTGGGTGACTCATTCTTGGGAATGTTCAACCCAAGGTGGAACCTAGATGTGGGAACAAAATATCCACTTGATCACTTTGCATGTGTGGAAAGTTCCTACATTTTGATTGGTGGATTTGTTTGGTTTCAAGAAGAAACCCTGATAATAAGAAGACCAAAAACCTGAAGGACTTCAATGTGTAAATGAAGGTTGACCTCTATTGAATTCATTTGAAATTAACTTTCTAGTTGTCATATTCTATGTGCCTTGATGTGATTCATCCCTTGGATTCCCTTTCATGTATTTGTCTTATCCTACTTGGATGTCTTGTTTCTATAAAAGGCCAAGGGATGTTGGAAGATGTTCCTCAACTTGTTGGATTGAACCTTTGTTAATAACTTGGCATTTTTTCCCTTTGTTGGCTTCAATTGTTGGCCTATCGCCGAAATCTCTAACCTAGAAACCTAAGTCATGGGGTTTTGAAAGTTTATAACTAGGTGACATCAAGTTGGTCATAGGATCACTAGATTTCTAAACTTCCAAACTCATGTCACGTGGTTGGTAAGTTTTATAACCTCTCGACATGGTGATCTCCTTGTTGTTGTGGCTTTCAAGAAATTCCTAACCTCTGACTGGAGGTTGTGAAGTTTGGGTTTCTCCTGACTTGGTGACATGACCAATGGATGGTGCGACCAGTTTCTGTGGATGGTGACGTCAGTTGTATGGTAGTGACATGGATGTTGCATGGATAGTGGGGACCACATGGAACAAGTTGATATATTGGTATGATATTTAAAGTGATGGAAGAGTGATGTGTCAACACATGGCATAAATTCATTCATTGATTCTACATCATTGTTGTGAATAAAAAATCATTGGACTGAAAGTTGTGTTTCATGATAATGATATATTTGCATTAAATGCATGATCTGACTAAGGGGTTGATAGGGGGTAAATAAGGTAATATTCTCTATAACCAAATTTATTTTTGGTCGGCTCGATGTGTGCTAGATGGCAATGTGCATAGCCCGAGATGAAGGAGGCTTGTCGATGAAGATAACAAATTTAATGAAAACCTAATGGTGGTTGATCAATTTTTGCATAGTATTCTTTCAAGCATTATAACTCAGAGTGAGGTCAACCAAGGGGATTGTATTGCTGCTATGAGTTAACATCTAAGAGTGAAGTATGCAACTCTTTATGTAATCTATTTACTATATTACAAAGTGACTTTACTTAGTGTGTGGGTTTTTTCTCCCGTAAGGGTTTTCCCACGTAAATCTGGTGTTATCTCTCTGTGTGTGTTATTTTGTCTCTCATTTTGTTCTATGAATGTGCATCTTAATGTATGTAACTTGTTAAAATGAATTTTTTTCCTACACTTCTTTCCTGAGGATTTTGCATTAGGAAGGTTTTTTCCACACCATCTCTTTCCTTGCAAGTGATATAAGAGCTTCTCTAGTTGATTTATCCTTGTGAGTAGGGCTAGTTTTTTGTGTGAATCTTGTTCAGTGGAAGTCTTGTAAAATAAGAACTATTGTCTCCTTTACAGTTTGAGATGGCGAGTACATCAGGTAGAGTAGAAATTTAAAAGTTCAATGGCATCAATTTTGAGTTATGAAATCTCAAAATGGAAGACTTGTTGGTGCATAGAGACCTGTGAATTAGTGTGTCTAAAACTATGCCACAAAGTATGAAGCAAGAATATTGGGACCTCATTGATAGAAAAGCTAGAGGGTTGATAAGAATTTTTTGGCCGATTTTGTACTCCTAAACGTCTATGAGGGGAAGACTGCATCTTCATTATGGAAGAAACTTGGTGACATTTATCAGGGAAAGTCTCTGATGAATAAGTTATTTCTAAGGAATAATTTGCACTCCTTGAAGATGGAAGAAGGTGTATCTATAACAAACCATCTGAATTAATTTAATATGATTGTTCTCAGTTGGCATTTGTGGGTGTGAAGATAGAGGAGGAGGATCATTGTATGCTTATTTTATGCTCCTTACTCAACACTTGGGACCATTTGGTAATGGCTATTGGAATTACAACAACTAATTTCAAGATGGAAGATGTGGTTGCCTTGTTGTTGTTAGAAGAAATGTGGAGGAAGTATTCTGAGATGGCCAAGGAGGCTCTTGTTGTTTGGGGTAGATCAAAGGAGAGAGATAAGAAGAAAGACAAGAAGTCTAAATCCAAATCTAAAGGGATATCAAAGTCTCTAGGTAAGAAGTCCAAGGTGAAATGCTGGAACTGTGGGAAGAATGGTTATTTCCGAAAGGATTGTAAGGAGGAGAAAAAGAGGAAGAAGAATAACTCTTTAGATAATGAATCCTCTTAGAGTGATATAGATTCCTTCATTGTAGCCTTGGCGACTCAGGAATCTGATGATGTCTAGATGATTGACTCAAGTGCATCCTTTCACATGACATCTCATAGAGATTGGTATACTAATTATGAAAAGTATGCTAGTGCAAAGGTGTACTTGGAAAGTGACTCAAATTTGGAAATTGTTGGTCGTGGAAGAGTCCACATCCAATTCCCTAACATAAGAATTAAAGGGATTGATGGGGTACTGCACATACTAAGTTTGGCTCGTAACCTACTTTCTATTAGTAAGCTGAATGATGTTGGCATGCAAGTTTCTTTCTCGAGTGGAGGTTGTAAGATGACTAGAGGCTCAATGGTGCTGGTTAAGGGTGCACACATAGGCACTCTATACAAGTTGGATGCACACCCTATTCAATGTAACATCTCTATAAAGTGAAGAAAGGTTGCTCATGTAGAGAAGGAGAATGAAGCTCCTCTGGGTGCAAATTATTTGGAGGTGAAACTCCCAATAGAGAAGACCATGCTATGGCATCATAGACTTGGTCACATAGGAGAGAAAGGCTTAAAATCCTTGAAAAATAAAAATCTTGTTGAAGGGCTTGTTTGATTATAACCTTGAGTTTGATTTCTACGAATGTTGTATTTATTGAAAGAAACATCGTGTTTCATTTTATTTGAGTCCTCATAAATCTTCTGGTATATTGGATTATGTTCATTTTGATGTATTTGGTCCAATGAATGTTCCTTCGTTATCGAAGTCTAAATATTAGGTTTCCTTTATTGATGATTATTTGAGAAAGACATTTATGTGCTTTCTTAAGAGTAAATAAGAAGTGTTTAGTCAATTTAAAGAGTTTAAAAACTTGGTATAAAATTAGACTGGAAAGAAAATTAAATGCTTGAGGATGGATAATGGCGGTGAGTTATATTTTGTAGATTTTGAAAGGTACTGCAAATATCATGGGATTAAGAGGCATAAAACTACACCTTATACTCCACAAGAGAATGGAGTTGCTAAAAGGTTAAACAAGATGGTAATGGAAAGAGTGAGAAGTATGTTGAGCGGTGCTATACTAGAGCAGAAGTTCTTGGCTAAAGTTGTGGCTATAGCATGTTACTTGATAAATCATTCACCTTGTTTGACTCTTGTTGACAAAATAGGTTTGCAAGAATGGTCTAGTAAGAAGCCCTCTCTGAGACATATTCGTGTCTTTGGCTATGAGGCATATGCATATGTGTCAAATGAGAAAAGATCAAAGTTAATGAACAAGGTTGTCAAATGTGTCTTCATTGGCTATGGCATTTTTGTGAAAGGATACAAGCTTTAGAATTCTTTTACTGAGAAGGTTTTGTACAGTAGAAGTGTAATCTTTTGTGAGTTGAAGCCTTCAATAGCTGGTCCGCAATTAGAGATAGATAAAAGGGAAAAGAAGAATGATGTAGTTTAAATTCCTCAAAATATAGAAAAAGATGAACTACAAAGTGTACCTAAAATTGAGGAGAGTTCTAGCAGCTCTAAGAGTTATGAAGAAGAAGAAACACAACCTCAGCCTCACCCTATGAGGAGGTCTACATGTGAAAAGTGTCAACCTGATAGGTATGGATTTTCTATGTTGGATTCAAACTGTTCCTATGCTTTGATTACTAGCACTAATGAGCCTAGGACTATGAAAGAGGAAATTAGTATGTATGACTCAAATTCCTGATTGGAAGCCATGAATGAAGAAATGGCATCATTGAAGAAGAATGAAACCTAGGATTTGGTACCTTTTCCTAAAGGGAGAAAGCCTATTGGTTGTAAATGGGTATATAAGAAAAAGACTGGTCTAGATGGTAGTGTTGAAAAGTATAAAGCTCGATTGGTCATGAAAGGTTATTCCCAGGTGGAGTTAATTGATTATGGAGAAATATTTTCTCATGTAGCTAAGCTGACATCTATTAGATTTCTCGTGTCACTTGCAACCACATATGACTTAGAGATTGAGCAGATGGATGTGAAGATATCATTTCTTCATGGAGAGATGGAAGACCAAATTTATATGTCCTAGCCTGAGCACTTTGTTGAAAAAGGTAAAGAAATCCTAGTTTGCAAGTTAAAGAAATCTTTGTATGGTTTGAAGCAATCACCTAGAATGTGGTACCAAAATTTTGACACATTTGTATTGTCATTGGGATTTGTAAGATCAAAATCTGATCATTGTGTGTATTACAAAACTAAAAATGATCATGTGCTTATTATTACCCTATACGTGGATGATATGTTATTCATAGGAAATAGTAAGACTATGATTTCTGGTCTAAAATCTCAATTGTTTGCAAAGTTCAAAATGAAAGATCTAGGTGCAACAAGGTATATTGTGGGGATGGAAATAAAAAGGGATAGAGGAAGTAGAAAGCTTTGGCTTAGCCAAAGTAATTATATCAACATTGTCTTGGAGAGATTTGGGATGACTGATTGCAAGCAGCTAGTTGTTCTAGTATTGTAGGGAACGAAGTTATTTGTTGAAGACTATCCAACGCCTCCTACTGAGATGGAGGACATGACCAAGGTACCATATGAAATGTTTGTTGGTAGTTTAATGTATGCAATGGTCTATACAAGGCCAAACATTTCCCAAGCAGTGCAAATTCTTATTTAATTTATGGCTAATCTAGGAAGGTCACATTGGGATGTTGTGAAGAGAGTTTTTTGATACTTGAAGGGTACCTCAAAGTTTGCTTTGTGTTATCATGGAAAATCATTTGGATCACAAAGATCTCTTAGCATTTGTGGGTATGTGGATTCTGATTGGGCAAGGGAATTTGACAGCATAAGATCCTCTAGTGGATACATTTCATGTTATTCGGTGGAGCAGTGAGTTGGATGAGTAAGCGGTAGGCTATAGTTGCTTTATTTACTACTGAGGCAAAGTATATGGCAGCAACACATTCCTACAAAGAATTTTTTTGGCTTAGACATTTGTGTTTAGATGTTGGGTTTAATGTAGGGAAGATTGTGATTTGTTGTGATAGTCAGAGTGCCATTATTTGGAAAAAAATCCCACTTTCCATGCCAGGACGAAGTACATTGATGTATAGTATCATTTCATTCGTGATATGGTGGAAGATGAAAAGGTTAATCTAGAAAAGGTGGATACTTTGGAGAATGTCATTGATGCATTGAAAAATCCCATGAGCACAAACAAGTTTAGGTGGTGTGCTAGTTCGATGCACATTGGGGTTGATGACCTTTAGCAACTTCAAGTTTAGAGGAAGTCAGTAAGTCTTCGTCAAGTGGGAGCTTGTTGGAAAATGTGCCTCAACTTTCTGGCTTGAACCTCTATTAGTAACTTGGCATTTTTTCCCTTTGTTTGCTTTCATTATCATCCTATCACTAGAATATCTGACCTAGAAACATAAGTTGTGGGGTTCTAAAAGTTTATAACTAGGTGATATCAAGTTGGTCACAGAATCGCTAGATTTCCAAACTTTGAAACTCATGTCGCATAGTTCATAAGTTTCATAACCTCTCGACATGGTGATCTTGTTTTCATGGATTTCAAGAATTTCCTAACCTCTACCTGGTGGTAGTGAAGTTTGGGTTTCTCCTGACTTGGCGACATGACCAATGGATGGTGGGACCGGTCTGCATGGATGGTGACATCAGCTATACGATAGTGACATGGATGTTGTGTGGATAGTGGGAACCACATGGAATGAGCTGATATATTGGTACAATAGTCAAAGTGATGGAAAAGTGATGTGTCTACACGTGGCACAAATTCATTCATTGATTCTACATTGTTGTTGTGAATCAACGATCATTGGACTGAAAGTTGTGTTTCATGCTAATGATATATTTTCATTAAATGCATGATCTAACTCAAGGATTGAGAGGGGATAAATAAGGTAATATTATATATAACCAAATTTATTGTTGGGCGGATCGATGCATGTTGGATGGTGGTGTGTGTAGCCTGAGACAAAGGAAACTTGTCTATGAAAGAAAATTTAATGAAAACCTAATGGTGGTTGAGTATTTTTTGCATGGTATGCTTTCAAGCATTGTAACTAAGAGTGAGGTCAACCAAGGGGATTGTATTGCTGCTGTGAGTTAACATCTGATAATGAAGTCTGTAAATTTGTATGTAATCTATTTACTATAATACAAAGTGACTTTACTTGTTGTGTGGGTTTTTCTCCTATAAGGGTTTTCCCACAAAAATATGGTGTTATCTCTATGTGTGCTATTTTGTTTCTCATTTTGTTCTGTGAATGTGCATCTCAATGTATGTAACTTGTTAAAATGAATGTTTTTTTTGCACTTCTTTCTTGAGTATTTTACATTAGGAAGGTGTTTTTTGGACTATCTCTTTCCTTATAGGAGATACTTCTTTCTAAGTTAAGTTCAAAATTTGTGGATTTTGGAAGAGCCATAACTTCTCTAAGTTTTGTTCTTTTCTCCTATTTTTTGAATCATTCTAGTATAAAAACATGTATGCACATAAAAATTAATAAATATCAAATCCAATTTAAAATATACCTATCTTACATATCTTTTGTAGTTGGTTTGTTTGTTCAGTTAAACAAGACTATATCCTACACCGTTTAAGGGTGCATACAAAACCTACTCAGTGTCCAAAATAAACCCCCTTTCTTTAAAATCTCACACTGTTCTATTCCTAGCTATGAAGCATTCTAGAGAAGTATAGAGCAATTTTCTTTGATTTTATTAAATCTTGGGGCATGTGTGGAGAATAACCAAGAATTTTTTTTTCAAGTATTTTTATGCTTGATTTTAGATTAGATGTTAAATTTTAGAAAAAATTTCAAAAAAGAGATGAATGAATAGAAATATTATTACAAATCTTTCATTTCCATGAAATTTTTGAATGTTTAAAGCTAAATCTACTTAAGTGATAGAAAATTTGCTTGATGTTCATGAAATATTATTGCAAATATTTTGATTTCATGAAATTTTTTAATGATCAAATTCAAAATTTTCCATTTGATACTTATAATTCCATTACAAACACTAGAGATAACCATAGACCCCTCAAGATTAATAGAAATATCACATCATACCTTGAAGCAAACCTAGTATGGTCAAGGCCTGACTATCGAAGGCTTTGGATTAAGCTAAGCCATCCTTTTCCTTGGGAAATACCCTTTCCTTCTTAGGTTTCCCTAGTTCAGTCTTTCAAGTAAAGATAGGTTCTTCATGGTTCACCTGTGAGGATTTTATCTGCATTGTTGTTGTGACTAACATCGTGATCAACAATAAGGAATACTCAAAAGTACCCCACAAATACCTAAATACTCACTTTACCACATCCCAATGTACTCATCTAGGATTATCCATGAATTGGTTAAGGAATCCCAATGCTTGGAAAATGTCTGGTCTTGTACAAACCATAGCATACATCAAAGTACCAGCAACACTAGCATATGGTACTCTCACCATATCCTCCACCTCACTAGGAGATTTTCAACAATCTAAAAATGATAAATTTTTCCCCATCGTAATAGGAACACACAATGGTCTACAATCTGCCATGTTGAATCTCTCCAACACAAAATTCACATACTTTGTCATAACCAAATTTTTCTATTTTCCCTATCTCTTCTAATTTCCATACCTATAATGTACTTAGCCACACCTAAATCCTTCATTTCAAATTGTGTTGAAAGATGAGATTTCAAATTAGAAATCAAATATTTACCATTCCCAATGAAAAAAATATCATCAACATATACTGCAATAATGAGAATTTTATCATCAACTATTTTGAAATAAACACAATGATCTAATTTTGACCTCATAAATCCTAAACTCAAAAAAAAAAGAATCAAACTTTTGGCACCACATCATACATGAATGTTTCAAACCATACAAATACTTCTTCAATTCGCAAACCAAATTTTCTATACCTTTATCAATGTAATGCTCTAGATGTGACATATAGATCTCTTCCTTCAACTCACCATGAAGGAAAGCTATCTTCACATCCATCTATTCAATCTCTAAATCATATGCAGCAACAAGTGATAACAAAAATTTAATGGATGTTAGCTTTCCAATAGGTGAAAAAATCTCACCATAATCAATTACCTCAACTTAGGAATAACCCTTTGTGACAAACCTTTCCTTATATCTCTCAACACTTCCATTTGCAACCAATGGGTTTACGTCCATCAGGTAAGGGCACCCGATCCCAAGTGTTAATTCTTTTTAATGTAGTCATTTCTTCATCCATGTCTTTTTTCTAGGAATCTAAATCAAGCATACCCATAGCCTCCCTTATGGTCCTAGGCTCATCAGTATTAGAGATCAAAGAAAAAATACAAATTGAATCATGCAATGAATATCCAAACCTTTTGGGTTGTCACCTTATTCATGTAGACCTTCTCAAAGGTTGAGATTGAGGTTCTTCATTTTCATCTGAACTTTCAGAGCTACTTGAGCTCTCCTCATCATTAGGTCTACTAGGTCCTTCTTTCTCGAGGGTAGGAGGAGTATGAAATACATCCTCATTTTTTACTTCTTTCTCTGGTTGTGGCACAACTATAGGAGTAACTAGTTACTTAAAAATCACATTTCTTCTATACAATTTTTTTTGGCCATAGGATCCCAAAGCTTGTATCCTTTCACACCAATGCCATAATCGATGAAGATACATTTTACAAACTTGTTTTCCAACTTATAAATCTTCTCCTTAGGCACATGAGCATATGCCTCACAACCAAATACTCAAACATGTCTCAATGAGGGATTTTTACCAGACCATACCTTCATGGTGTCTTATCCATGAGTGTTAAAGTAGGAGACCTATTAATTAGGTAGCAAATAGTGGTAACAGCTTCAGCCTAAAATTTTTGTTCAAGGCTAGCTCCACTAAGCATACTCCTAGCCCTCTCCATCAACTTTTTTTTTTTTTTGCAACTCCATTCTGTTGAGGGGTGTAGAGAGTTGTCTTATTCCTTTCAATCCCATGTTCTTCAAAAACCCTATTGAAATATGCTGAAAAAACTCATCATCATTGTCAGTCCTTAAACATTTAATCTTTCTATCCCTTTGAATCTATTAAAGATTTAAGATTTGCTTCTAAGTAAATAATCCCATGTCCTACTATAATCATTAATGAATGAAACAAAATAAATAGATTTTCCAATCAAAGGAACATTAATAGGACTGATACATTAGAATGAATCAAATCCAACACCTTAGAAGATTTTTGAGAACTAGAGTACAACTAAACATAGTTTTTCTTTCCATAAATGCAATGTTCACAAAATTCAAACTCAAGATTACAATCATTCATCGCATCAACAAGATATTTTTTTCAGGGTTCTAAGACTCTTCTCACCAATGTGGCCAAGCCTTTGTTGTCATAACATAGTTTTCTCTGGTGGAAGTTTCATCTCTATAGAATGAGCACCCTTGGGTACCTAGAAAGTGATCCATCAGAAATTGATGCAACAATATTCTTCATTGCTAGTTTTGATGGTGAGGATAGTGACTCTGAAGATCTCTTTGTCATAACAAAAGACCCATTTCATTGCATAACTTGCATGCATCAAGCTAAACCAAAGTGCCAATCTAAACACCCTTAGCAAGAACCATAGCTCCTTATATGCAGTACACCATTGATTCCCTTCACTCGTCCATCATGAAATCTGATTTTGACTCTTCCATCACCAACAATCTTCAGGTGAGAGTCATCACCCATATACACCTCTCTGCCATTGTACTCCTATTGTTTCAATAACTATTCTCTATGAGAATTCATGTGAAAGGATTCACCTGAATCTATCAACCACACATCATCTAACACATGATCTGCCAAGGTTGCAATAAATGCTTCTCCATCATCTTGAGATGATTTCTCATATTCAAAGTTAGAGAAAGACTTATTTTTCTTCTTCTCCTTCTTGAAATATTTTTGAATGTGATCGGTTTCACCACAGTTCCAAAATTTTTCCTTAGACTTCTTACTTGGATACTTATCTATCTCCTTGGAAACTTTGACTTAGATTTATTGTCTTTATTTTTTCCTCCTTTAGTTTTCCACGAATAGCAAGGGCCTCCTTGGCCATCTCAAAATAATTCCTTTACATCTCTTTAGATAAAAATGATGCAACCACGTCATCCATCTTGAAGGTGGAAGTAGTGTTCCCAATAGCCATCACCAGGTGATCCCAAGAGTTTGGCAAGAAACACAAAAGGAGCATGCAATGGTCTTGCTCATCAATATTGTCTCCAATGGAACCTAGTTGAGTAACCAACATGTTAAAAGAGTTTAAATGATCTACCATAGATCCCCCATCTTCCATTTTCATAGAATACATCTTCTTTCTAAGGAAAAGCTTGTTTACCAAGGATTTAGCCTGACAAACATCACTAAGCTTCTTCCACTAAGAAGCATAATTTTTCTCTTTATGGAAATTCACGAGGATGCAATCAACCAAACAAAGTCTAATAAGACCCTTGGCTTTCCTATTTATGAGATCCCAATCTTCTTGTTTGATGCTAGATGGCATAGTTCTAGAAATTGAAAGCCATAGATCGTGATCTATGAGCATGTCTTCCAAATTGAGCTTCCAAAGCTCAAAGTTACCATCATTAAACATAAACTTCTCCATCTCGATTCTTCCAAAAGTTTCCTCCATCTCTTTTGCAACAAAGATTTGAAACTCATTGCACAAGCTCCCACTCAAATGAAGATCAGTAAATAAACCCCTCTACCCAACAACTTAGATCAAAGGTGATCAAGCTTTGATACCAACTAAAAGGAAGTAAAGTATGTGAAAATGCTTCCTAATGCTGATCTAAGAGGAGACATGTATGGTTTTAATTCTCTTTTAGTTACAATTTGAGATGCACAATAGGAATATTACAAAAAACAACTCATGAAAGCAAGTAAGCTCACAACACAAGATACATCGTGGGGAAAACCATTCTGGGTGAAAAACCCCGCACTCCAAAACCTTCACAATGTATTATCAAATCAATGGTAATTACAACACACTTTCAACACAATTTATATAGGAGTATACTCAAGTGTTGAATTCTAGAGTAATTCTGACAACATAACAATACCTAGAAATACAACATACTAAACCCACTCCAAGACAAACAATATATAGAGAATACAAGCATGAAGGTAGCTTCTAGAATAAGCTACAAGAGATGGGCGTCCAAATCTATGTGGCACATTTTTCAAACACATTTTTGACTCCTATGACAGTTTTCACATGATTCCTAACCCCCCTTACATGCCTCCATACTAGGGAATCCCAAATTCTCCCCTAATAGGTATGGCATATGCCTTATAATGTCATAGAATCTAGACCATATATGATAACTCTTACAAGTATATGAGAATTTTTCATAACTGACTAAATATAGAAGATACCTCTTACATTCTCTTATAGTTTGTCATAGTTCAAACTTAGGTGCCTACTTTCCCCATTTAAATATTCCTTCCAATAGTTGTCCAACCTATCATACAATCTTTCTCTTATGTGTCATAAGATCGTCAGAGGAATCCATCAGAAGAATTTGTCATACTTTATCATACAATTTGTTTCATAGAATTTTGTCACTACTAATGGTTTTAGGACCTATGGCAACAAAATTTCTATGATCCACATTCAAGGATGCCCTAAAGATCTCAATCAAATAATTCTAATGGGAGAAAGAGATATACTAAGGGACTATCCTAGGGGTTGATTGTAAACTAATGAGAGGTTCAACACCAAGCTAGCGCTTGGAAAAAAAATGTATGACATGTAAGATCTAATGACAAAACCTAGTGATGCATGAAACATGAATAAATGACCTAGAAATTCATATAAATCAGAACAAAAAATAGTAAAATCAAAAGTGTGCACCTGGAAACTTGCAAAGGCTTGAACGAAGACTAGGGATGCTACAAATCCTGAAATTTAAACCTACTAGGTTTCATTCACCAATCTAGGTGAATCAGTCCCGGATGTGTGTTTCTGTATAGGAACATGTTTCTTGAAAAAGGGTATCTGAAACTTCAAAAATCTCAAAATGGACCTTGTAGTTAGTGGAAATGGATGCTTCCACCTTTTAGGCATAAACACAAGGATAGGGATCCTATTTCACAATTGCCACACTCAAGGACACCTTAGAGATCTATCTCAATCCAATAAAGAATGGAGAGAGAGAGTTCTGGCAATAAGGCTTCCTAGGACATGTTTAGAGATTAATTAAGGTTGAATGAGGGGTTCACCACCAAGTGTAAACTTGGAAAAGACAATATTCTGGAAAACACAGTGTGATATGAAAACTTGAACCAAATGACTATAAAATACAGAATAAAATAGAAAATTGTAAAACTATAAGTGTGCACCTAGAAACTTGCAAGAGATGGAATGGAGCTCTAAAATCTTGAAAATGCTAACTTTTTAGGCTAGTAGGACTCATTTCTCATTCTAGATGAATCAGTCCCAATTCTGGGAAACTGCACCATAACAAGTTTCGAGCAAATGGGTATCCAAATCTACAAAGATATCTAAAAAATATGTAAAGTGGGGCTCATTCACCACTCTTGGTGAATGAGTCTAGTTTAATTTTTTTGTAAATATAAAGGTCTGATCTACACCTCTCTGTCTACCCAATCTGTACCTCAAGGTGTCAAGATCTGAAACCTTGATTTTCAAGACTGTAAGTGACTTTTTGTGAAGCTTTTGACCTTACAAGTAGGGAGATGAATAAAAAAAGTTTGAAAGACATTCTTCAATCATCTCCAAGAATTCAAAGCACCTAGATCTACAAGCACACAAAGAAAGAAGACAAAAGTGTTGATTGTTAGGGAATGGTGGTTTGCCTTGGTCAAACCCCATTTAGGTAATTAAACCAAATGATGAAATAAGATGAAGAATGAACATGAAATAATGCAATTAGAACCTTGCCATGATGATGGATCTTGAGTTGGTACAACAATTAATGAATAATCTTGCTCTTGAATGCCTTAGAAATGATCTTGTAAACTATCTTGATGACCTTGTGAAGACTTGGAATGCCTAACTCTTGCTTGCTTGACTTGATAACATGTAGGCTTGATGATACTTGTTATTGCTTTGATTAAATTAGGATTTGAGATCTCTCTTATATAGGAAAGCCACTCAAATGACCATTATTTTTTTATCCCCATGGCTGACATTCATCAAAATACAAGTTAGGATTACAATTTTCTTGCTCAATTTTGAAAAAGTCCCCAAAAGGGACTCATTCGCCACCATTGGTGAATGGGTCACACCTAAGGGGACTCATTTTCCAAGGGAAGAAAATGAGTCCCACCTTGAGGTAATGAGGTTGGTCTTGAAGATTTTGGGGTTTTTAAGTGTTTTGTTGAGATATTAGCCAAAATATGCCTTGAGATACAAAAATAAGGGTCCTAGGGGCCTATTAATGATGATATAAAGAGTGATTAGGGATAGGGACACAAAGTTCAATGTGAAAGTGTGATTAAATACACTCTACAACATTAAAATGAGATCCACATAGCCTAGAAAGGTACAAGATCCAATGTGAATGTGTAAAACACATTACACCAATAGATTAAAAATAGGTTTAATTTACAAGCCTTCTAGATTAATGTCAACATGAAATTAAATATATTTTACAACATTGAATTAAGGGAAAAATAGGTCCATTAGACTTAAATGCTTAATAAAATTCTAGAAAAGTTTGAAATTCATTTACAACACTTTACAACACCTTTATAAGACATTGATAAATGCATTTTATTTAGTTTGCAAGGGCCCAAGACCTAATGTGAATGTGTTATCCACATTGCAACATTAAATCAAGGCAATATTTAAGCCAAAATCACAAGGAGGGGTTGAACAAGTAAGAACAAGTAGAAGGGTTACTTTTTTTGGTGACTCTAGACCTAAACTAGGACACATTCACCAGAAGTGGTGAATGAGTCTAGTTAGGGTTTTTTGGAGCTTTAAAATTTGAATCTTGTCTTCAATATCTTCTCTTTTTGTTCCTCGCTTCTAGATTCAAAACCCTGATTTCAAGGTTGTAGGTGACTTTTTAGTGAAGAATAAAACCTTTCAAATGAGAGGACAATTCCAACAACTTTCTCCAAGATTGTGACCTAATCTTCAATATTCCTTCAAGTCTTCAAAGCACCTAGATCTGTAATTACACAAAGAGAGAGAGCTCAAGAAAAAGTGTTTATTGTTAGGGAATAGGTGTTTCCCTTGGTCAAGCCCCTTTTAGGTAATTAAACCAAATGATGAAAAAATGAAACAAGGACATAAAACATGAAACATGAATAATGATCTACCTTGAATGATTCCTTGCATATGATGCTTTGTAAATCTGAAACTCAACATGAAATAGCCATGAAGGATGTAGATATTGATCTTGACAATAGGAGTAGAACAATGCTTGATCTTGGATCTTCAATGATACATCACAACACAATCTCAATAACATGCTTGATGCTTCATACCCTTAACATGATGATGGATCTTGAATTGTTGCAATAATTGATGAAGAATTATGCCCTTGAATGCCTTAAAAATGATCTTGAATGCTCTCTAGATGATTTTGTGAAGTCTTGGAATGCTTAACTCTTGAATTCTTGACTTGATAAGATGAATTCTTAATGAAATAATAATTTGAGACCTCATTTATATAGGCAATCTATCTAATATCCTATCTATTAGATCCCAATGGATGACATACATAAAATTTGAACTTAAAACATAATTTTTCCTACTGAAAATCTTGAAAATAGGCCAAATGGGACTTATTCACCAAGCTGGGCAAATGGATCCCACTTGGATGGTACTCATTAGCCCAAAGTAGTGAATGGGTCCCACATGACCTATTTGATTGCTAAAGTGTCAGGGATTGTGTAAATTAAACTTATTTGTCACTCTTGTCTTTTCTTATTGAAATATTCCTTTGGGATGAATAATATAGGGTCTTAGGGGCCTATTAATGATGATATTAAGGTCATAAATGCAATAGGTCCCAAAATCCAATGTGAAAGTGTAAATAAATACACTTTACCACACTAAATTAAGGAAAGAATAGGTCTATTTAGCTAAAAAGGGCCCTAAATCCACTATGAATGTGTATAACACATTACAACACTAGATTACATCCACTTAATTTATAGGCCTCCTAAATTTAATGTGAAAGTGTAAATAAATACACTTTACAACACTAAATTAAGGAAGAGTTAAGTTTATTTAGATTAAAAGGTCCCAAAACCTAGTGTGGACATGTAAAACTCATCATATCACTAGATCAAGGTGATATCAAGTCTAATTTATCATTAATTATTCCCGAATTAAGTAAGGAAAAGGCGTAATTTTTCCATTGCCACATTTAGCCCCCACTTTAGTGAGAGGATGAACTTGCTTCAAACTCACACTAAAGTAGACATTCAAGAGGGGTCCAAGTGTATCGATGTGGATGGTCTAGGATAACAAAGATCAAGGAGGTGGTCAAGCCCCCAGGGTGCAAGATCCTACATCAAATCAACATGAGCACAAAAGGACACACACAAGGTGTATGACATGCAACATCAAGATACACAAACATGCAATGCAAATAGCTAAAAGAAAGAAAAACAAGTAAAAGTAAAAATGAGTTGGATCAAGCTTCGACCGTTTGTCTGACACAATATGGATTAGATCTAGGTTTTTTGTCCAAAAATGCATGGTCACTCTGAGGCAACGAAGCTTCAGGCTTTTTGCTAGGTGAGTAATCCAAGAAGGTGAGACACATATGGCCGATATGCACTCAGAAACACATGCAAGTGGGTAAGGGAAATTCATGCCTTGGATCAGCTTCCTATCAAACCATACAAAAGTTATACCTTTGGATAACTTTGATAAGGCACCACACAAAAATGAACTTCAAGCTCCATGAGGCAAGGAAAGCTTCATATGCATGAAACTCATAGACATTGTAGATGCAAAATAGTGTAAGGTTTGTTAAAAGGGATTTTTCTTAGTTCATGTAAGGTCTCTTCTTAGGGAACATTGTGCCTAATGTCTCCAAGAGAGGAAAAGTCAAAGAAATATAACACTCTCAGAGGAAATCAAACCCAATGATACCACCAAGAAAAGGATGCATCACAAGAATAAAGAAAATTGCACAGTGAAAATTGTGTGTCGATGTATGCCCCCACTATAAAGTGGTTGCTAACACCATTTCTATGAGAAATTGCTTTTAAAAAGTGGATCAAGAAATGAGAAGTTATTTGAAAATCCCTATTCCAAGTCATATGTTTCCAAATCAAACTACATCATGAATAAGTATGTCACATGCGAGTCAACTTAAGGCATGTTCTCCACATCCCAAGATTGCTCTTATATGTACATGAAAGGTGATCAACTAGCCAAAAGAGACAACAACAAGTGACATACAAGGACAAGGATACTTAACCCCTTGCCCCCACTTAGTGCAAGACAAGGATGAGTTGAATAGGATAAAACTAGGTGTTAATTAGAAGAAATAGGTGCCTCAAAAAAAGGAAGAGCACCATATTCCTTAAGACATCTATTTCATTCTATTACACAAAGCCTTGCATTCATTAGTAGAATGACCATGACCTCTATGATATGCGTAAAATGAATGTTTGTAGTAAAATTTCTTTGATGTTCTTTGAGGGAGGGATATCAAATGATCTTGGAGGTGTCTCAACAAGATACTCTCTTGATCAATAGAAGATGTTCCTTTATTTTCCAACAAATATATTTCTTGCTTAGAATTAGATGTCACACTTACACAAGACTCTTTAGATTGTGATATTTTGTACTCTTCTTTAAAGGAAGGTGTAAAATATAACGAACTTGAATCATTAATTTTTTGCATGATGACATTGACATTAGGTGAATATTTGTTTGTTTGTTTCATTTCTTACACAAGATAATAATCAGGAGCATTGATGTCTATCAATTCAAGATGCACTACTGTTAAATTCAACTTAGAAGAATCTTTTGTAAGAGTATTGATATTAATTGAAAATGCTTGTTTGATGGGTTGATTTCTATCTAAGGACAATAACCAAGGCCAAAAGTTGTTTCTTGTGTGTAAGGCTCTATAGGGACATAGATACCTTGTTCTCTAGCACCACATACTTTTCCACTATAACCAAGTTGTTTCATCATTTCATAACCTTTTCCATAAATATTTTTCATCTCTTTTGGATTCAGTGGTTTCTCATTATTAAGTTCATCAAAGTCTGTTGTGTAATTTATTGTCTTTTGTTCTAAATTGGTTGAGGTGGATGCTTTCAAAGGGTCTTCAGAATTTTGTGTTGACATTGTCACTTTGTCTTTTCCCTTTTTAGAATCTTTGTTTATGATCTTGTATTCTCCCATGAATGTTGGTGTAAAATCTAACCCCAATCATCTTCTAATAGCTTTGTGACTTCTTCAATGCATTTTTCTTTGTATTTTTTTTGCACGAGTTCTACTTGTGTAGTTGGTGTTAATGTTTTCAAAGGATTCTCCTTATTTTTCTCAATGTTCAAGCAACTATTTGGTTCAGGATTGGCTTAAAGTATGTACACTTTGTTGTTGTAGACATACTTCATTATATGATGAAGGGTAGAAGGCACACCTTTCATTGCATGAATCCATGTTCTACCTAAAAGGAGATTGTATGAAAGATCATGAGGCATAATATGGATTGGTGTTTCTAATGTGGCTTTTGCAACTGTAATAGGAAAATCAATCACTCCAAGTGGTTGTTTTCCCACATTGTCAAATTCCTTAATAGATAAAGAGTCAAGTTGGATTTTTGATTTATCCAAACCAAGCCTATCCAAAATTTTCACACTACACACATTAATGGTTGAGCCATTGTCAACAAGGGTTTTCTTTATCCCTATCCTTTTATATAGAGATATTACTATAAAAGCTTCATTTTGTTTTTGCACTTCCAAAGGAGGGAGGTCACTTTGGTGGAAAACAATTTCAGCATTTATTCCTTGTATGATGATTGCTATGTCATTTGGTTGTGTATTAGAAGGGATGGGAACTTGTTTTAAAGTATCTTGAATCATGCTACGATAATGAGGGGAGGCTTGGATAAAGTCCCACAATGATATCTTAGCAGGAGTATTCTTAAGTTGTTTAACAATATTATACTCCTTTCCTCTTTGTGGAGGAGAATGAGGACCTGGTAAGATAAGGTTAGGAAATGGGAGGGATGTTGAAGGTGTTTGTCTTGGTTGCAGATTTTTTCTAGCATTGTATGTATGAGCAATAGTATTATGACTCAGTTTTTGTGAAACATTGTTCTTACGTGGGTAAAGGATAAGTTTGTTTTGAGTTTGTTGTTTGTATGATGGTGGGTAAAGAATTAGAGGATTCTTAGGATGTCCCATGGGATATGGATGAGGTCCATCAATTGAGGGGGATCCAATGGACACTTGCACATTCATAACCTCAACGATCTTGGTTTGATGTATTTCTAATAAAGGGCAATCTAGAATCACCTTTTACCATCATCTAAGGAAGCCATATTACTATTGTCATTTTCTTGCACCATGATATTCTCCCTAGGAGGAGAGTTATTTGGAGAACTAAAAACCAAATGTTTTTGACATTCAAGGATTGGTTCTCCCAAAATGACTTCATTGCAAGTAGGGCAATGGTCAATGGTTGAATTCTCTTTCTCAATAAGGGTTTCCCTAGGTGAAAGGGGACAACTAAGATTCTCATGACTTTGATTGATTGAAGTATCTTTTTCATAACTAGGAGAGATACTAGGAGAAGGAAAAGTATGATTTTCATGATCATTTATGATTTCATTCCTTTGTTCCCTAATGTATTTTAGGGGAAGGATCATAAAGAGGGTTGTTATAGACCTCAAATATTTTATCATCTAACACCAACATATCCTCATCATTTACAATCTCATCCTCATCCATTAAATCATTCTCACAAGAAAAGGGAGAATGGAGGCTAGGTAAGGTGATGGTTATAAACGTGTCTATGATTTCATTCTCTTGTGCTAAAATATCTTCCAATGTAGGAGAGTTTATAGAAGAGGAGCTTTCAACAATGTCATGATTCTCAATGAGTGCATCTTCTAACACCAAAATACCTTCATCACATGTAGGAGAGGTATTAGGAGAAGAAAAAATATGATCATCAAGATTTTCTATATTTTCATCTTCTTCTATCACATCATTCCCACAAATAGGATAGATAAGGAGGGGTGTAGGTTTAAGGAAAGCATCACAATTTTCACTTTCTTGTGCTAAGAGACTCTGATAACTAAGGAATGCATTGAATGAATGAATAGCATGCTTATTAACTAATTTTTTCCTTACAAACTTGAAAATGACTAAAACTAACATTTTTGAACAATAATCTATGCAAACTTAAAATACAATGTAAAAGCCTAGAATGAAATATGTAGATGCAATTTTCAGATTTCAAACAAGATAATTTACTAATTACACTATGCAATGATTTAAAAATGAAATGCTTTAAATGAAAATTTTCAATTAAGTAATGCATGAAATGAACCACTTGAAGCTAGATTCAGTGAAATGCATGAAACAAAAACTCAACCAGCTGAAACACATAACCAATGGAAACAAACATAAGTGCAGAAATAAGGCTTTAAATGTTGTAAAATCCAGTTTCAGATGTGCACTAGGACTGATTCACCCAGAGGGGTGAATGAGTACCAATGAGGGTTTTTTGCATAATTTTTAGTGAATTTTAATTGATTTTTATGCATTTTAGTTTGTATGACTTGAAGACTAAATGAAAATACAAATTTTATATGATTTTAAATGATTTGAGATGCAAAAAGAGAGCCTATATGCACTCTCACTAACACAAAATTTAGAAACCATAGATGCCAATTAACTAATGCAAAACCTAATGCAATGTCAATGCAAAATAGATCTAGGATGATGGACTCCAAATCAGAAAATGAAATGTTCTAAATGCAGGTTCACCAAAATGTTTCATAGAATTTTATCACCACTAAGGGTTTTAGGACCCAGGGCAACAAACTTTCTATGCTCCACATTCAAGGATTCCCTAGAGATGTCTCAAAGATACCAACACATGTCAAAGAATCTCTTCCCAAAGTGGGATGTCCATCTACACTACATTGTGGAGACCACAACATCCATGTCACCTCCCAATATGATAAGTCACATTAGATGAAAAATTAATATGAGCAAGAAAATACAACATAAATATTAATAAATTAATATATCAATGCTAGGAAATTGCAAAGGTTGAGACACCTTAATTTGTAATAGATTTATGACTCAAATAAATGCAATTTGGCTATGGCATAGAAGAATGTGTCACATCAATTTTGATAACCTATTGAGGATCAATTTAGTTTAGGATATGAGAGATATGCAAAAGATTATAAAGCCTATTAATGTTGTCTGCAAGGAATGTCAGATTGGGAAGCATGCTAGAAAGATTTTCAAAGTCAAAGAATAATATACTATAGAACCTTTAGAGTTGGTGCATATAGACCTTTTTGGACCTACTAGAATAATAATTTTTCAAGGTGACGGGTATTTTATGCTATTAACTAATGATTATTCTAGGATAACTTGGGTAACTTTTCTCAAAGAAAAATTATAATCTTTTGATAATTTTAAGGCATTTAAATCTATGGTTGAAAATGAAATCGATATGAAAATAAAATCTTTAAGATCTAATAGAGGTGAAGAGTTCACCTCCAATGAGTTTAACAATTTCTATGAAGATAATGGAATAAAGAGGAATTTTCTAGCTCTTAGAACTCCTTAGCAGAATGGAGTGGTTAAATTTAGGAAGAATAGGACTATTCAGTAAGAAGCAAGAACAATGATGAAAGAAGAAAACCTAGCAAAATTCTACTAGAGAGAATCAATTCATACTATAGTCTACATACTTAATAGAGCACAAGGACAAATAGTTCAAAGAATCCCTATGAATTATGTTATGGAAGAACACTTACTATCAAATATTTAGGTTTTTGGAAGAAAATACTATATCAAGAGATAAATAAAACAAGAATGTTTGATGCAAGATATGATGAACTCTCCTTGGATATTCTATAAGAAGAAAGGCTTTCTGATGCTACAACAAGAGGCCGGAAGATATTGTTGAAAGTGGAAGTTTCAAAGTTGATGAAGAATTACATAAAACTTTAGTGTTGATAGATAGATATGAATCAGATGAATCCTATTGCAAAGAATAAGAAAAATATGCGGAAAAAGAAAAAGAAGTGTATATTGAAGAGGAAGAAGCTCTAGAAAGGATCCTTAATACTCCTAAGTATGTGTAGAAGAATCATTTGGAAGATCATATCATTGGTGACAAGAGTAGAGGTGTTTTGACAAGAAGAAAGGTCGCTATGATAGAAGGACATGTAATTTTTTGTTTCCTTTCCAAAGTTTAACCTAAAACAGTGATTGAAGCATGTAAATATGAGTATTGGATCAAGGCTATGAAAGAAGAATTAATGTAGATTGAGAAAAATTGGACTTGGTAACTTGTCCCTAGACCAACAAGAAATAATTTGATTGGGACTAAGTGGGTATTCTAGAACAAGCTGAATGAAAGTGGAGAAATGGTAAAAAAACAAGGCAAGACTTATGTATAAAGGCTACTCATGAGTAGAAGGAATAGAGTTTGAGGAAACATTTTCTTTGGTGGGATGTTATATAGAATACATTTAGATGTGTTTACAAATGTCTTAGTTGATAGTGTGGGATCTTACAATTTGCATCTTTAAGAATATTCTCTAGTCTATATTAGCTATATACTATGTTTGTAGAATTTGATTCAAAACATATTGTCATTGGGTATTATAATTTGATGTTAGCCTACATAGTGGTTTGGAAGGCCCCATCCCATATTCATAGGGTGGACCAATTGCCATAGCCTCTTTGTGGGGGCTAATTACACTATTATTATGTCTCCTTGTAAGGAAACTTGTAGCCATTGTATGAAAATTTCCACATAACTTGGAAAAGAGATAACAATGCAAATAAGTGCTCAAAATCCACATGCAAGAGAATAGACAACATACCCATCAAATATGACACAAGATATACCCTATGAAAACCCTCAAGAGGGAAAAACCCAGCCTCCAAAAGCATCCATACTCCATCATATTAATCAACCATGAAGCAAATACAAGAGTTATAATGAACAGGTCTCTGAAGCATCAAGTCCTCCAATGCATTCCCATGTGTCCAAGCATGAATCCACACATCCCATGCCATGCTTCACAAATGCACTCTCAAGAAGACTCAATAATGACAGCCAAACCACTCATCCAACCTAAACCACTACACATGTGCTTTATTTTATAGACACAATCTCACACAAAAATACAACTAGCACTTGGTAAGGTGAAACCATGTACTAAAAAACCATGTGAATACAAAACCACTAACCCCTTATTTAATATTGGGTTCTAAGGCATCACATTATTTAATATTTCTCAAATATTAAACTATTATCACATGTCTCCCATACATTAAGTAATAATAAAATGTTACAATAAAACATCAAGTGGATCCCAAATAATTACCTAGTGTGATTAACCACACCACCAAGGTGCATCACAAATAAATAATTATTTAATTACAATATTATGATAAATAAATTTATGCAATGGTTTACAACACTATATCCCAACAATCCTCTTAGGAGCTACCTTATCTATTACCTCTATCAAACTAATTTTCCCACAAACCACCTCAATTTGTGCAAATTCACCTCATTATAGGAAGATTTCCCACCATGATTACTTGGAGAGCCACCACTAATATTGGCCAACCACTGATGGAAATATTGTGGAGCTCTCTCTAGTCACCAAATCTATTTGAAATGCACTAGAAAAGGCTAATTTATTTGGGAGCCATAAATTTCACCTAAGAAGTTATATGTGTTCACATTTTTATAGTTGATTAAAAGATACTTTTGAGTATTGTAGTATGGTATTAGTGTTTTTTCATATATTTTATTTTGGATAGAAAATTCTAACTAAATGTCAAAATTTCTCTCATTTTTTTGACATGACATATCATAGTGTCTAATTTTATAATTCTTATAGGAGACATAGAGAATTTGTAAGCACTTGAAAATTGATTAGGTTTAGAAATGTTAATCTATAATTTATTTACTTACATTTATGTTTGTCATGGTACTTTTTGATTTTATAGTAAGTTAAATCTAGAGGTTATTTGGTGTCTAATTCATGGAATACTAACATGTTTATCTTGCTTTGTATATGTTTGACATAGTTACGAATGTTATATTGAATCTGTATGTATTGTATTGTGAGATCAAATATTTGTATAGATTTATAATATTTCTATAATTATATGTTGCATAAATAATTCAAATGTTGTTGTCTATACCCATAGATATTTCACTATGGATGTAGATTCTATCTAGTTGTCCTTGTTTAGTCACTTGGTTCATCAAGGTTTTTTTATCATTATGAGGCAAAGAGATGGTGTTACTTGATCCAATTTAATTTTGGGATAGGTACAATTTTTAACTATGGTGGAAGATGTGTGAGACCTTGTGTAAGTTTCAAGTAGATACGTTGGGTTGTGATTTCAGTGTCAAGGAAGGTCCTTGTACATTTGGAGCTTTGATATGATATGATTATTTATGTATATATGAATTGTTGGTGGTTTTGGATTGATTATTGATTGCAAATAGTGGTTTATTTTCCTAGTTTGGAGATCTTGATTCTACTTTATTCCCTAGATTTTTTTGTGTAATAATTGAATGATTTTTTGACCATGGGTGATCTTAATTTAGAATATGGTTATCACAATTTCATGTTTAGCTCGATACTATGGTTTAGGGGAGCTTTGGTAGTAATGCAAATTTATTACTTGGTGATCGATGATCTTTCGTAGTAATTTTTTGACATCATGAAGGAGCCCTTGGATCCTATTTCAATAGAATTTGTTCATATAATATATATTTACCCATTTGTATTGTCCTACAATATTTTTATTGTATTATTGTATTATTATATTCTTTTATCATACTTTTTCTTGAATTATTATTTCATGTTCTATTTTCTTTCTTATAAAATATTACATAGAATTATGGGTGAACTCACAATAGTGAGTCCTGCTTGCAAGAAATTAAAAATTTACAAGAGGGGTATACAAATTACCAAACACCTTTGTTCAAATTTCAACAAGCTAATGGTGTTGGCATGCAATATCAATAAGCAATGAAAGGTATAGTTGGGGCCCATTTGCAAATCCATTTAAATATTATTTATGAAATTTTATTTGATAATAATGTAAATTTTTATTAAATTTGATGAATTATGTATTTTCATTTTGAAACTGTAATTTGAATTTAGTTGAAACCCTAAATCAAATCCTTAAACTATAAATGTAAGCCCTAAACTACAATTTGAAATCCTAACTGAGAAATTTTAAAGCCTTAAATTCAAACCCTAGATTCAATTTTAAAACCCTAAATTTAAACCCTAGATTGAATTTTAAGACCATAAATTGAAACCCCAAACTATATTATGTTTCCCTTGCACACATTATGAACACAACTAATACACTCACCATGATAAGAGAAAAAAATCATCAAGACCACCCTCGCTTTATTCACTCATTTTAACTACTACATGTTTGAAAAGTTATCCTGCACAACTATTGTCCTCTCCCCACTATCTACTTAAAATAAGGAAAAAACATTTGATAAGAACACATAAATTTGTAATGGAGAAATTATACTAACAAAGTCAATAAGGGTGCACCATTAGTAAAATAACTAGTTATACCTAGGGGTTAAAAGAAAGAAGTTGGGTCCACAAAGAGGGGAAGTATTAGCCAAAAAAAACATCCCACAAGAAACATGTACACTTTATTGAAAAAAAATGTACGCGTTATGCTTCGGGTACCCAAGCCTAAATTTTTTTTATGTGTTATGCTTCATGTACACACTAAGAAATGTGTACACAGTATAATATGTACACGTTATATAATGTGTGCACATTATAATGTGTATGTGTTATATAACACATACGCATTATATAATACATACATGTTTTATATCACACATCAGTCATTTATTTTAAAAATTAAATACCTTTTAGAAATGCGTACACGTTTTAAAACACACACTATTTAGATAAAAAGTATTTAAATTTTTAAATAATCAAGGAAATAAAGAACATGTATATGTTTTGTAACGCATACACATTTTTAAAATTTTGAATCCCAAACCCACATACTGCCTTGGTTTTAGGCTTGGGAAAGGCTTGGCAACCCAACCCTTAGCCTTTGACCTTCAACCAAAAAACTAAGGTAGGCTCAAGAGAAATGTCCAACTTTGGCAACATGGTTGATGGACTTTTTTTTTTGAATCAATCTATGAAATTAAAAACCATTAGAGAACATGATTTTGAGTTTCCAAATATATTTTTTTTTTAAAGATTGGATTATATTTGTTATTTTTTAATTAATTTCTAAGAAAACTAGTCCATAAACTTGAAATATCAGACTTTTTAAATTTTTTTAATAACTTTTTTTACTTAATTTTCTTGCAAAAAAAATTATATGAGATTAATCTTCAGAAAATTCTCTACAAAATGGAAAATAAATAAAAAAAAATTTAGTTTAGGTCCAATTATGGTGTCTGTACATGTTTTTAAAAAATGACAATTAAGGCCAATCGAGTTTCAATAAAAAGAAATATTACAAAAAATATCCTCATCAGTCTTCATGTAGTTAGCTATCTTTCCCCAAAAGGAATTAGCAAGATACTTTTATTTGGGTCAAAATGTGGTGCCCATACAGGTGCATGATACGGTAAAGAAAAATTACTTTAAAAAAGTGGTTTTTATACATCCCTATCAAAATTCAATTTCTATCATTTGGGTATTTGAATAAATTACGTATTTGGAAACTAGATTCAAAATGCTAAATTTAATAGTATTGACTTTTTTAAAGATTCATTATGTAAGTGTCTCAAATTTTAAGTCCAAGTGTGACAAATTCTTGAAGACAACAAAAACACTTCCACTTTTTGACCTTTTTGTGGACCCAACTTATTGCATCATCTTTAGGGGTAAAAGAAGATTCCATATGGTGGAAAGTTTATATGGAATATGGTGAATACATGAGGCTTTTTTTCATTTGTTGAAATTTTTTTGATGAGCCATACCCCAATTCAAATAATTAGCTTACTGAACTTTGAATTCTCACCTAGAAACAATCTATTATATCCACCGTACTTTTTGAATCTCACTTTTAGGTTTAGTATGTGTACGTATAAAAAACTAGTCACATATGTCTATCAACACATTAGACACAAATTTTATTTCAATTTACTCACTAGTCAACACCTTGCATGTTTCTTGGGCCAAGTCGAAAGTGATATACATCATC
The DNA here is from genome assembly GCA_007258455.2 of Sequoia sempervirens. Lineage (NCBI taxonomy): Eukaryota > Viridiplantae > Streptophyta > Pinopsida > Cupressales > Cupressaceae > Sequoia > Sequoia sempervirens. Next base: position 58,562,693 of record VDFB02281492.1, read on the forward strand.
CAAATTTACATGAAATTATTTACAAACTATTTTTTCCCTTCATAGATTTTACAACCTTTTCTTTTCTTTTCTTTTCTTTTCTTTTCTTTTTCTCTTCTTTTTAAGATAAATGTTTTATATAACATTTGGGATTTTGTTAATTATATGAAAAATAATAGTGTTAAATAAGTGTCCTTTCACATTCATTTAGTTTTATTTTATATAATTTTTACATATGTATTATGTGGAGAGGTGTTATATAGTTATATTAGGGAACTTGTGAGAATTTGTGTTCTAAAGAAAAAGTGCAGAAACCAATCATAGTTACAATTTTTTCTATATAACTATCACTAGTGAATACAAACCCATTTAACTAGAACTATATGAAAAACAATCCAAGATCCAAATCATTCATAAAATGAGTAAGAAAATATCAAGTACAATTATCATAAAATAATAATACTTGAAGTGGTGCAGGAGTTTGGGTTTTGAATGCACATAACCAATTTTTTGCATTCATATTTTTGATCCCATGAGTATAACATACCCAACCATGCAGGAAAATACCATATCAACCCTAATCAAGTAGAATTAACATGTTATCATGAAGTAAAAGCACATCAAGGTCTAAGACATAAGTGATGGAGTGGAATTTGGGTTCTCAAGAATATCTTTGGGAATATGAATTTGGTTCATAACATACTACATTGGTAGTCCTCAATTCCAATATGGTCACATAGACTATAAGGAGATTTTTACAAGCACTAAATCTTTCTTGATTTCTATCCATTCTAACATCAATCCCACTAGGCCTTTGACAACAAATCTATCCACCTAGGAAGAAGTAGCTCCAAACTTATACCACCTTGAATGGCTTGAGTAATATAGTTAATTAATCCCTTCATAATATGGGTAGAACCTAGGAATGATCAACTTTGTGCTCTAGGTGAATGCTTTCTAATCCTCACAATCCAATGGTTGAATACAATTTCCTTTACTTACAAGATAGGGGTAAGAACTAGGGTGCTAGCAAGAAGTTGAGTCCACTTTTGGCCATTTAGTGGAAGTGTTTTCCCTGATTTTCAGAATTCAACACATTTGACCTTAAAATTTGAAGAACTTAGAGATGTAATCTTGAAAAAATTCATTGATCATAAAATGTAGTACTTGGAGTCTAGTTTCCAAATATGTAATTTATTTCAATACCCAGATGATACAAATTTATTTTCAATAGGCGTTTCTAAAAGCCATTGTTTAAAAGTCATTTTTTTTTACCATACTATGCACATGTACATCATCCATATTTTGACCTAAATAATCATATTTTTTTAAATTCTTTTGGGAAAATATTTGTAACTCATTGAAAAATGCTTTCCATATTTTTTTGTAATTTTTCATTGATTTTTTTTTGTTAATTTTTTAGTGGCCATATTTGGTGTTTTAAAAAATCGTGTATGTCATGCATAAGATGACCTAAACTTTTGAATTTTTTTTTTTAATTTTTATATTGGAAAGAAGTGTTTGAAGTGTGCTTTCATGCAATTTGTTCGTGAAAATGTTATGTTGATAAAAAAGTTATTAAAATACTAAAAAACCCTGATAATTCAAATTTATGGACCTATTTGATAAAAAATAAATGAATAATAAAAGAATTAATCTAGTTGTAAAAAAAATTACATATTTGGAATCTACATTATGTAATCTATAATGGGTTTTAATTTCATCAAAAAATTCTACAAAAAAAGTCTTTAGACGTATGCCCAAACTCACTATTTTTTTGTGACATTGCTAGGACCTCCAACTTGCAGGTCAAATTAGGTACAAGGCCTAGGTTTGGATCTCCAAACCTTTTAGTGAGCCTATCAACAAAGAAAAAACCCAACCTATGTTTAAAATTTGAATAAATGGGATCCTGTTTAGTAAACGAGATCCCATTTCCCATTTTCCTTTTGAAAACGGAACGGGATCCTGTTTAATAAACATGATCCTATTTACTAGTGGATCCATTTAATAAATGAGATCTTGATTTATATGGTTCGGGATCCTATTTACTAAACAGGTTCCCAAGTTATTTTTAACTATTTTTTTTAATTTTACTATCAAAAAGGGGCATCTTAGGTCTGAGAATTATTTTATACAGTCAACTGCAACATATTCCCTATTTTCTATCACCTTTTTTCTTGTTGAAGCTCTTCAAGTTGGGATTTTTTTTAATTTTTAAAGGAGGCATCATTCGGACATTGTTATAAAGGAATTATGTTTAATTGCTACTTGTTATCAAAGGAGGAAGAGGAGTTTTAATTCCTACTTGTTTGAAGGAGGAAGAGAAATTTTATTGAATTGATATTTTTTTTCAAAGGAGGAAGAGGAATTTTATTTATTTGCTATTTATTTGAATGGGGAAGAGAAGTTTTGTTGAATTGCTATTTTTTTTCAAAGGAGGATGAGAATTTTTTTTTAATTGAGCTACTTGTTAGAAGGAGGAAGAGGAATTTTGTGAACAATTTCTACTTGTTTGAATTCCAAGAACAAACAAGGAAGATTCTCAAGTTTTTGACATTCATTTGTGTATACTTCAAAAAAAATTTAATCATGGGATCACAATGTTGGAATAAGAGGAAAGATAGGAAGGTATTGAACCTTGAGGAAATTCAAGAAAAGAGAGAGAGAAGGAGAAACAAAGAGAAATAGATAGAAGAATGAGAATTCAATCAATGAATGATGGTGAAGAATCCAATTCCACAACTATTGAAGATAAACAAAATTGTGGAAACCATAGATGTAGACGATGCAAACTTGCAAGAGGTGAATGTGGAAACTAATACAAATATACAAACTACTCATGGAATGTATTCAAATATCCCTTTCACTGATATGGAGAATGTTTCAATAGGCACAAGTCCAAGTATGTCTTCAAATCCACCTTTGAGCTTCATGGAAATGGTGTTTATTAGAGGCTTAAAAAATGTTGGATATAACAATGTTGACATCGATAATATTCATAGAGTTCAAGATTTGAATCAAATTGTTGTTGAAAATGAAAATGAAAATATTTTTATTGAAAATTAAAATGAAAACCATTTCGTTGTTGAAAACTAAAATGAAAATCCATTTAATGAAAATGAAAATGAAAATTGTTTTGTTATTGAAAATGAAAATGAATATCCTTTTATTGAAAATGAAAATGAAAATCCTTTTATTGAACCTGAAAATGGAAACTGTTTTGTTGATGAAAATGTAAATAGTTTTGAAGTTGAAAATGAAAATGAATTTCTAGGAAGTGATGTTGAAAATGAATATATATATTTTTAAAATTGAAATTGATGTTTTGGATAATCTTCCTGGTAAGATTTCTTGGAGAAAAATAAGAACACATGCTAATAGATTATACAATCAATCTTTTTATCGTAAAAAAATTCAATTCAATGTCAACTAATGATGCAATTGATGAGAATGCGAAAAATGAGAAAAGTAATGAAAATTTAGGATTTTTTGTTAAAAAAAGAATAAAATATCAATCAATAAAACATGCTATGTCTACTATTGCTAGTGACATTCAGTCTATTGGAAAAAATAGTAGATCTAAATATAAAAATGCAGCAAGAAGAGCTATAACAACTACTATAGTTAATAAAGAAACTTTGGATAAAATAATGGTAAGAAATATTAGTGAAGTTCTAAATATACATCATAAAACATTGTTATGAGTGGTAAAAAGAAGAGAAAGTATAGAAAATGATCCAATTAACCAATGTTGGAGTTTTAGTGGTCGACTCCTAAGGTCTGACATGAAATTGAATGTTGAAATTAAATCTTTGATTGAAAAAAATTGGCATGATAATACTAGGGTATCATCTAATGCTAGAGATGTTTTAAAATTAAGAGTGGGGTCCAAAGTTTGTGATCCTCATCCAAAACACCTATTAGATACAACACAAGATGAAATTTATAGAAAATTTTGTGGTGATTTAGTGTTACCTGGTAATATTAAAATAAGTTAAAGGTCTTTTGAAAAATGTGAACCTTGGTATGTCAAAATTAATAAGCAATGAATATCTTGTTGTTGTAAAACACATGTTCAATTTCATTATTTTTATTATGGTTTTCGATATATACATTGTACTTTGCATACTAACATGATTATGCATGAATGTGGTATTAATATACCACCTGAAACAATAAGGGAGTTTATATCAATTATGTTTTGTGAAAGATCTAATGGAAAATTATTTTATTTAAGTTCTTGTATTTTTGGACAATGCACTAGTTGTGGAAATCTTTCATTCTTAAGAGATTGCATGCATGAAAGTGTTGATAATGATTTTGGAAAATAATTAGTGGATGTTAAAAGATTTAAGAATGTTAACTATTCTCTAAAAGATGGAAAAATTGGAAAGTGTTGTGATTTAGTTACATAAAAAGTTAGTGTGCATGCATTCATATTAGAATTTAAGAATAAGATTGTACCAAAATATGTTATGTACTCTCACCACGCTCAATGGATTGATGACCAATTTTGCACATGTAGAAACACATTCCTAGTTGGTAGTATACTATCAGTGGTTGATTTTGTGGAAAACCATATTCTAGCTCCGCAAGAGGAAATTCAATCACAGTATTATAATTTTGTGCAAGTAGCTATGTTTGTTCATATTGTTTATAGACATGCATATGATAGCACAGAGGATGATAGAAATTTTTTGAGGGAGTATCATTTCTATTTGAGTGACAAACGGTTACACTCGTAAGAGTTTGTTCAATACTATTTTAATATATTTTATAGAAATTAAGATAAAAATGAATCCTGATGATAGAAAAACTCATATGGTCAAATAATTGTATGAGATAGTTCAAAAATGCTTGAATTCTCTATTGGTTAAGTAGGGTTCACAAGGAACTTAATGTCCAACATATGTTGAGGTTTTTGAAGCTGGGCATGGTAAAGGAGAATATGATGGAGCTGGTGGGTGTGCTAAAAGAATTATTTCTAGAGAACAACCAAAATTTGAGGATGCAATAAATCCTAAAGATGCAAGTGGGATTGTGGATTGGTGCAATACATGATTATCTACACCTGGTTCGAGAAAGTACTCTATAATTCATCATTTCTTTTAGTTGGTTGAAGAAGAGAATATTCCACCTAGACTTGCTTGTGATACAATCAATGGATCTACTAAATGGAATTCATTTAAGAGTTCAAATGCAAGCACATGGACTATCTAGACAACAGAGCTTACATGTTTTTTTTAGTTTTCTATGTCAAGAGATTGGGAAGCATGTGAAAATATGGAATGGGTTGAATATTGGAAGAAAATATTGTTGACACCTGCACAAGCACACAATCAATATGAAATAATTGAAGACAATGATCAAGTGTTTGTATCAGAAGACTATGACCATGTTTCAGACCTTATACAAGAAGGTAATTTAATTCAATTTATTTCACTTTATTACTATTTTTTAATACTAAATTATTTATTAATATAAATATGAATGGACGTATGTAGATTGGTCAAATTATATGGACGTGTGTACAAGTTATTAAATCAAATTTCAGTTGCAGGACATGTGTATGATGTTGTTGCACCAGAGGGGAATGAAGAGGAAATATAATATTGGTTGGCTCATTATGTGGAAACTAAACATAAGTTAATAGCACCTCAAGAAGATGACAATGGCTATCATTATCCAATAGGTACGGTGATCCCCTTAAGACATCCCCTTAAGAAAATTTTGATAACAAGTTTTTGATCCTCTTAAGAAATTTTTTAGAACAAGTCTTAAATCCCCTAAATAAAATTTTGAGAACTTACTTGATGATGGTTATCATTTTTTCCAATAGGATTAGTGGTGGTTATTGTCACTTGGCTACAAAAATACCTGATAAGGAAGAATGGTTTACCTACATTCAAAGATTATAAAACACATAAAAATATTATACACTATTCACATTTGGTGGTGGCAACAAATATAAAACTAGATCAGTATCGTGGAAGACCTACAAATAAATTGTTATGGAAAATTTCTATGGAAGAGCATGAGACAATCATAGATGCATTGCAAAAAAGAAAGGATGCAAATGGTACAATGGAATAAGTAAATATAGGTAAATATATTTTTAGTTTTATATTGTCCTTTTAGATAGATTAAATACATGTTTTGATATTGCTCAAGTGTTTTATTAGTTACAATTGATTTAAATTTTCATTTTATAGATCCTTAGGCCATCATCACAAAAAGGAGAATCCATGCAAATTCAACCTAGACAACATGGAATACTTGGTAAAAATAGGTAATTATTAGTTAAATTATATTTAAATACATGTTTTGATTATATATTGATATTACTTGTACATTAATAGTTAAAATTGGTTTATTATCCTTTTTGTATCCTTTAGTCATCATTGCATTGATCTCATACTTTGAAACAAAAATGAGAGGTTGTAGATTCAACCTACACACATGTGTGGAATACTTTTAAATATATGTACTTAAGTTGTGTACATATAGATAATTTTATATAAATTAAAATATGTATGTTCTGGTGATTTCATTGATATTTCTTGTATCTTTTTGATATTAGGTGGCATGAAGACCTACTTCATTCTGGACACAAGTTTCAGATGTTCTTGAGATGGCATAGCCAAAATTTGTAAACATTGTTTTGATTTGACATATATATGTACATAAATACTTACCCAATTAAATATTTTGTACAAATTACAAATACATATACATACACAATCATACTCTATGTACTTTTATGTATCAAAATCAATATTCTATATTTTTTTTTTGTTAAATGTACATGTTTTCCTACTTTGAAACTTTATATTTGATTGTATAATCACTAAATATCATGTATAAATTATATCAATTGTGATTAAATATGAGACATGTAATTTGAATTATTTCATCCCCTTATGATGTCCTATTTGGACATATACTATATATTATATAATTAATATCATTTGTTATGATGAGTCACCCTACTTTGAAACTTTAAATTTGATTGTATAATCACTAAACAACATGTATATTACTTCTTTGATCCCATTAAGATGTCGTATTAGGACCCCTTAAGACATCCCCTTAAGTCATCATATTAGGACATATACTAAATATTATACTTAATTATATCATTTGTTATGATGAGTCACCCTAAATTATAATACTTGTTTATATCACTTAATATTTATACTTAATTATACTCTTCTTTGTTTCCCTTAAGACATCGTATTAGGACCCCTTAAGACATCTCCTTAAGACATCATATTAGGACATATCCTAAATATTATACTTAATTATATCATTTGTTATGATGAGTCACCCTAAAGTATAATACTTGTTTATATCACTTAATATTCATACTTAATTATACTCTTCTTTGTTTCCCTTAAGATGTCATATCAGGACCCCTTAAGACATCATATTAGGACATATCCTAAATATTATACTTAATTATATCATTTGGTATGCCAAGTAACCCTAAAGTATAATACTTGTTTATATCACTTAATATTTATACTTAATTATTCTCTTCTTTGATCCCCTTAAGATGTCGTATTAAGACATATCCTAAATATTATACTTAATTATATAATTTGTTATGATGACTCACCCAAAATTCTAATACTTGTTTATATCACTTAATATTTTTAGTTAATTATACTCTTCTTTGATCCCCTTAATACATCCTATTAGGACCCCTTAAGAATTTCATCTCCTTAAGATGTCCATAGGTGAAGATGTTTGCTATTATTTGATTTGTATTTTGAAATCATTTTGATTGGATGTTGCCAATTACATGAAAACTTGCAGATTGACTTAGTTGTCTCTTTTGATAGAGGATGTGACTCCCGTTCCAACAAATAGTAATAGAAGAAAGGGTGGACATAGAGGAAGAAGGCTATAGTATTTTTGTTGCAAGCTATTTTTTTTTTTGATAGCTTATAAATTAGTTTTTTTTGTGGAACATGAGGTCAAGAGCACTTTTCTATTCTTAAGTTTTCTCTAGCACTTTGCATGATTTTTAAATATGAGAGTACATGATTTAATTTCAAAACTTTAGCCTATTTTTGGATAATTAAGTTGTATGACTGTTCTTTAATGTTATGTTATAAAAGAACTAGGAAATATGGTGTATACTTATACAACATTTTTTTTTGGAAAAACTCATTGCATGTTGATTGGTATTTATGTTTATTTTATAGAATTTATTAATGCTTTTGTTCTCTAATCTTGTATGGCATTGTTCATTTCTTAAAATTTCACCCTTTTTGGTATATAAACAGATTGCTTTCAAGTTTTTAGATTGTGATTTAATTTCTTATTTATTAGATAACATATGTATTAGGACCTCTTAAGACATCCTATTAGGACATGAATTAAATAAGTTCAAACATTGTCTAATTATCACCAATTATTGAATGTATATCATGTATATATCAAGTATGGATCACTAAATTTGTAAAGTACAAATATTGAAATGTCCTATTAATTTCAACTTTAATTTCATATTTGTATTTAAAATTGAACAATAATAAATTCCATTATTTACAATATATTAAGTCCATGAAACCAATATGTATTAAGTCCATAAGATTACAGCCCATGAAATAAAGTCCATGAAACTAATATATATTAAGTCCATAAGATTACAACCCATGAAATAAAGTCCATGAGAAACCATTTATATGCAATCCATGAAATAATCAAATACAACCCATGTTATCATGTCTAACTCATATCGTCTCTATAATCAAGAGACCTCTTCACACCATGTGGATTATGCAGATGACCTGGACCACTCTACACAAGAGAAATATGAAATCATATGTAAGATTATTAAAAATAATTTAATGAAAATTTAATTTATAATTCATCATAAAATTAAATTACCACAGTATCTGGGTCTGGATGCTCTAGTGCACCTAGACCAACCTCTAAATTCTCTTAATCAATTTTCATATACAAGAGAAAGAAAGTTGAAATTAGATGAAATTCTACAATTAAAAATTATTCAATTCAATATAATTTATAATTTATCATATTTAATTTGTACCATATGAGGTTTTGGACCCTTTCTTCTAGGACTTGTTTGTACATGCCTAGCTATAGGATGTGCCTTATGCTATAAAATAAAAATAATGTTATTCAAATTTAAATTTAATTAAAGTTATTCACAATGTATAATTTCCAATTGACTTTAAATATAATAAAAAATTTAAATTACCATGATGTCTAGCTACTTTGCATGTTGTCCTAGAGGTTTAACTATGATTGATTCAGGGTAGAAAGTGGCAATAACAAAGTCCTACAAGGTCAAATTTAAAGCATGTATAATTGTATTAGGTTAAAATATATATTTGAGTTTGCACATTTTGTGTAGAAACGTTTTTAAACAACCTAAAATTCAAATGACTCATGAGTAGCCGCCACATCTAATGTTTGGTTGATCCCCATTCTCATTGTCGTATCAACCTAGATGTATACATATAGATATTTAGTTCACTTATAATATTTACAAGTGTACATGCACATTTGATATATAGTGAAATCAAAATTTTCATAATTTTAAAGTTATAATAATGTAAGTTAAATAATATACAATATAAATGTACCTACCCTTGATTTGAGATGCTCGAGAGTGGATGAGTGCTTGACTGTAACCCCTTAGGTGGAATAGATGAGGAAGTCGATTGAGTCATCTGAACCAACATAAATATTTTAAACATATGTTCATGATTGAATTATAAATTAAAAAGTCAAGTTAAATAATTATTTCATATATAATTTACAAAATTAAAATCAAAATACCCCATGAGGGTTGCCGAAATTGACTGGTGTTGACATATATACTTGAGGTGCAGATGATTGCCCTATCGTTAGTGTCATCTACACCAAACAATTTGATTGTTAAAATGTATTGCATTTTTTTTATATATATATGTTCATTAAAATTCTTATAAATTCAACATGTAGATGCATATTTATACCTATGTGCACTATCCTCAGGGTGATGATATGCAATAAGAAATTATATGAATGAATTGAGGCGACCTGATGATCCACCAAAATCTCCATGTCCACCCGAACTGGGTGTGGCCTAATCAGGTCCATAACATAGCTGATGGCCCAACTAGTACATACATGTGGTTTTGACACTCATGTAGTGTTACTAAGACCAAATCCATAGACATTCGCTCCTCCATCATCGCGGTCTCTATGCTCGCTAGCTGCTATTGTAGAAGCATGTAAATCAAGGTCTCCTATGAGTGTACTCAACGATCCTAATGTCGATACCACTACACATTGGTGCACAAGTGTTGGAATGGAAGGACTAAGAGGAGAAACAATGGGTTGCACATGCATGGGGCATTAGGGATCAACCCTTGCCCCTAACCTCTATTGTGGCATGTTGCCACCAACACCCTGAAATGATTTAAAATCAAAATAATTAGGATTTTTCCCCAAAACAAACTTGACATATAGTTTCCTCAAAAAATATAATGGGACCTCTAGATTAGAGTGTGGTGGATTGTAAAATACCATATACCATTGATCCCAAAAATGTGCAGTCATCTATGGATGTATAAACCACCTCATGGATATTCTAGATTTAGTGGTAGGAATGGGTTGCTGAGTATTAGGGTCGATAAAATAAGGGGCTAGATGGGATTTTATTATTTTTAGGTTTAAATTTTTTTTATATGATAGAACATCTACATAAAATCATCTCATCTCCTCTCTATCTTTTTGATACCTATCTAAGTCAGAATTGATAGTCTTAATGGCATTGACAATTTTTTGCATTGTCGATGCAAAATGTCTCACATGGTGCAATCAATGATTCATTTTTCATAGAATTGATTTGGTTTTGGAATGGATGCCACATATTCATTTATACTTGCTCGCAAGCGAGCTTCATCTAATCTAGTGGGTGGTGGAGGGGGTGGAGATAGAGGTTGTTGAGGTAGTGGATTGATGGTATCATCAATGTTAAATTGATCCAGGATATCTATATATGAGTGTTCACCTACATTGAATTATACAAAATTAACATACAAGTTAAAAAAATACAATAAATAGTTAAATTTTAAAAGTACATGCAAATTTGTTTAAATAGGTTGTGCATACATATACATACACACACATACATTGATTGAACATGAACACATTGCATACAAATTTAAAAATTTAAGATGTACATACATTTAAAATAAAAAATATGATGCATAATGCATGCATACATCATTCAACTAAACTATGTGCACATACAATTTTCAAAATTTAAGATCTAGAACTATGTAATTTTAATACCTGCACATATTAAAAAATAAACTTGAAACATTCACAAAAAGCTCATTTATGTCTAACACATATATAAATTACATTTTTCCAACAGGAGAAATCATGATCTAGTAGATAGTCATAAAATATATACTATTATAAATTCATCATTATAAGTTATTCTATTCATAAATTTGACACTAAAAAATATCCATCCAACCAAATTCATAAATTTAGCACTAAAAATATCCATCCAATCAAATTCATAAATTCATCACTAAAATTATCTATCCAACCAAATTCGTAAATTCATCACTAAAAATATCCATCCAACCAAATTCACAAATTCATCACACAAAATATCCATTGAACCAAATTCATATATTCATAGCTATAAGATCATTGTCTTAATTTATAAAGTGTTGTGGCTCTCTACTACATATCTTCATTTCTTTGTGTTTTCCTTTTTAGAATCATACTTTCTCCTCTCCTCTAGCCATCATTGATGATCATCTAAGACCCTATCCATAACCATAACAGTATCAACAATATTTTTCATCCTAGATGCAAAAAGCCTCAAAGGTGGTATGATAGATTTTTCATTTTGAATAATATTGATTTGATCCTGAATGGTTCTAACATCGGCATTGATTTGTGCTTGAAAGCGAGCACCATCAGTTTTAGGTTTTGGAGGTGGAGGTGGAGATGAAGGTGGTGGAGATGGAGGGCGTGGAGGTGGACTACAAATATTATTGAATTGATCCATGAGATCTCTAAGATATAAGTGAAATTTCATTAGATTTGTAATTTCAAACTATAAGATACATGTTTAGGAAATACCCTTAAAGTATTCAATATAAATGGCCTAATTGAATACAAATGATAAAATGTGTAAGCCTCAATTATGTCTAAGGCATGTTACTGAACAAAAAAACAATTAACTAATAATATAAGATGGCTTAAGGGGATCTATGTATTAATATAGGATGGCTTAAAATGGAATCTATGTATACAAAATGACATGGCTTAAGGGAATAAAATTTGGTGAAGTTTCCCAAGGCAACCAAATTCAAGGTTTAGTGTTTAGAGTTTAGGGTTTAGGGTTTAAGGTGAAGTTTGGGTCACCCTTGGAATAATGAACTTGCAAGTTAGTGAACAAAATTTTCATGTGAAATAGTTGATTGAAATAGTTCATGTTTCAATTGACCAACCTCTCATGAAAGATCATTCATATTATAATCTTGCAAGATCTTATTATTGTTAAATTTGGTTTCATTGGGAAACTTCGCCAAATTTTGAGAACTTATTTGATCCCCTTAAGAAATTTCATATTAGGACCCCTTAAGACATTTGTTTATGGTTTAGGGTGATAGGATGGCTTAAGGGGATCTATGAACTAAGGTCCTAGGAAAAAATTACATGGCTTAAGTGAATAAAATTTGGTGAAGTTGCTCAAGGCAACCAAATTTCATTAAGGTCCTAGGACAAAATGATGGCTTTAGGGATTAGGGTTTAGAGTTTAGATTTTAGGGTTTAGGGTAATAGGATGGCTTAAGGGGATCTATGTAGTAAGGTCCTAGGACAAAATGACATCACTTAAAGGAATAAAATTTGGTGGAGTTTCCCAACACAACCAAATTTCATTTTAAGGTCCTAGGACAAAATAAATGCTTTAGGGTTTAGGGTTTAGAGTTCAAGGTTTAGGGTTTAGGGTTTAGGGGTGAATTTTTAGTGGCCCTTGGAATAATGGACTTGCAAGTTAGTGAACAAAATTTTCTTGTGGAACAATTGATTGAGATAGCTCTTTCTTCGACTGACTAACCTCTCATGCAATCGCATTCAAATTATAATCTTGCAAGATCTTAAATTATTGTTAAATTTGGTTGCCTTGGGAAACTTAACCAAAATTTGAGAATTTCTTTTATCCCCTTAAGAAATGTCATATTAGGACCCCTTAAGACATTG
>VDFB02281492.1:58576028-58708187 GCA_007258455.2 Sequoia sempervirens
CCACTCAAAATAGCATTCCTTGCTTTACCATTGTTCTCATATTCCTTGATCTCATCATCACTTTTTGAACTAGCAGTAGGCATAGTGTATCCTTTTTCAACCCATTTCCAAACTCCAAAACCAAGAGAAACTAAAAAGGATTCCATCCTAGCTTTCCAGTAAGTATAATTCATTCCATCAAACATAGGAGCTTTAACACCCTTCTTGTGTGCCATTTAGATATACCTCAAGGAATTAAGCTTCTTGCAAGGAACCATAAATTTGATACGAATTGTTAGATGCACAAGACAACTAAGAGGGGGGTGAATCAATTTTACATAATTAAAACATTCAATCCCTCATTAACTTTCAAACTCTTATCAAACTTTACACCCTCATTAACCATTAAACGAATGTAAACATTTGAAACATAAATGCAAACAAAACCATACAAAAGAGAACACCATATTTATATGGAAAACCTTAAGTAGGGAAAAACCATAGTGAGTATTAGCTCGCATATATATGAATAACATCAAATACAATTATGCTCACTACCTAGAAAAAGTAGAAAGGCTAACTATCAAGTTGCTCACTACCTAGAATAAAGAAGAATAGAAGAAACTATTATAGAGATATTCACTATCTCAAATCAATAGGAAGATACACCACTGCAACTCTATGTCATCCACAACCTTTGGCTCACTGCCTCCGGTAACTTCAAGCATGCTAAAGATGTAGACACCTTTTTCTCAATACATCCAGATTCATAGGCATCAAGCTCACACTCAGATCACCAAACTTGATCACATTCACATATTTCACACACCTTACACTCATATCCAAAAATTCACCTTGTATTTATACCATCCATGATCTAAACAATCTTAATTAGGTCAACTTTAATGAAATGTATACACCTCAAACATGCAACACCAAACTAGGCCAGCACCAAAAACTTTTGTGGTGGAAATAAGTGAAGGAAAACCACACCAAGGGTTAAATAGGACCCAAATCTATATGGGCATGCATCACCATGCTTCCACAAACAACTAACAACCTCCACAATTAGTGCTAGCACCTAGGTCAACTAAACCTACACTATCACTAACAAGCGACCACATACACACTTCTCCAAGTCCACAAAAAACATGTGAAACACAAAGAAATACTTCACAACATCCATATAAAACCCCAAAATATTACATCATCAACATCTTTTGTAACACTGTCACAACTACCTAAGACAAAGAATACTTTCATCATGTGCATCAAGATGCACTACCACTAAACTCTAATATAAGAACTAAACTTGTGGAGAAAATCAACACCAAAAACTCCAAGGGGAGGTAGATATAGGCAATATAAGCATGTTACAAAATTTGAAACACAAGAAACAACAACATGGAGAAACATAGAGTAATCTCATTTCTCCCAAACAACCTTCTCCACAAACAAACATTGTCACACACAACTTCTATTATTGTACAATATAGAACTTGAAACTTTGGATATAACACCTTTGATCATCACATCCAAAATAAACAATCATATCTTCAACCATTAAGAAATGTGGAGCACAACATTGAACACACCTCTATCACACTACACACTCTTTTATTCAAATTTTCTCAAAAGCACTTGGAAACCAAGTGAGCTAGTTGCATTAGCAACACCACAAACATCTCTTAAACATATCTACAACACTTTCACCACCAATAATCTCCCCATCTACAATATCTACTCAACACCACATTAGAGCTTGACATCAGTGATAATACTAAAGATAACATAGTGCAACACACTCACCATTATCATCAATGGCAGCACTGGAATAATCTTCCTAACCATACTAGAGGTTGACATCAATGACCAACTGTTGGCATCAATGACAACACCTACAACATACTTACAACATGTAGATACTCCCACTCAATAGGATTTGTATCATCATTAACCTCTTACAACTCCAAATCATTCTCAACCCTCTTATGCCTTGTAAGATTGTGTATCAATCATATCCATCTTAACAACCCACAAAACAACAATATACCAATCCCCAACCATCTCAAACCAACCCACTTCAATACCTATCACATTTCTATTCATCACAAGCACCCCATCAACCATAGCATACATTTCATAACTATTAATCTTCTCCACCACAACCTCCTACATAGTCTTATGAAGGTTCACCCTAATACTCTCCACATTACCAATCACAATCACTATCATATTCTCAACATCCCCCACAATATAAAATGCATCCTAATCAATTCCAACAATCAACCTATCCATCTCAATCACCTCAACAAGCGCCCTATCTCCATACTCAACAAAAATCATCATATCTCAATCCACCTCTCAATCAATCTCATCATCTTCCACCTCCATACAATCCATACATTTACCCACCTCAATCCAATTTTATAGCTCCTTTATCATCCACACCACTAAAAAAATAATGGGATGACATTAAAGTTTCCCTTAAGGACTTACAAACAAGAACAACAAAGAATTCCTTTAAATCTGAGGAGTTATGCCCATATCTATGTGATCATACTATTGGCACCAAACCTTTCCCTAAACACTTTGAGATCCCAAAGTTTAACAAATATAAAAGTAAATATTACCCTTGTGATCACCTTCAATAATTTTTCATGTGAGGTCAAGAGGTGGCATACAATGACAACTATCTTCTTTATTTGTTCTCTAGGAGTTTAGGTGGACAACCATTGGATTGGTTCCTACATCTTCCTCTAGGATCCATCTCTACAATCGTAGATTTATCCAAGAAATTTGTGGCACTTTTCTCTTACAATCTCAAGCATGAATTCAATGATATGGAATTATGTACTAATAAGCAATGTCCTGGAGATACTTTTGCAAAAAAATTGTAAAGGTGGCATGCTCAAGCTAGTCATCTTTCATGCTACCTACCCAAAAAATAATTGGTCAATATCTTTGTTGAAAATTTGTATACCAAGATGAATTTTCAATCATACCTCCATTGCACTTCCACCTTTAATGAAATCATGGACAAGGGTGTCACCATTGAGAAAACACTCATTGCTAAGGGTTTGGTTAAATCTATAAGGAAATTAATGATAGATCGCCAATGACAAATACCAATTTTGGAATAAAAATAAAAAATGTTGTCAATGATGGTGTGTGACTAATACCAAACACATCCAAGTGGATAACATATCTCAATTTCATCAAAATATTCCTATTCCATCTATAACCAACACTATATTTTCTCCCCATGGAATCTCTCAACCTCCAAATCAAGACAATGCTAAATACATTTTTACTACTTTGGAAGAACCCCTTGATGTTGTATTTTGTAAGTTAGTCCAAGAAAATGCAATCACCTATCCCATTACCTAGCCTTTTGATGACACCAAACTCAAGCCTAACTAATATAAGGAGAATGAATATTGTGATTATCATAGGATCAAGGGTCATTCCACTAATAAATGCATGAAACTTAAGAATTATGTTCAAGATCTTATTGATAGAAGTGGTATTACCATTGAAGGAAACCAATCAACCTCCTCTACTGTTCAACTTCAAATATACCAAAATTCCTTTTTGAAATACTCGCAAGGGACCAGTACATCCAATGCTAATTCTGGTTTGCATAATTCTCAAAACAATAACCAAAATAATAGGACCAATTGGATGTTGATTACACCAAAGTCCCTTCTAATTATGACAATGTGGTTGATTGCATCATGCAAGTTGATCTACATGTGTCAATGATTAAAGTGAAGGCTAAGGAACCCCAATGTGTAACTACTACACATTGAGGCCACATATTTGTTCCTAGTCCATCCAACACATCCTAACAACCTCCCATGAACCAACAATACAACATCCTAGATCATCTTAGAAAGACCACCGCACAAATTTCCATTTTAGACTTGTTAAATTCTTCTAATATATACCAATAAATCCTCACTAAATCTATGCAGTATTCCTATCTTCCTATTGATATAGATACCACTCAAATCCAAGTACTAGTAGAACACCTATCATCCACCTACCAGTTGGGATTTAGCCAAAATGATATGCCTCCAATCAATCCAACCCATAATTTTCCTCTACATATTGAAGTCCTTACTACCAAGCATAAGGTAAAGAGGGTATTGTTAGATAATGGTTCCTCCCTTAATGTATGTACATTAAATTTCATTAAATAGATGGGATACACTCAAATGAGTTTAGATAATCAAGTGATCACTATTAAGGCCTATGACAATGTAGAAAGGGATTCCACTGACAACATTTATCTCCCCATTCAGGTTGGTCCAACTTTGCAATATACAACATGCCATGTCATTGATCTTAACCTTCCATACAACCTCCTCCTCGGTCACAAATGGATTCATGTCATTCAGGTCGTTCCATCCACTTACCATCAATTCCTTAAATTCTCACATAATGGTATTGAGGTCACCATCCATGCTAATCCTCATCCTTTTGAGTATTATCATGCTCTAGAGGTCACCTTCCCCCAATCTTGACATTATCCTAGAGTATAGTTTACAACTTCTAATGGACTTCATCCTCCTCTTATGTCAATTTTATCATGGTCCTTACATATTCTACTCCATCCACCACCCTCAAATCCACCTTTGTAAAGTTCAAGATCATTGATAAAGGTTGTGGAGAGTACGGGATGAGTATTGCACTTAATGTTGGCACCATGCTTCTATCTCCACACACTTATGGAAGACCATCCTTATCAAGGAATCCATAAGATATGACAATAAAAAATATGGAGTCTACCACCTTTCAATCTTTAGGTACTTTAAAACAAGAATAGATTGAAGAAGGCATTAGTTAATGGATATACTGTGAGGAACTTGAAATTTCTCCCAAACCATCAAAGTACTTCCAAAAGACCTATCCTACCACCCATCAAATGGCTGAAAAATTCAATTACCAAGGAAGAGGATTAGGGGTTGTAGAGGAGGGAGACTGGCTGCTACAAGATTATAGGTCATGGGAGAGTCCTAAGCAATAGGCTACCTTGATCTACCTCAATTGTTGTTGCATGATTCAAAAGGGTTAAGTTGTAAGGTTGAAAAGGAAGAGAAATCTAGTTTTTGTTGTCCTTCTACTAACCCAAATGTTTCAGAGGGTTAGACGAGCTGATTTCCAAGGTTCAATTTTCTACCTAGACAACTCATTGCCTAAGGACGGTAGCAGAGGATACAAACTCCAACGCGGTGTGTTGCATCTATAGTACGTTAACTGCTAGCTCTCAAAAATGCAAAAGTAAAATGCTCCCCAAGAGGATGCCAATCTCTTGATACGCTTTTAGGGTAATAGATAAGGTCAAGAGAGCTCAACCTTCTACGCTTCAGGCGCTGCTAGACCTAGGCAGGTGTACCTATCTGAATGAAGCAGATTTGACTTATGATTATCTTTCTGAAATGCTTTTGTCCACAATGGCAGATGACAGTGAACAAATGAAGTCAAACTTAATAGCAATCTTCTAATCTAAATCCTAAAATGATTAATTAATAGATGTAAAGAGATTAAGTGAATTCAAAATGATGAAATGCAGAGATTAGTGCCTTGTTGGGTATGCAAATTCAAATGAAATAGAAGTGAGCAACTTATTCCGGCAGTAAAATCAAATTGTAGGCATAAGGATCTATTCATAACTTGTATAAACAAATGCAAGATTATGATTGCCTAAGTTTCCACTTTTAAGAATCCAGAGGATGCAACTCCTTGGTTACTGTGATCAACGAAAAGGATTTAATCTCTACTTGAGAGAACTAAATTGATTAACCATGCAAATGCAGCAAATGTGCATAGATAAACCAAAAATAAACTTGTTACATAAGTTTAAATAACCAAAGAGTATCAACATGGAGACAACTTTAGTAATGCTTTTCAATAAATTCAACATGCACTGACACTTAAAACAACCCGCCACACCAAAATTAATTTTCACTTTACCCATTTAAACATGCACCATAACTGACAAGAGAATTCATTCTAATGTAGCCATTTGACTACCTACTACTTCTAATCTAAAATCGATGATCTCATTACATTCGGAGTGCCATATTTATACACCAATAAGAGAAAAAATATATTGCATCAAAATCAGTTGGCCAAATTACAGAAATCGGCTCCAATCAAGCTAGCAAGAAATGGTCATCCAAGTAGATACATGTCAGTCTCCGATGTTTAAAAATCAAGTATTCAATTAGTGTATAGTCGCAAGACAACATATAGAAGTGTATGCCAAGGAAAATAATGTCAATTGTTAATCATCCCACGCTATTGTATTTTGTTTTCGCTTAAGATTGCCACCATTGGGGAAAATGTCACATAGATCATTTTAAGTTTCACCAAAAGCCTCATGTTCAACCATGTCGCTATAAGATTCTCGCTTGTTAAGGCATCAAGATAAAAGTATCTTTTGTTCCTTTCTACATTTCAACAGAAGCTCATCCAGTTGGTGGAGATGTCACTTAGACCATTATGTGTCTTACCGAGAACCCCCTTTATTCATCACATGTCGCCGTGACTTATGATTTCTCTTGCCGATGAGCCCACTTGTCTTATGTATGTCGCTGAGACATTTCAACTTCGGGGAGAAGTCCCATAGAATTTATCGGGCTATACCGAAAGCTTTAGGATTAGACCATATCACCAAGAGAGTTCCGATCTCACACCGACATCCTTTTGTTTTCCATCGGGCGAGACCGAAGGTCACTCACCGAGACCTTGCGGTGATCGCCCCAACCTATACCGATATGCTCATATTCTTCCGCCACCAATTGGGGGGACCATAGTGAACTTATGCCGAAAGAAAACCATTCGTTAAACACTGTCAGCAAGACCCGACCTTTTCGCTATGACCATACCCCGATAAGTTTATTTCTCACCAAAAGTCATTTGGAAGAAAGCCTTGCATCGTCAGTGAGACAAATGATACTCGCTAAGACATACCGGACTCGTGAGACATTACCCCAATAGCCACAACAAATGTTGATAGAAGTCTCCACTGGCCACCAAAACAATAGAAACATTATGGGCGTCGAGCAGTCTGGCAGGAGAGAACCAACATTGTGACACACAAAACCACGAATGCCACCGTGATGTACAAACTTCAATTGTTGTGACAAATAATAAGTCTTGTCGATAGGCAACACATACTTATGCAAGTAGAAAACACAATGGGTCAGGCAGACAATGGTGTTCTCATGTCGACAGGAACCAGAACGTAAAAGTGCATTACACAATGGATTCAAAGGGGAAAAATGGAAAAATATTAGTGGAATATGCACATGGTAGGACCAAACCCAGAAGTTTATGAGTAAAATCAACATGTGAAAACATCAGATTTTTATAGTTCTTAATAGAATCTAAGAAATAAACTCTAACATTATAAAAGCAACTAACAATTTGACAAGTAAATTTTTATGCTATGACAAAATATAAAAAAAACACATAAATGAAGTATAACAAGAAGAATACTTTAACTAAATTACACCTGAGTTGACAAAGGGAGTGAGAAAGCAGTATTGAACTCCTTGTAACTTGATTCTTTTAACAACTCCAACCAAGAAGCACCTACACACAAAAGACCAAGGAAAATGTTTGGGTTGTTTCTAGAGGATTGCGTTAGTTAGTCCCTTGCTTTGGTGTTTCCACCTCCATGAATAGCCAGATACCAACAAGTGTAGAAAATGATAAAGAGATGTATGGAAATAGAAGTGCCAATAAATAACACAAACAACATTAAGCTACTACATAAACACAATGATGCAAAAGAAAGTGACAATAGAGGATACCACCTTCACAACTATGTTCTCTCAATACAAGTAGAGGGGGGAGTGAGCTTGCAAGTTCTCCAACAACAATGTTGTTGCAACAAATGGAGTGGAGGAGCCAAGAAACCAGTAGCTTGTAGCTACAATGTAGTGATGGTGAAGCTTTGAAGTGTGTAGTTGATCAATAGAGCATCTATAATACCATTGAGAAGTAAGAGAGAGTGAAGAAGTTGAATGGAATGAACAGTTAGGAAATTTGAATGGAAAGGAGGAAAAAGGGTCATTTGGCATCAATCAAGAGAGGTAGAGACGTTACATTTTGTCACCAATGGAGAAATGTAGCACCTCCATGGATTCTAGAGGTAGGAATCCTATTAGGACAACAACATGACATGCAAACATCTATGCAACATGCGCATGTCCTGACAAAATTCCTCCATTGACATGAAAATGAACTACCAGGTGGATAGGGAAAGGTGGGGGATGTGGAAATTGCATCATCAAATTTAATTTTCTAAGGTAAGGGTGATGTGAATGGGGAATTTTCCTAAGGGTGAAAATTCACTCCAGTACACTTTCCCCCCACTTTAACGAGCATATGTATCAGCGAAAATGAGGTAAAGTTGAGAAAAAGCTAAAGACATATACCTGAATCTTCAAAGAAGCATACTACAATTTGACATGCTTGAATGTGTAGGAGAGAGAGGTAGCTCCATAGGTACTTGGTCCTATGGAAGGTGAACAAAAGATTTGCAGGTGCTCGATCCTATAGAATTGACTCCACAAGTGCTCAGTCCCGCATAAGGTGAAAAAAAGCTTTGTAGGTGCTCGATCATATAGAATTGACTCCACATGTTCTTGGTCTTGTAGAAGGTGAACAAAGGTTTTATAGGTGCTCAGTCCTACAAAAATTGACTCCGTAGGTGCTCAGTCCTGAAGAAGGTAAACAAAGTCTCTATAGGTGCTCAGTCTTACAGAAAGAAAATGCAATATAGGTGCTCGGTCCTACAAAGGAGGCACCACAGGAAATCAGTCTTGGGGGGGTAGAAACAAAAGGATCCACAAAGTTTGATTGGACCTTATAGGTGCTCAGTCTTGCAAGGAAAGCTTGACAATGTGCTTGGTCCTTCAAGCTTGATTGTAAAAGTAGCTTTACAAGTGCTCAGTCCTACAAAGCAACATGTTAAGTTGTAGATAAAACATGTTAGGAAGGAAAACGTCATGCAAATAGACAATCATATCTCAGAACAAGCAAATGAAGGAAGAGATTTCAAAGGGATCCCTCAGGAACCCTTCAAGATAGAAAGGAGCACATACTGAGGGAAACTCCAATTAAAAAGCACAATATTTTTTGCAATTGATCTTGTCATCGAGGAATCCTTTTGAAATATCTCTTTCATTAAGGAATCCGATAAAAAGAATGGCCTTCTCGAAGGAAATATTTCCAATTCTTTTTGCTACAAATCCATTTTTAAAAGAAAATCTCACTGAGGGGATCCTTATCGAAGGATACAATTTTGGTGTAAAAATTTTTAGTAAGGGATTCGTTGGCCACCAAATTCACCTTATTGAAAATTGGAGAAGTAGGGTAGCCCCCCTTAGGATGGTGCTAGTGAATTGAAGGAGCACATGACATCCTAAGGAGAGATTAAAGAAGATGCAGAAATTTCATGGCCCATGATACATAATGAGATGTAGAAAAGGAAATGTTTTCACACATGTGAGGGACAACACATAGGTGCCACAACATCAAGAAGCAAGCAAGGAAGAGAGAAATACAAACAAGGAAAAATAAGAAAAGATGAAGAAATAAAGAGATAGGGGGATCTAGGAGCTTGGGGTCAAATCAATTCTTATAGGTAACCTGTAATATGTGTGTGAATGAATGATCATCAATCCCCATAGTTCTCAAATCTAAAGAATATAACATGAAGAAAAAAATTAAATTAAATTTGGTTCAACATGGGAGGCCTAAATACCCCAAACACTTTTCATTGTCCCCACTTGTCAAAAATAAAGTTTACAACATATAGAAGAATGATGAAACATATAAAGGAATTTTATGACACAATCTCACTCCTATATCCAAGCACCTACAAGGGTGACAAGGGTCCTCCAAGAACACAAAAAATAAGAATGAGGGAAACACAACACACACAAATCTAATCTACAAATAAAAAATAGGTACTCCCCTAGTCCTCATCAACCAGGAGTTCATCGTTATCCCAATCTAGATCATCATATGGGGAGGGTCGATGAGCCTACAAGGGTGGGATAGCAAGGGGAACACCCTTCGACTCTCCTACAACAAGATCTAAGGAAGAAGGACCTTCAAGGTCTCCCTCACTCAACTCCTATAAGGTAAAATTCATTAATCTCACAAAGATCAATGATAGAGTTGAGACATCATCCACCAAATTAAACATGTACTTAACAAGAGTTCCATGTGTTAACTGAGCAGGAGATGAAGGAGGCACTTGAGATGCATCATCAATCTCATCAAGAGGGATGGTGAAAAACTTAGGAGATGTCGGGGCCACCTCTGTCACAAGGATGGCACAAGCCAAAGCAGAAATCCCTTCTGAGGAAGGTGATCCCTTCTTTTGACCTCCATTGGAAGTGATTTCATCCTCCAACTTACACTTTAGTGGAGGATGTGGAATCCCCATAGAAGAAGTGAAAGGTGAGGAGGAAGAGTACAGAGTTGTAGTGGAAAACACCATGGTGTTTGACATTTCCACAGGTCAAGAAAATGGAGGGATGTTCAAAAGAGACATCAAAAGAGGGGGCTCCATAGAGGGAGAAATGAACACCTGCACCCTTTTGGGGTGAGGTTCCTCAGCATTCACAGGGGGAGCTAGATGAAAGATCAAGGCAAAGAGAATTGAAGTGAAAGGAGCAAAAGAGGGAGGCCCAATAGGAAATATCAAAATAGGAGTTGTTGGCTCCCCTTCTACCTTCTACAAGGCATCTTGTTCAGTAGCCAAAGATTTTCTCCAACGTTTACACTTATGCACAAAACAATTTCATCAGCTCTAGGAACTATATGTCATTGCTTGAGAAGGAGTGAGAGGCTCTTTTTTTTCCATAGGCGTGTCCTCCACAACCATTTTTTATGGAAGGGAAAGCTCCTACACAAGAGCAGGAGTAGGAAGCACATGAGTGGAAACAATGACAGGTGGAAAAGAAAACACAAGTGCCTTAGTAGCAAGCCTCTTCCCCTTTATTTCCTAAGAGGCGAGAGTGGTAGGAGGCCATAGAGGTTGAGACATAGGGAAACTCTATGAGGGCCCTTCCCCTTACCATAAAAAATAGGCCTAGGAATTGTAGGTAAGACATGGTTTGAACACTTGACGATTGGCCTTCTTCGAAGTGGGAACCATTAGAATTGCCATGCAAGGCATGTGAGCAAAGGTTGAAGGCACCATAGCAGGGCAAGAGGCATAAAAATATGACCAACAAAAGAAGAGGAAGGCTCTTGGGTGCAAGCAAGCTTCCCCTTCCCCTTTTGTGGAGAGGAGGCATCTTGCTATTGTGTGATCATAGAACCTTTAACTGAAATGGCATAGGGGGAGAAAGGGTAGGTCACCTTCAGTGTTACGCTCTTGGTCTTATATTTGACATAGGTGCAATACAAAAATTATATCCTTGGAGGAAGAAGACTGACCGGGGTGGGCCAAAAGTGATCTAATGAGTAGCCCCTATGTGTACTAGCAGTTTATATCTAGTGTCATGCACAACATGTATAGAGCCCTCATGAGAAAACTTCAAACACTTATGAATTATCAAGGCAACCACATTCATGGAAACTAGCCATGGGATTCTAGGCTTCACCCTGAACAAGTCCAACTCTAGGATGATATCAAAAGGAGCATTTGTAGTCTTGGGTCCTACAAAGACTAAGTGTGTGATGGAACCAATTGGAGGGATTGATACTTCATCATGTGTACGTATTGTGCTCTTTGATTCATCATACCCATAATTATGTAAGAAATTTATTAATAGAGTCTCCTTTATTATAACATTCACACAGCACGTGGGGTCAACTAGAACACTAGTTATGATTTTCTTGTTGATGTGAGTAGGAATGTTTAGAGGAGAAGGCTCTTTATTTATAGGCATGTCTTGCGATGTGAAAATTATATTTGGTGATCCATTCACAGGTTGGGCAATCGAGAGATGCATAAAAGAACCATGTTCACACACTTCAAGAGGACTTCCTCTGAATATTCCAAAGGTTCAAAAATTAGATGGTGACCTATCTAAATTTCACTTCCCAATATCTAGGAGCCCTCCTAACTATGCCATGAAGGGTCATAGGTTGGGTTGCAAGGCTATGCGGCTTGCAACACATAAACCTACAACGTGCCTAGGATACAAGAGGAGGTTCTTCAATACCCAAATGTGAAATAGAAATAGTTCATGTTGGATTCACCAAAATGTAGAGGGGGATAGGCTGCTACGGGACTCCAAGTCATGGGAGAGTCCTAAGCAACATGCTGCCTTGATCTACCTCAAGTTTTGTTAAGCAATTTGGAAGGGTTAAGTTAAAGTTGAAAAAGAGGATAAATCTAGTTGTTGTCCTACTAACCCAAATGTTTCAAAGGGTTAGACGATTTGATTTCCAAAGTTCAACCTACTACCCAAACAACTCACTACATAAGGACAACAATGCAGGATATGGACTCCAACGCAATGCATTGGCATCTCAATGGTGTGTTGGCATCCATATAGATAGAGAGTCTAAGAAATAGACCAAAACAATAGAAAAGCAACTAACAATCTAATAGGTAAATTTTTATGCTATGAAAAAATATAGAAAATGTACAAAAATGAAGTTTAACAAGAAGAACAATTTAACTAAACTACACTCAAATTGACAAGGGGAGTGAGAAGGTGGCACCAAACTCCTTGCAACTTGATTCTTTGAACAACTTCAATCAAGAAGCACCTACACACACAAGACTAAGGAAAATGTTGGATTTTTTTTTTGAGGACTACTTCAATCAGTCCCCCACTTTGGTGTTTCCACCTCCATGGGCAGCCAAATAGAAATGAGTGTAGAAAATGATAAAGAGATGTATGGAAATAAAAGTTCCAAGCAATAATGAAAACAATAATACACTACTATGTAAACACAATGATGCAAAAGCAAGTGACAATGGAGGATATCACCTTCATAGCTACATTCTCTAAAGGTAATTAGAGGAAGGAGTGAGCTTGCAAGTTATCTAACAACAACATTGTCATAACAAATAGAGTGCAAGAGCCAAGAAACCAACAGCTTGTAGTTACAATGGAGTGATGGTGAAGCTTGGAAGAGTGTAGTTGATGAATAGAGCATCAAGAATACCATTACGAAGCAAGAGAGAGTGAGAAAGTTGAATGGAATGAAGAGTTAGGAAATTTGAATGGAGAGGAGGAGGAAAAAGGGTTGTTTGGCATCGGTCAAGGGAGGATGAGACGTTACATTTCATCACCAATGGAGAAATTTAATGCCTCTATGAATTCTAGAGGTAGGAATCCTGTCAGGATAGCAATGTGATGCGCAGACGTTGGCACGACGCACATGAATCTTTGACAAAAATTCCTCTACCAACACAAAAATGAGCTGTCAAGTGGATGGGGAAAGGTGGTGGATGTGGAAATTGCATCATTATATTTTGTTTTCTAAGATAAGGGTGATGTAAATGGGGAATTCTCCTAGGGATGAAAATTCACTCTAAAATGAGGGTAAATGAACAAGGTATACTCCAGCCTATTGATCTACCAACTAATGCAAAACATCAAGGACTTGGGTATAATACTAATCAAAATAAACCCTTGATGTCACCAATTACTTCCAACAATGTCACTTTAGAATCCGTTATTGTTGAAGAAATCCCAAATGAGGTCATTAAACTCTTTTAGGATGATGTCAATGTCTCCTCCCTTTTCTCCACTTTCATATTTATCATTGACCTCCCACTCCATCACCCTAAACTTATTGATTGGGACCAATGAGAATCTACACCTATTGATGTGTTTCCAAATGATGAGGCACTTATACATTTCATGGGTTTAAATAAGGATTATCCATCAAGATTTTTATATGAGCTTGATCAACATGCCTACTTTGGGGAAGATGAACTCCTCAATCACAAAAATAGAAAACAAGAAAGTGGTTCAAGGTCTCTTAGGCACTTCTAGATTATTCAAAAGTATAAATAAAGGGTGCATCCTCTAATGAAATCCTATTTAAGGTGTTAGAGGATGGGTATGTTTATCTTCCTCTTATGGGTACACAACCATTAGTACGATCCTCCATCTTGATCAAAGAAACCAAATAGATTAATCTGGGCATTGTAACAGAATCAAGGATCACATATGTAGCCAATTCTTTGTCAGTAAAAGAATATCAAATGTTCTCCAACATCCTTTAGAAAGGGTTAATCAATTTCGTATGGTCATACTTTGACATGCCAGGACTCCATCCCACATTAGCGGTTCACCACTTAGAATTTCATCCTGATGTTAATCCTATCAAGAAGAAGCTTTACAAAATGCATCCTAAAGTAGCCTAGCTAGTTAAGGTAGAGCTCAAAAAACTATTGTCATCTAGTTTTATTCAACCTATTGATTATTTTGATTGGATGTCTAATCTTGTTCCTATTACCAAGTTGGTTGGGGACATTCATATCTGCATTGACTTTAGAGATATAGAAAAATATTGCCCAAAAGATGACTTCTCGCTTCCCAATATTGGAATTCTTATTGATTTAACTATGGGATAGGTCATGTTGTCATTAATGGATGACTTTTTAAGATATAATCAAATTAACTTTGTAGTGGAGGATCAACATAAAATGACTTTCACAACTCCTTGGGGAACATTTTGTTATCAAGTCATGCCTTTTGGTTTAAAGAATGTGGGTGCTACCTATCAGCATGCTATGACCATTATTTTTCATGATCTTATTCACATAATCATGGAAGACTATATGGATAACTTACTAGGAAAATCAACCTTCAGTAACTTGATCCTCTTTAGTAACTTCTATCAAGAACATCTTTAACAAGCCACATGGCTAAATGGGTTATGCTTCTCAATGAGTTTGAAATTGAGTATGTAGATCACAAATAAATTAAATTTCAAGTGATTGTAGATCAAATAGTTGATGCTCCTTTAGTGGATGCTTATCCATTGGTTATATATTTTCCAAATGAGTTTGTGTTCTCTACAACTAAACCAAACTCATGGAAGTTTCACTTTGATGATTCATTTACTCAACACGGTTCGAGTGTAGGTATCCTCTTTTTCACTCCTCAAGATAACTTCATACCCAAATCCTTCAAATTATCATTTCCATACACAATAATATTATGGAATATGAGGCCCTCATCACTAGTTTGAAGATAGTAGTCCAATGGAATATCAGTTGGCTACATGTCTATGGTAATTCTCAACTAATCATCAAACAAGTTAATAATGAATTCTAGACCAAAGATGATAAGCTTCTTCCTTACAAACACATGGTTGATGATTTCAAGAAATACTTTGGCTACATCTAGTTTGAGCAAGTATCTTGCCTTCAAAACAAAGTACTAGATGCCATGGCTATAGTTGGGTCCTTACTAGACATGCCTTGTGATCACCATGAATGTGAGTTCCTGGTCAAGAAACTTTTGATGCCTACATATGATCTTCTAGAAATCAAAATGGTTGTGAAATCAATGGTCCCAAATCTCCCTAGTACCATGATATTTACAACTTCCTCCATGATAAAATCCTATTGCCTAACCTCACTTGAAACCAAAATCACTCATTTATCCAATGCTCATCTCGTTACACTATCCTTGGAGACACCCTACATCATAGGGGGTATGATGGTTATTTATTATGATGTTTAAACAATATAGAGGCTAATTTATCCTTGAATGAAGTACATAGTGGCATTTGTGGGGCTCACATTGGTGGTATGGTCCTAGCAAATAAGCTTCTTTAAATAGGTTATTACTTGCCTACTGTGGAACATGATGCCTATAAATATGTTAAAAAGTGTGTACCCTATCAATAACATGCAAATTTAATACATGATCCCTCTCAAGTGTTGCAACCAATCACCTCACCATGGCCCTTTTCACAGTGGGAAAGATACACCCTTCTTCATGTCCAATGAACATGCCTTTATTACCACAACCACAAAATATTTCACCAAATAGTTGGAAGCCATTCCACTCACCCTCATTATCAAAGTCCAAATATCTAAATTCATTCTATATCATATTGTAGAAGAGGGGGATTCACTACTCACGAGTCCTCTTCATTCAGAGAGCCTCACGGGGTGAGCTGCCCTAATCTACCTCATGAACAATGGAAAGAGTTGCAAAATCGTAAAGAGCAGGCCACAAAGATTTTATGGAAAAGCTCTCGGCCAAAGGATGTCAACTCATAATATGGATGACAATGTGGCACACTAGAATCCCAGAGGTGTGCTAGTGTCTCGTATGGACCAAAAAGTGAGAATGTTGTAGAAAACACTTAAATCGCTACTTCTACTCTGATTGCTAAAAACCTTAGAATGCAAGAAAGTAGCAAAATATAATAGAACTAAAATAGAGTGGAGAGGAAATAACAAAGATAAAGAGAAGAAAGGAAAGTAAATACTTACAACCACATGAGTGATGAAGCCTCCACCAAGTGAATTTCTTCAAAATTTGCATCTATAAGATCTGGAGAAAGTGTTGGGGCTATATAGGGGTTTTCCTCAGTCAAACCCCCATTTTGGTTGCAACCAATCACCTCACCATGGCCCTTTCCACAGTGGGAAAGCTACACCCTTATTCATGTAAAATGAACATGCCTTTATTACCACCACCACAAAATATTTCACCAAAGAGCTGGAAGCCATTCCACTCACCCTCATTATCAAAGTTCAAATCTCTAAATTCATCCTATATCATATTGTAGAAGAGGGGGATTCACTACTCACGAGTCCTCTTCATTCAGAGAGCCTCACAGGGTGAACCAACCTAATCTACCTTAGGAACAGTGGCAAGAGTTGCATAATCTGAAAGAGCAAGCCACAGAGATTTTCTGCACAAGCTCTTGGCCAAAGGACGTCAACACATAATACAGATGACAATGCAGCACACTGGCATCCCAGAGGCGTGCTAGAGTCTCATACAGACCAAAAAGTGAGAATGTCATAGAAAACACTTAAATCGCTACTTCTACTCTGATTGCTAAAAACCTTAGAATGTAAGAAAGTAGCAAAATATAATAGAACTAAAATAGAGTGGAGAGGAAATAACAAAGATAAAGAGAAGAAAGGAAAGGAAATACTTACAACCACATGAGTGATGAAGCCTCCACCAAGTGAATGTCTTCAAAACTTGTGTCTATAAGGTCTGGAGAAAGTGTTGGGGTTGTATATGGGTTTTCCTCATTCAAACCCCCATTTTGGTTGCAACCAATCACCTCACCACGACCCTTTCCACAGTGGGAAAGATACACCCTTCTTCATGTCTAATGAGCACGCCTTTATTACCACCACCACAAAATATTTCACCAAATAGCTAGAAGCCATTCCACTCATCCTCATTATCAAAGTCCAAATCTCTAAATTCATCCTATATCATATTGTAGAAGAGGGGGATTCACTACTCACGAGTCCTCTTCATTCAGAGAGCCTCACAGGGTGAACTACCCTAATCTACCTCAGGAACAGTGGCAAGAGTTGCAGAATCTGAAAGAGTGGGCCATAGAGATTTTTTGGACAAGATCTCAGCCAAAGGACGTCAACACATATTATGGATGACAATGTGAAACACTGGCATCCTAGAGGTGTGCTAGCACCTCGTACAGACCAAAAAGTGAGAATGTCATAGAAAACACTTAAATCATTACTACTCTGATTGTTAAAAACCTTAGAATGCAAGAAAGTAGCAAAATATAATAGAACTAAAATAGAGTGGAGAGGAAATAACAAAGATAAAGAGAAGAAAGGAAAGGAAATACTTACAACCACACGAGTGATGAAGCCTCCACCAAGTGAATGTCTTAAAAACTTGTGTCTATAAGATCTGGAGAAAGTGTTGGGGCTGTATAGGGGTTTGCCTCAGTCAAACCCCCGTTTTGGTGTTCCTGCCTCCATGGACAGCTAGAAAGATAGAGAGAAAGAGAGAACTAAGCAAAGCGTGTGGTGAAACAAAAGCCCGCTCAGGAGTAGAACCTGCACCACCAAGTGTGAGTGATAAAAGAAAACCTCACTCAAAGAGGAGAACCTATATCACAAAGTGAAAATGTGATAGAAAGGGATATGGAATCCCAAGAATTCTCACAAGCATGAGATAGGGAGATAGAGCTGCAAGAGTGAAAGGAGCTGCAAGGAGTGTTGTGAGAATGTGAGAGCTTGAAAGTGTTTTTGTAGCAAGCTGTATGGAGCTATGCAAGCAAAATGACAAGAGAAAAAGAGGAGGAAAAGGCAAGAACCAAAGTTAGGGAGAAGTCAGAAGTAGAAGAGTTGCAAATGAAGTGAAAATACTACTTTTAAGGAGGGAAAAAAATCTTCTCCATCTGTTACAAGATGTTACCAGTCGTTACCACAAATAAAACTCACTAACAAGTGGAAAACATGTATGGAAATGATCATTTGAGTGTTGAAATGTTGCAGGATGCTAGTGTGGTGTGCAAACATCTGTGTGACATCTAGTGTCTGGACACGCCATGCTACAAAATGACATGAATGGGAAAAGCACAAAGTTTGATGCAAAGGGACACACGAAGATAGTTGTTGGAAAGGGGTGTTGGAGCATCCTGAGAAGGGAAAAAGGTTGATGCAGGGGCTAAAATGAGCCTACTCACGATGCTAAGGGAGTGGGTACTAAAGTGGATGCAAGCATGTATGCGAAATTGCAAGGGGTGAAATTTTACTCCATTACATTTTACCCCCACTTTAGTGAGCATATGAATCTACATTAATGTGCACGCTAAAGGAAATCTACTAAACATAAATAACCATATGCCAAAAGGATACTGTAGAGGAAGTAGATAGCTCTTCAAACCATAGAAGTATGCCCCCAGTCTAAAGATCTTCAAAACCAATACATTAGACAAGAAAAAACCTGCACTAGATAGCAATGTTAGAACATAAAAAGATAAAGAATTTGAGTCAGCAAAGTAAAGAGGCCTCGATGTGGAAGGTTGTCGCAGTACTATGTGTCGTCCCCAAATTAAGAAATTACGCATAGAAGAATTCTAGGGTGAAGAGAGGAAGGGCATATACTCAGGATGAAGAAGATGTAGATCTTCAATCCGGTATATGAAAGTTGAGAAGAGAGAGATAAAAATGAAATGAATGCAAGAGTGATAAAAGCAATCCCCACTTGAGGAGGAAAACCCATATCACAAAATATAGGTGATAAAAGCAATCCCTGCTCGAGGAGGAAAACTTATATCACAAAATATAGGTGATAAAAGCAATCCCCGCTCAAGGAGGAAAACTCGTATAACGAAGTATGGGT
Source organism: Sequoia sempervirens (assembly GCA_007258455.2). Lineage (NCBI taxonomy): Eukaryota > Viridiplantae > Streptophyta > Pinopsida > Cupressales > Cupressaceae > Sequoia > Sequoia sempervirens. The sequence goes on from VDFB02281492.1 coordinate 58,595,318, forward strand.
GATAAAAGCAATCCATGCTCAAGGAGGAAAACCTATATCACAAAATATAGGATGTAAAGGAGCTCTACAAGTTCTCAATCTTGTAGAGCAAGACATATCAAAGAATCATGTGACTGCTGCAAGTTGCGTTGTAGGACAGTTCATAGAAAATGTAGGTCTGGTTAGGTTTCCCCCAAGCTAGACATGACTGTATGAAACAGGTCTAGTCAGGTTACCCCCAAGCTAGACACGAACACATGAAATAGGGCTAGTCAGGCTACCCCCAAGCTAGACGCGAAGAATTCATTCAAGATAGAATCTTTCAAAGGGGGTCCCTCAAGAACCCTTCAAAAGAAAAAATGGCCACTCAAGGGACACTTCATTTGAAAGACATAGCAAAGAGAGGGGTCCTTAAGAAGGACACACATCTCTTAAATGAGTTATTGCTGCCCCCAACATACAAGGGAGGAGAACCATGCAAACATACTTAGAACATGTAGGATAGAGGTAGACCTCAATATCACTTGTCATGTGAAGAAAAGGTGGGTGCATCAACAGATGGAACTTGAATCATGAAATTGTTGTAACTTGTCTTTCAATGCCTTACATTCACTAGTGGAATGCCTAGGCACTCGGTGGTATGCATAGAAAGAACATTTTTCTCGATCATGTTTATCAGATTTCTTACGAGTAGGAGAAGGAAGAGTGATCAAGTAGGCTTTTAGAAGCCACAAAAAAATATGCTCTTTCTTAGATAGAGGATGAAGAGCAGGAAGCAAGCCTTTCTCTTGTGGAGAAAAGTTTGATTGCTCGCAAGAAGAAGATACAAAGGTAGCAGACAATGGAAGATTTACATGGAGAGTATTATTTCAGAAAAGGGGATAATACTCCTCTATGAGATCACCATCATATTTCCTCATAAGACTACTAACATTAGACTCTTTAACATAAGTGTGATCATATTCCTCAGAAGAAGGATCAAAACCAAGATCATTACAATGTGCATTCACCCTACCCTGTGATGTAGAAGAATGATCATCTTCGATAACGGGTTTAGATGATGTTATTGGAAGGTCTAAGTGGATCAGGTTGACTTTATGCTCTTGAATGAAGGAATTTGTAAAGTATAAAGAACCCCAATCATCACCAAGACATGTGTTCTTTTGAGAAGAGATAGGAGCAGACTTAATATTTCTTGCTTCAAAAGGATCTTCCTTAGGGACATCTATCTCAAGAGTACCCTTTGTAGTAGGTACAACTAGAGTAAACATCAACACATTAGAAGACACTAAAGGAATAAGAGTAGGCATAACCAAAGCTCAACCAGCAGCTGCCATCTCATATAAGTGCATAGCCTCAGGGTCAACTTTAACTATGACTACTCTATTGTTAACAATGAACTTAATAGATTTATGCAAGGTAGACGGGACTGCACCCATATCATGAATCCATGGTCTACCAAGAAGAAGGTTATATGGTAATTTTTCTGACATAACATATACAAGGGTAGGTACGGTAATAGGTCCAAGCTGCAAAGGTAATACTATTGTACCTAGAGCTTGTCGCCCAACATTATTGAACCCATGAATAATAACAGAAGAAGAATTAGATCAATGCTACATGCATTGACCACCGAACTAGCATCAACAAGAGTACGTCTAATACCAATTTTATTAATATTAACTATAATCATTAAAGGGTCTGCTTACTTATGTACTTTCAGAGGCAGGAGTTCCTACAGATAGAACGTAATATTCAGTGAACCCACACGAATATATGCCATCAAGACATTAGTATCCGTTGGCCTAGCGGAAGAACGCAAGATGATCTTTTTCAAGGCTTCCTGAAGCATACCTTGATACACCAAAGCAGATTGAAGCAAGTCACATAGTGAGATCTTATTCGGAGTAACAGGAAGTTGCTCGACAAGATTTTAATCCCCAGGTGCTTTAGTTTTAGGTTTAGGTGCTTGAGGAAGTCTTGGTTGTTTATTCATTCTATTCTCATAAGTATGGGTTACCGCTTTTTAAGAGGGAGCTTTACAAAGATTAGGAGAGTCATTATCAAATGGAACACCATTAATAGAACATATCCTTTTAGAAGGACTAGCTGGAGTCACATAAGTAACTGGTATCTTAGGCCTTTGAGGAAGAGCAGAGACATAGATTATATTTATAGAATCATCACAACTAGTAGAACAATTATTTGAAGATATATTCTCAACATCAATCCATACAAGATCAAATGTGGAATAACTATTTGAAGGAACATTCTCAACATCAATCCAGGGAGAAGTAGATGTGGAAGGAGGTTCATCATTTGCTAATGGATCATCTATAGAAGAGAGTGCATTAGAACAAAGATGAGTGTCATCATTCACTAATGCAATGTCTTTAGAAAAAGTACATTAGAATGAGGAAGGGAGTTTTCATTCACAAACATATCATCTTTGGAAGAGAGTTCCTTGGAATGAAGGGTAGATTCACCATTCATGAATGCATCATCTCTGGAAGAGAGTGCATTAGAATAAAGAGAAGGTAAAGCAATATTAAGAAAGGTGTCAATGATTTACTCTTCTTACCATGAAATATCCTCCAAAGCTAGAGGACTTTCATGAGAAGGATCAAAGATACCAAGTGACATGGGAAAAGCCAAGTCATTATCACATGCATGAAATGGAATATTATTAACATTTTGAACAAAATTAGATACTGAACTAATAAAAGAAGATATTAAATTCATTACGATTTTTTTTGGTATTTTCTATGTTCTAGAAATTCACATTTTTGGAAGTCTTCAAAGTGGAATTTGAGGTCAAAACTTGCATCAGTCCCTAAAATTTGATTGCCAAAGGCCCTAGTATTTTAGGGACTGAACTAGTTTTCTAGGAGACCTTTCCAATGATGCAAACGATTTTGAATTTCTAGCATTGAGTCAAAAGTTATGACCCCGCCAAGTAGGGGTAAATAAATTCCTAGTTTTTAAGAAGATTTCTCTTCATGTCGAGTTCACTAAAATGTAGAAGAGGGGGATTTGCTACTCATGAGTCCTCTTCATTCAAAGAGCCTCACAGGGTGAACTTCCCTAATCTACCTCAGGAATAGTGGCAAGAGTTACATAATCTGAAAGAGCAGGCCATAGAGATTTTTTGGACAAACTGACAAGCTCTCGACCAAAGGATGTCAACGTAGAATACGGTCGTACAGACCAAAAAGTGAGAATGTCACAGAAAAATGTAAATCACTAGTTCTACTCTAATTGCTAAAAACCTTAGAATGCAAGAAAGTAGCAGAATATAATAGAACTAAAATAGAGTGGAGAGGAAATAACAAAGATAAAGAGAAGAAAGGAAAGGAAATGCTTACAACCACGTGAGTGATGAAGCCTCCACCAAGTGAATGTCTTCAAGACTTGTTTTTGTAAGATTTGGAGAAAGTGTTGGGGATGTATATGGGATTTCCTTAGTCAAACCCCCATTTTGGTGTTCCCACCTCTACAAACAACCAAAAAGATAGAGAGAAAAAGAGAAATGAGCAAAGTGTGTGGTGAAAGAAAAACCCACTAAGGATTAGAACCCACACCACCAAGTGTGAGTGATAAAAGAAAACCTCGCTCAAGGAGGAGAACTTGTATCACAAAGTGAAAATGTAATAGAAAGGGATATGGAATCCCAGGAATGCTCACAAGAATGAGATAGGGAGATAGAGCTGCAAGAGTGAAAGGGGCTACAAGGAGTGTTGTGAGAATGTGAGAGCTTGAAAGTGTTGTTGTAGAAAGTTGTATGGAGCTATACAAGCAAAATGACAAGAAAAAAAGAGGAGGAAAAGGAAAAAACCAAAGCTAGGGAGAAGTCACAAGTAGAAGAGTTGCAAATGAAGTGAATAGACTACTTTTAAGGAGGGAAAAGAAGCTTCTCCAGCCATTACCAGCGATAAAACTCACTGACAAGTGGCAAACATGCATGGAAATATTCTTTTGAATTTTGAAACATCACATGATGCTAGCATGGCGCGCTGATGTCTGTGCGGTGCGCTAGTGTCTGGACACGTCAAGCTACAAAATGACATGAATAGGAAAAGTGAAAAGTCTAATGCAAAGGGACACACAAAGATAGCTACTAGAAAGGGGTGTTGGAGCATCCTGAGAAGGGAAAAAGGTTGATGCAAGGGCTAAAATGAGCCTACTCAAGATGCTAAGGGAGTGGAAACTAAAGCAGATGCAAGCATGTATGTAAAATTGCAAGGGGTGCAATTTTACTCCATTGCACATATTATTTTTCAATATTGTATAATATCCACCATCATCAATGACAATGGTAAGCCTTTCAAAAATAAATATGTGCAACAATCATGTGAATAATTACACATTCAATATCATTGGTCTATCCCATATTACCCACAAGGTAACATCCAATTGAGGTAACTAACAAGACCTTAATCAAGATCCTTAAGAAATTTTTCAATGATGCTGGTCATGATTGGAATCTCTATTTGAATCCCACCCTTTGGGCTTATCATACCAACATTTGTACACCTATTGATATTCACTTGTATATGGTGTTGAGGCTATCTTGTTGATCAAATTCAAACTCCCATCACTCCACATCTCACTAAAGAAACTTATCAATGATGAGAGTATCAGGTTGCATGCTTGATTCAACTATAGCTTTTAGATGAGAAATAACTCGATGCCTATAACCATCTTCAAGTTTATCATAATAGGTTGAAGAGAAGTTAGAACAAGAAAATCTAACCTCACCAATTCCAACTTGGAAATCTTGTTCTTAAAAGAAAATCGATGCACCCAATAGGATCAATAAAAGAAAGGAAAGTTTGAGGCTAATTGGTTGCATCCTTATGCAATCATTGCAAAGTATGGTTCAGGAGCTTATCAGTTAGCTACTCCTGAAGGTACCTTATCAACATCATCCACCTCAAGTGGTTCTACTCTTGAATTAGCTGAGTCATCCCACCTTTCAAAAATGTTAAAAAATACAAAAAAATAAAGGTATAAAAAAAAAACAAAAAATTATAAATAGTAAAGAGAAATAAATCATCCTCTGCTGAAAACCATCCCTAGTATCACCTTGGACAAGTATGTTTGGTGAAATCTTGGCAACATACACCATTCATAAAGGGCTCAATCATCATCTACCTTGCATCCTTCTTTTTTATGTACTTTCACCTTATCCATCCTAATATCTTATCCATCCTATTTGTATTATTCCCCCTCATATCCATTATCCATCCCACCCATGCTATCTACCTCACGGCCTATCTTAGTTGAGCATTAGATAAATTGGATCTACTATCCCAATTCTTGAGCTTCATCCATTTATTTTGGAATTCATCCATAGGGTCCTAACATATTCCTAAGATTCACTATCCTTTTATTGGTTAGGCTTTTGTTGGTTGTCATTGCTTGTATATAGTGTACATATGGTCATTCTTGTGTCATCATCTAGGTCCCATACTTGTACATCTCGATCATTAGGTCCCAATTTAGTGTCTATGTGTCACTAAGATTCTCCTTCAAGCCAATTCTTATAACAAAATTCAATAGCCCTCTAAGGTTTTGAAATGTCTTGGTTATCCCTTATCATATCAATCCTAGAATCTACCCCACCCAACTTTGGTCTTTGCAAGATATATCGTTCCTCACATCAATCCACCTATCATCCTCATGGAAAAGGATATTTGAGATCTATTTTTATTTCTTGGTGCTTTTTTTATTTTTTTTATCTTCTAAGCTTCCTATTATACCTACTCAAGGTCACCATGATTCATCATATCATGGTGTGGTTTAATTGGTAGAAATAGGGGCATACCTTTGTTTTTCAAGATCATTTTTTTACTTGCCTCACATTGTACCCACAAAGATCTATTGTTATATTATTTTATGTTGGGAATCCTCATATGTTTGTGGTTTTCCAACATCAGACCCTCCAAATCCCTTCATGACTTTGTGTGATGTTGGACTAACATTTTTTTTTGTGTCAATCCTCTTCATTTGATACAAATTCACCTTGGTTCCTCATACCCTGGTGCATAGTATCAAGTGCTATATCAAATTAAGTGCTCACTACATGGAAGTGTAATATATAACATCAATTTTCTCAATATCCCATCCTACCAGCTATCATTCACATCCCCTTATCTTCCATTTCCATTCCTAGTACTCCTTCCCTAATTTTTGGGTTTTGAACATGCAAGTGTATCCCCCCTTCATTTTCCCCATCAAGTTGGTTCAATTTTTTTTGATACACTATGGTTACACCTATCATCCACCCATCTTTTCATCATTTCATTTGCATTAAGTTGTTTATAATTTCTTATTCTAAGCATTTTTTCATCATTTCATTTACATTAAGTTGTTGAGAATTTATTATTCTAAGAATCTTTAAATTGTCTCAATATCATTCCATTTGCATTAAGTTGTTTAAAATATATTATTCTAAGCATCTTTTCATCATTTCATTTTCATTAAGTTTTTTAGAATTTGTTATTCTAATAATATTTTCATCATTTCATTTGCATTAAGTTGTTTAGAATTTTTTATTCTAAGCATATATTTTAATTGTCCCATTATCATTCCATTTGTATTAAGTTGTTTAGAATTATTATTCTCAACATCTTTTTGTCATTTCATTTTCATGTTAAGTTGCATAAAGTTGTTTAAAATTTATTATTTTAAGCATCCTTTCATTGCTTCATTTCTATTTTAGATTTCATTAGTTATGTTAGTTGCATCCAAATTACATTGAATTACTCATTTCCATCCATTATGTAGTGTCATCATGTCATTAGGTTCATTTAGTATATTTCATTACATCATGTTCTAATCCATTTATACTACATTTTTTATTGCATCCATACATAACATTGCATACATTGATTTATATCATATGTCAACAATACATATCATATATCAATACATTAACATTAGAACTCATATACATATGCATGTGCATCCATCCTACATCAAACATATTATTTTCTATGCACATTGTTGCATCTTGCATCATAAACCATAATCTCATATCCCTCACATATACATAATCAACATCATACATCAAATCATTAATGTGGTATGTGGTGATTGATCATGCTATATTGTACACCTTGCATGTGGGTTGGGGGTAGCAGCCCCCGAAAAGAAAAGCCCCTGAGAAAAAAAAAATCCCTTTTTTTCATGTCGTCATTGAAAAGGGGAAAAATCAGAAAGAAAAAAAATGACTTTTAAAACCCTAATTCTCGAAGCTTCTAAAAAGCTTGTTGGTCAATTCCACAAAAGGATATAAAAGTAATGGAAAATCCTAACCTGGAAATTGGACATTCCAACAAGTGACTAACATCTTCTTATGGTCGTTCATTTACATTGTCAAACTAAGGAACGTATACTTGAAATGGAGCGGAACTGTATGTGCACTAAGAACCAGTTTCAATCACAATTTACCATAAATAAATGCTTGGAGGGAATTCTACTTATGTTGCAAAAATGTAATGTAAAGTCTTCTTAACTTAAAATCATAACTTAATCAAAGCATAAATCATGACAACTATTTATAAGAAACAAACTATGAACTGGCCTTATCTTTGCGAGGAACAAACCACCAGGGGATGGATTCCCAATGCTGTAGGAACAATATAAGACTGAGTTTGCGCTAAAACTTTCAAGAATGAAATCTAACTTATAATCAACAAGAGATAAATAACTAACTAACTACAGATACTCACTAAGTGGGCCCCCTTAGCAAGCATCAACTAGTTTATGCAAGAATTAAACTCAAAACTGCATCAACTTTTATTCATAACTTGGAATCATATACATTGATTGTTTTGCTTGTAAAAAAACTAACACAAAACACTTTAACACGCTCTGTTACTCATTCACACAGGAGGAACATTTATTTATATTAGAAAAGAAACTAACTACCTATCTCTAATAGAGAAAGACGTGGACATAAATGCATCCTGAAACTGAGGAACAAACTTCTCATAAATGAAGGCATATCTGTTCAACACAATTCAGAGAGAATTTAGTATTCCACTCTTCCTAGATTAATGATCATTTAGATTTCCTCCCAACGACCCGGTCATAGAGTCTTTGTTGGAACAACTTCCTCGATGCCGTGCTAGAAATGGACTTTACTGTAGGGCTGAGATCTGCTGTGCTTTGACTCACTCATGCTTCCTTCAACAACCTACGATGCACATGGCGACATAAGTGAAAGAAAGCACACGTGGAAAATAACATGATACACATTAATTAATCACATATTAAATCCATTTCATTATCCAACCACATGCATTATATCAGTCATTCGAAAGGTCAAATAGGGCAATTAATACAGACACATAGAGATGTTAAGCTGCAGGAATATAGGAATGTGTTGCTACAGGTTACTACCCGATTTTAGATAAAAATCCTTTAATCAAAGAGTTAAAACAACCATCAACAATAAGAGTAAGGGTATTAAAAATACATCATAATATTCAAATTATGAGCTTATTTTGACCTCATCATTTGCCCCCTACTTATCCTAATGATGGTCCTCCAACATTAAGCTTTCTAGTTGTTTCTCTGAAATCAGGAGTAGTATGGCCCTGTAATGAAGTTCTGAATTTATAGTAGAAACCTCTGAAACTTTACCATCTCTCATACCTGTGGGTTTCTGCATCCTCATTAATATCTGTAGCCCAATAAGGGTAAAGTGGCCACATCAAAACTAGAGGTCAAAATGTTAATGGTAACCATAACTCAAACCTTCTCTGGAGACCAAGCTGCATATACTTCTCTATCCTTCTGATGGCTACTTTAAAGTTCAGAGGGCTATGAGGCTCAAATTTCCTCAGACCAACAGTTAGTTTTTCCCATCTTGTTTCAATTCTAGAAGATGAAAGCTTCCAAAACAGATATGTTTGGTCTTTGAACTCATCATACACCTACTTCCTGATATCAAATATTTTCATTCTTTCTGTCTGATCATTGAATCCATACACAATAGTAAGCCAAGTTCTCAGAATTGTGTGGGGAGCTGAGCTTTCAGGTCGCAATGGAATAGGTTCATTCCTTTCAGCCTCTAATTGTCTTCCATAGTTAGTTTCATTGGCTGCCCAAGACATGAGTGACCTCAGATGAATGTCACCAATGTAGAGAAGTAGATTCCACTCTGTTTCAGAGGGAATTAGCAAACCATGCAAATAAAACTCACATAAAGAATTTTTCAGCCAACTGGGTGCTACTTGATATGCATCATAAAATTCCTTAGCTGTGTGAATGACAGGGTCTAAATTTCTTGAAATTCTCATCAATTGCAACCAAAGAAATTGCTCTTTAAGGCACATAGCATATACCCTAGGTGGTGGTCTACATTCCATAATTTTACCAGTTATCTTCACCATTTCATCCATTTTCTCTTTCATTTCTTGAATTTCCTATTTTTGTCTTTCAATTTCCCTTTTCAATTTCTTCTTTTCTTCTTCCCAAAGACTTTGTTGAATTTCAGTTCTAGCTAAATGGTGGAAACTAAAAGTTTGAAATGTAACAGGCCTCCATGTAGTCCTAAGATATTCCAAATATTCAATCAACAATGTCCTTTTATAAACAACCAATGCTCGACAAGTTTTAGGGGGTAATGGGGTTTCATTAGACACTTCAGATTGTTCAAGTTGTTCTTCCTCTTGCTGCAGGATGGACTCCTATTGCTGCTTAGGAGGAGATTGTGTTTCTTCTGAAACTTTCCTAACTACTTCAGCCAAGTCATCAAGACTTGGCATCCCCCTTTCATTACCACTACCATGTTGTGCTTCCTTAACTTCCACTGTCTCAATTTGCACTTCCCCAGAAATAACAGATGGACTTTGTGGAACATTCTCAAATACATTCTGAGAAAAATCATGACTGAATTCTTTAGATTCCTCAGGAATTACTATAATTTCAAGTTGAACGGAGGTTGAGGTAACTTTACACTGTTTCCTTGATGAAACTCTTTTTGGCCATGTTTCTAAAGTAATAGCTGTAGGAGACACTTTCATGGCTTTCCTCTTTCTAACCTGCCTAGAGGATTCAGACTCAGCAGGAGAAGATGATAGTGAAACTACAGTGGCAACAGGCATTGCTGCAGGAGAAACTACTATAGGGGAAGATGCTGCAGGAAAGAGTGGAGTAGAACGTTTTCACTTTTGAACATGAGAGTCAGATTCTGGGGTTTTTTCTGCCCTAGATGACTCTCCTACCTTCATTTTCCCTTTTTATTTTCTACCAGTAGACCTGGTTTGTACTTGGGTAGAGGGATCTAGTGTGGAGGCTACAGGACTAAGTGCTACAGGAGCAGATGATTCTTGCTCTGCTTCCCTACTTGTAGATTCTACTCTCTGTTTATTTTTCTTATGTTGTGCAGGGAGTGCTCTAGGAGGCTTTGGAGGTTGCAGACCCTTCTGGGCAACAAATTCTTGCCAAGAAAGGGGTGATACATCCCTCAGGGAATGCTCGATCAAGAATTTAATGAGGGCATGATGGGCGATAGAGTTGTCCTTACCCCTCTGGGTTTCATGGGCACAATGTTTCAAAAGGTTTAACAAAAAAATTGGAACATTGACAGCTAAATCGTGCCTCATATGACTCAATAGTTTAAAATGATAGGAATGCAAATAGGAAAAACGTCCCTCACAAGTCAAGTACCTGATTATGAAGGTGGCATATTCTAAGTATGGAGGAGGCAGTGACACTGGTTTGCATCCTTGTTTGGAAACCTCCAAGGGTCCATCTGTTGGTATTGTGAATTCTGCCCTAGCAGAGACAACATCTCTCCCTGAAGAAAAATTTTCTCCTACCGCTGGAAGCCCAGTTACTTCTGCAATCTGCTCTTTTGTAACGACTACTGTCAAACCCCACACTGTAGCTTCTCCCTTTGAAAGAGTTCTCAAAAACTCACCTGTAGCTTCCTCATTATAGGAATCTATCCTCAGAAAATAATTCAGCCAACCGCAATTGCTAAATGCCTGAACCACTTGAGGATTTTGCATCAAGGGTTCATGAGTTGTAGGCTCATGTCTTCCTAACTGGCCACCCATATTCACAAATTATCCCTGCTGAGATTCCTAAAACTCGAACTTCTTTTGAAAATTTGAAAAACTTCTTCTTCCCTGCTTCTTTCTGCCTTGCTGTCACTTTTCTTTACTTTTCCAAGAATGACACAAAGGATAATTGCATGAAATGATTGTTAAAAACACTCAAATCAAGCAGTTAATTGTTGTTTAGGATGAAAGCACGCAGTCATACTTGGTAAGTACAAGAAAATAAAAATTTCTCAACAGTTGTGACAATGGCATAAGAAAAAGTTGAAATGGATTATCCCCGCCCCCTACTAAAAATTTGGTATGTGTCCACACATGTGCGAAAGGATAGCCGAAGAATAGGCAATAATGACTGATATGTACATAGCAATTAATGAATAAATGAAATAAATAAATGATGTGACAATAAAATATATCGTTTACCTTGTAATAAGTGCTCGTACATGCTAGGAAATATCACAACTCAACATGAAATAATGACTAGAATTGAAACCATAAATGAGGGCAGTATGACAGGATGGATGACATGGATGGGTGACGTGGAAGAAGAGGAAATTAATGGTGGTGATGGATGAAAAATAGAGAAAGTGGCTTCCTTAAAAAGGAAATCTTATTATGGGCATGCAACGTAGAATTTTAAAGAGATGTTGTAGGAGAAAGGTTGAAGCCTTTTGCTGTAGGAAGATCAGTGGCCGCATCTGAGACAAACTGCTTAAATTCTTCTTTGGACGTTGGCTTATGATACAACCTAAGATGGTGTCCATTAACCAATAGCTTGAATCGGACAGGATCTATTTTAGCTAATTGAACTGAACCATTATCAAACACATTTTCTATTTCATAAGGACCAAGCCATCTTGTGGTGAGTTTACCTTGATTTTCTTTGTACCTAGAGTCATAGAGCAGTGCCCAATCACTGGCAGAGAATTGCTTAGTTTGATATGGTGGTCATGCCATTTTTTTCTTTGTTGTTGGATAGCTTTAGTATGTTGCAGGGCAGCTTTCCTTATCTCATCCAATGCATTTAGCTGTAGGAGGTGTTCCTTTTGGGCTTCTGAAATATCAATGTTAAGCTGGAGAGTAGTCTTTAAGGTCTTATGCTCAAACTCTATTGGCAACATGGTAGTTTTTCTATAGAGTAACTCAAAAGGAGTGAACCCTGTAGTTGTTTTCCATGTTGTCTTATAGGACCAGACTACTTCAAGAAGGTTACTCCAATCCTTCTTGTGTAATTGTACTGTCTTAGTAAGGATTGCCTCAATTTCTCTATTGGTAACCTCTGCCTGACCATTGGCTTGAAGGTGATAGGGGCTAGACTTTTTGTGCCTAATCTTGTAATCATTCATCAATGTAGTGATTAAGTTTTATGTAAACTGAGTTCCTTGATCAGTAACAAGTTCCCTTGGGATTCCAAACCGAGTAAAAATCTGCTCATACAGGAACTCAACAACTTTATTGTCACGGGCATGTGTCATTGCTTTCACTTCCACCCACTTGGTTACATAATCAATGCAAACAAAAATGTATGATTTCCCATTGGATGGAGGATCAATAGGCCCAACAAAATCCATGCTCCATTTTTCAAAGGGACTGACTACCACTTGAGGATACAAGGGCATTTCATTAGACCTTGTTGGTCTCCCCATGCGTTAACATCTATCACATTTTCTGGTGTAGGTTGCAACATCTTTGTGTAGTGTGGGCCAATAGTATCCTATAGCAAGCACTTTCATAGATGTCCTCTTAGCTGCAAAGTGCCCACCACATAGCTCATCATGACAGGCATGCAAAATGTCATAGGTCTCATCTTCCCTAACACACCATCTCATGACTTGGTCAGGTCCTGTGTAAAATAAATAGTCTGCAATCCATGAAAAGTTAAAACTTTTCTCTACCAACAATTGTCTTTCCTTTGGTGAGAAGTGGGTTGGGATCTTGTTAGCTGCTAAATAATTTTCAATATCTACATACCATGGAGTTTGAGCAACAATAGAAAATAAATTTTCATCGGGAAAGCTATCATAAATTACCTCTGGGGTGGCAAGTGTAGTTGTTTGAAGTCTTGACAAGAAATCAGCCACCACATTAGCCTGACCTGGCTTATCAATAACTGTGATATCAAATTCCTACAACAATAGGAGCCATCTTGCTAATCTGCCAAATATGGCAAGTTTATTCATGAGGTACCTTATTGCTGCATGATCTGTATGGAAAAATATTTGCTAACCAGTGACATAATGTCAAAACTTGTTCAGGGCATACACAACTACTAGCAATTCTTTCTCTGTGATAGTATAGTTTAATTCAGGGCCTTGAAGGTTTTTGCTAATGAAATATATGGCATGCTCTATGGAATTCTCTTTCTGTCCTAAAACTACCCCTATGGCATAATCAGAAGCATTTGTGTGTATATGAAAGGGAAGACTCCACTTTGGTCCTTGAAGAATAGGTTCCTAAGTAAGTAAGTTCTTAAGCTGAAGGAATGGTTTGTCACAGGCCTCAGTCCAGTTAAATTCAAAATCCTTAGTCAATAAGGCATATAATGGACTGACTATTTTGCTGAAATCTTTGATAAATCGTCTATAATATCCAACATGTCCTAGGAAGCTTCTAACATCCTTTTGTTTCATTGGTGTTTGCAAAGTTAGAATGGCTTCTATTTTTGCAAGATCAACTTGAATTCCTACTTGAGAGATATGATGGCCTAAAACAATTCCCTCTTGCATCATCATAAAACACTTCTCACTATTCAAAGACAAATTTTTCTCCTTACATCTTTTCAACACTTTCTCCAAATTTGCTAATGCTTCTTCATAAGTAACTCCATAAGTGGTGAAGTCATCCATGTAGATCTCCACAGAATCATGAGAAATGTCACCAAAAATACTGATCACTTCCCTTTGAAATGTTGCAGGTGTATTACACAGGCCAAAAGGTAAGATAGAGTAGGAAAAAGTGCCCCATGGACAGGTAAAAGTTGTTTTGTCTTGATCCTCAAGGGAAATTCTAATTTGATTATACCCACTATATCCATCCAAAAAGGAGAAATACTTTTTACCAGACAATGAGTCTAGCACTTGGTCAACAAATGGCAGTAGAAAGTGATCATTTTTAGTTGTTGTGTTCAGCTCCCTATAGTCTACAAAAACTCTTCATTTTCCACCTTTTTTAGGAACAATCACCAATGGAGATACCCATTGACTATCTGAAATGGGGTAGATAAAACTAGCATCAAGCAATTTTTGGAGTTTTTTTAAACTATTTCCCTGAGTGTTGGGTTTATCCTTCTTTGAGGCTGCCTGACAGGTGAACAGTCTTCCTTAATGTAGATCCTATGAGTACAGAGTTGAGGATCTATTCCCTTCATATCCCCATAGTCTCATGCAAAATCTCTGTGTTGATCTTGTAGCATTGTGACTAGGATAGTTTGTTGAGATTGAGGCAGCTTATTATTGATGTTCAGACAACAACCTGGAGACACTTCTACTTGCTTGGTAAAATCATTCATGGAGGCTACTAATAAAGGTGGTGTCTGTATTTCATGTGGAAGCAAATTGTGATAAACTGCAGGAAATTTAGGTGGCAGGCTCTTAGGATTCAGTTGTTGCAGGAAACACTGTTGAAGACAGCTATCTAGAACAGATGAGCTACTCAGATTAGAGTTGGACTGCAAAATGTGTAAAAGTAGGCCATCCTCACTCTAAAGTCAGGAAAATAGATTAGTTTGCAACATCATTAGCTGAGCCAATAAATTGACTTCTTTAGTTTCCTCTCCTAAATCTGACCAAATTGGTTGAGACAAGTCTAGCTGAGGCTGGGCAGGTGGGTATAAAGCCAATTTCTTTCTTGAGTATTCTCACCTATCACACGGGTGACCCAGGTTCATTCCCCAGCAACGATGCCAAAAAATGGTTGATTCCACAAAAGGATATAAAAGTCATGGAAAATCCTAACCTGGGAATTGGAAATTCCAGCAGGTGACTAACATCTTCTTAAGGTAATTCATTTACATTGTCAAACTAGGGAATGTATACTTGAAATGAAGCGGCACTGTATGTGCACTAAGAACCAGTTTCAATCACAATTTACTAGAAATAAATGCTTGGAAGGAATTCTACTTATGCTACAGGAATGTAATGTAAAGTTTTCTTAACTTAAGTGTAACTTAATCAAAGCAGAAATCATGACAACTATTACTAAGAAACAAACTATGAATTGTCCTTCTGTTGCAGGAACAAACACAGGGATGGATTCCCGATGCTACAAGAACAATATAAGAATGAGTTTGCGTTGAAACCTTCAAGAATGAAATATAACTTATAATCAACAGGAGATAAATAACTAACTACAGATACTCACTAAGTGGGCCCCCTTAGCAAGCATCAGCCAGTTTATGCAAGAATTAAACTCAAAACTTTATCAACTTTTATTCATAACTTAGAATCATATACATTGATTGTTCTGCTTGTAAGAAAACTAACACAAAACACTGTTTCTCATTATAATACTAACTTTAACACACTTTGTTGCTCACTCGCATAGGAGGAACACTTATTTATATTAGAAAAGAAAATAACTACCTAGCTCTAATAGAGAAAGACGTGGACATAAATGCATCCTGAAACTGTGGAACAGACTTCTCATAAATGAAGGCATATATGTTCAACACGATTCAGAGAGAATTTAGTATTCCACTCTTCCTAGATTAATGATCATTTAGATTTCCTCCCAATGACCCGATCAGAGAGTCTTTTGTTGGAACAACTTTCTTGATGTTGTGCTGGAAATGGATTTTATTGCAGGGCCAAGATCTATTGCGCTTTGACTCGTTCATGCTTCCTTCAACAACCTACGATGCACATGGTGACAAAAGTGAAAGAAAGCACACGTGGAAAATAACACGATACACATTCATTAATCACATATTAAATCCATTTCATTATCCAAAAACCACATGCATTATATCAGTCATTCAGGAGGTCAAACAAGGCAATTAATACAAATGCATAGATGTTAAGCTGTAGGAATATAGGAATGTGTTGCTACAGGATACTACCCGATTTTAGATTAAAAAATTTTAATCAAAGAGTTAAAACAACCACCAACAATAAGAGTAAGGGTATCAAAAATACATCATAATATTCAAATTATGAGCATATTTCAAGCTCATCACTTGTTATAAGGGGTTGGGATGGGAGTTATAGTATGTAGAAAAAGGTGATTATTCGTGAGATTGTAATAATTTTTGCACTAGATAATAAAATCATTGGATGGCTACAGTTTTGTGGATGTAGCCTGAATTGGGTAAACCACGTTAAATTCTTTGTGTTGTCTTGTTTCTGCTATAATTTTTTGTGTTTTATTTCTCTATTTTATTGATCAAATCTGCATTTAACTATTAGATATTTACTTTCTAAACCTAACAAATGGTATCAAAGCAGGTTGTGTTTGATTATCATCTACAGGAAAGTCTCATGGTTGAGTGAGAGTCTCACGGTTAAGTGGGAGTGATAGAAAACAAGGGTAAATTGAAGGTAGATAAATTCAATGGGTAGAACTATCAGTTATGGAAGATGTAGATGGAGGATTATCTCTATTAGAAGGATTTATGGAGGTCGTTGGAAAGAATGGCCAAGAAACTAGCAACAATGAGTGATGAGGAATGGAATCTTCTGGACAGAAAGGCATTGGGAGCCATTTGTTTATGTCTAGCACAATCGGTGGCATTCAATATTATAACAACAAAGACAACTCGAGATTTGATGGAAACCCTAGCAAAGTTATATGAAAAGCCTTCTGCTTTGAATAAGGTATTTCTTATGAAGTGTTTATTTAATATGAAAATGGTAGAAGGTGGGTCAATTGTTGATCATTTAAATGAGTTTAATATGGTTATTGGTCAATTAACTTCTATAAATGTAAACTTTGATGAAGAAGTTAGGGCTCTTTTGATTTTTTGTTCTTTGCCAGAAAGCTGGAATAACTTGGTAATGGTTGTTAGCAATTTTGTTTATGGTTCAAATACATTGAAATTTGATGATGTTGTTGGTGTTATTTTGAGTGAGAAAATTTGTAGGAAAAGCTTAGGTGGAACATCCACATCAGGCAGTATTTTGAATGTAAAAAGAAGGGGTAGAACAAAGGAGAGAGGAAACAATTCTGGAAGTTGTGGGAAGTCACAAGGAAAATCAAAGGACAAAAGGTCCCAATCTAGAGACAAGAGGGATTGTTGGTATTGTGGTAAGGTGGATCACTTAAAGAAATATTTTTGGTCTCGAAAAAATAAAGAAGACAAAAAGGAAGGCAATAAAGAGGAAAATGTGGTAAGTAATAAATCTAATGAGGATGCTTTGATTCTTTCCCTTGATAATACTGATGATTCTTGGGTGTTAGATTTAGGGGCTTCATTTCATGCTACACCCCATAGAAGTTATTTTCTTGATTATGTCCAAGGGGATTTTGGGTTGGTGTATTTGGGAGATAACAAACCCTGTCAAATTTTTGGAAAGGGAAGAATCAAGATTAAGTTGCAGAATGGGAATCATTGGCTACTACATGAGGTAAGACACGTTCCACAGTTGAAAAAAAAATTAATTTCAGCAGGGCAACTAGATGATGAGGGTTGTGTTGTTACATTTAGTGATAAAAATTGGAAGGTTACAAAAGGTGTCTTAGTGGTAGCCAAAGGTGTGAAAGTAGGAACCTTATATCTTTGTATAGGTCATATTGTTCCTTCTACTTTAGCTATTGCAAATAAAAATCAATGTTCAGGAACAGTTGTTGCGGTTCAACAAGCAGAAAATCAGATAGTTGTTGTGGATTCTGAATCAACACTATGGCATAATAGACTTGGGCATATGAGTGCAAAAGGTATGAAATTACTTCATTCAAAGAATATTTTACTAGGTCTGAAATGTGTTAATATGGATTTTTGTGAAAGTTGTGTGTATGGAAAACAAAAGAGAGTTAGTTTTCTCAAGGATGGGAAGCAAAAGAAAGATGAAAAATTGGAGCTTGTGCATATGGATGTATGGGGACCAACTCAAGTAGCTTCTCTTGGTGGCTCTCAGTATTATGTCATTTTTATTGATAATGCAATAAGGAAGGTACGGATTTATTTTCTTAGGCAGAAATTTGATGTATTTGAAACTTTTAAGAAATGGAGAAGCTTGGTTGAGAATGAGACAGGTAAAAAGTTAAAATGTCTCAAATTTGATAATGGTGGTGAGTATTGCAGCAAAGAGTTTGAATACTATTGTTCCTCTAATGGTATTCATAGGTAGAAAATAGTTCCAAGGACTCCATAGGAAAATTGAGTGACTAAGCGCATGAACAGAACAATAATGGAGTGTGCATGGACTATGAGATTGCATGTTGGGCTGCCTTTAAACATGTTTGCAGAGGCTGTAAACACTGTTGTTTATTTAATCAATAGAGGTCCCTCTAATCCTTTGGGTTGTGGTATTCTAGAGGAAGCATGGACAGGTAAGAAGGTGAGTTATTATTTTCACAAGACCTTCGGTTATGAAGCATTTGCACATGTAGATTCTAAAAATAGAACCAAGTTTGATGCAAAATCAAAGAAATGTATATTTGTTGGATATGGCATTGATGAATTTGGTTATAGGCTTTGGGATTTTGAAAATCAAAAAATTGTGAGAAGCAGGGATGTCATATTCAATGAGAAAGTGTTGTACAAAGATCAATTGCAGTAGCATGAGAAGAAAGAAAATGATTATGTAGTGCTAGGTGATACACCAAATAGCAATGTTCCAGTGGTTCTTCATGCTCCGCAACAACAACATCAATAAAAACCACAAACTCCAGTGAATGTTAGACAATCTTCAAGGATAAGTAGACCTCCAAAAATATTTTCTCCCTCTTTGTATTCTATTTTATTAACTAGTGTTGGTGAACCAGAATGTTATGATGAAGCTATGTAGGTGGATACCAAGATTCAGAGGGAGCATGGAATGGAAAAAGAAATGGACTCCTTGCTGAAAAATCAGATTTGGGAATTATGCAAGTTGCCTACAGGTAAAAAGGATTTATCAAACAAATGGGTTTATAAGTTGAAAGAGGAGGATGGAAGTAAGAAAATATTTAAAGCCAAATTAGTTGTAAAAGGATTTGCACATAAAAAGGGTATATTTTCTCCAATTATTAAAATGACTTCTATTTATACGATTTTAGGCTACTAAAGATTTGCATTTAGAAGAAATTGATGTTAAAACAACCTTTCTCCATAGTGATTTGAAAGAGGAAATATATATGGAACAACCACAAGGATTTGAGGTCAAAGGTAAGGAGAAACTTGTGTATAGATTGAAGAAAAGTTTATATGGCTTGAAGCAAGCACCTCGACAATGGTATATTAAATTTAATAGCTTTATGGCTGAGCATGGCTATAGTTGATGTAATTCAGACTATTGTGTTTATTCTAAGAGGTTGAATGATGATAGCTACAGTATTTTATGTTTATATGTTGATGATATGCTTGATGGATCACATAAAGGAGTTAAAACAGTAGTTAGCAAATTCATTTTCTATGAAGGATTTGGGGGCAACAAAGCAAATCCTTGGTATAAAGATTACAAGAGATAACAAAAACATAAAACTATTTTTATCTCACACCGATTATATTAAAAAGGTGTTACAAATATTTCATATGGAGAATGCAAAAGTTGTTAGCACACCTTTGCCCAGTCATGTTAAATTGACTAAGGATACATGTGTCCAAAGACACAAGAGGAGGAAAAAAAAATGTCCAAGGTACCATATGCTTCAATTGTAGGCAGTTTAATGTATGTCATGGTATGCACGAGACTAGATATTGCACATGTTGTAGGAGTTGTTAGTGGGTATATGAGTCATCTTGGAGTTGAGAATTGGAATGCGGTAAAATGGATTATCACGTATTTGAGAGGTGCATCTAATAAATGTTTATGTTTTGGAGATTCTAATACTGATTTAAAAGGCTATGTTGACTCAAATTTAGCAATGGATATTCATACCAGGTGGAGTACCACATGTTATGTATTTATAGTTAGTGGGAAAATAGTGAGTTGGATTTCTCAGTTGCAAAAGGTGGTTGTGTTATCCACCATGGATGTAGAATATGTTGCTACAACAGAGGAGGAAAAGGAGATGACATGGCTGCAAATTTTTGTGGAAGAGTTGGGAAAGCAATAGACTGAAAATTATTTGTTTATAGATAGCCATAGTGTTATACATCTTGCAAAGAATTTTTCCTTACACTCTAAAACCAAACACATTCAGTTGAGATATCATTTCATTCGGCTAGTATTGGAGGATGGATAGGTCAAGCTAGACAAGATACATACAGATGCCAATCTAGTGGATATGTTTACGAAGGTGGTGACAAGGAAGATGTTGAGCTCCTCTTCAACTTTGGTTGGCCTTCATGGTTGAATTCAAGTATAACAAAGCAACAGGGTCTAAGGTGATTATTTCCTGTGGGAGCTATAAGTGCAGCAGTGTCATCAAGGATTAGTCTCAAAGTGGGAGATTGTTTGGTGTGGAGCTTGATCAGTCTCCAAGTGGGAGATTGATGTGGTATGTGGCAACTGATCATGCTATACTATACACCTGGCATGTGGGTTCGGGGGTGACAACCCCTGAGAAAAAAAATATTTCTCATTTTTTTAGCATCATCATCAAAAAAGGAAAAATCACTGAAAAAGAAAAAAAAATAGTTTGTAAAACCCTAATTCTGGAAGCTTCTAAAAATCTTGTTATAAGGGGTTGGGATGGGAGTTACAATATGTAGAAAAAGGTGATTATTCATGATATTGTAATAAGTTTTGCACTAGATAATAAAATCATTGGATGGCTACGGTTTTGTGGATGTAGCCCGGATTGGGTGAACCGTGTTAAATTCTCTATATTGTCTTGTTTCTGCTATAATTTTTTGAGTGTTTTATTGATCAAATTTGCATTTAATTGTTAGATATCTTCTTTCTAAACCTAACAATCATAATCATACATATACATCATAAATCCATAAAAGTCAATAGCATCGTCCACATAATCAATCATCTATATAAAACACATAATCATCTATAATCTGTAAAACCATAATCATTTATATCATATATCAAAATCAAAATCAAAATGTCCATCATAACCATCCATATGTGTCATCAAAATAATAAAATGTCCTTGTATAGGTCCATTCATCCATCAAATGTCCATAACAATAAAAGCATATATACATGTCCATCCAATAAATGAATGAATATGATACAAATAAATGTCATGAAATAATTATATAATACATCATCTTATATTGTACATTAAAGATCTATATCTTGATAAAATAATTAAAAAAAGAGAGCCACTTATACATGATGAATCATCTCTCATCCAAAAACCTTGTGTACTCTATCAAAATTGTCACTTGAATCACCCTCATGTCTACCCATTATTGTTGATATCTCAATGTGTCAAGGATGGTAGCACTCCCCCTAATCCAATCGATCCTCCTCCTCCTCCCTACAAAGGCCCCATAAATCCACTTTTCACAGATATCGATCATAGTGATTGAGATCTACTCCTCCTTGAGCTCACTGCCTCTCAAAATGTAGGCCTCCTCTTGGCCCCTAGGACCGCAACATAATATTAGTCTTTATAGTACTGCATCTCTCGATCGACCTACATGAGCTACTATGAAATCTCTACTATTGTTGCTCCCCCCTTGTGCCCTAGAAGCATCTCCCTCTTACCTATATCCATCCCTATCACCCTATAGGAGATCCTGCTTGATTCCCCATGCATCCCTGGCTAGTCAAAGGCTATCTCACTCAACTATTATGGTGTAAATGTCATCTTACAGTTGTTCTACCTCTACCTACAAATTGTCGTGCTCATCTATCTTGGTCACTAGGTCATCCAACGCCTACTATAAAAGTCCCTTCAGCTAGGTGACCTTGCTCTCCACTATCGCTAACCTCTCTGCCATATCTCCATCTCCCTCTGCCCTCTCCCATTGTCAAGGTGGTGTAACATCCTCTATCTTAGGCATCCCGAGACCTCCTCTACTCCTCCCCATCAACCTCCATCTGTTGTGTATCCTCCACTTCCACTCCCTCTCCCCTCTCTCCCTCTCCATCACTCGCCTCCACCTCCTCGACAATATCATCTCCTATTTATTGCTTCTCTCAATGTAGGACTCTCCTTTGTCTCACCCTCCATGCCTCCCCTACAGCTATGCCCATCCACTCTACTACAAGTGCCCTCTGGTTGGCATCACTGGCTCTAGCTTGTGGCCTCTCCACCACTCTACATGTCTTGAAGTGACCCCTAGGCCATCTACTCCTCCATGTCTATCCCAAATAACCTTCACCATATCCCTCCATGCCACTGTTGCTCTCCTCTGGGCTATTTGTGGCCCCATAGGCCTGTGTCCCTCAACACCATGGTGAATCTCTCTGTAGCCTCTAGAATATCCTACATCAAATCAAACTAACATGTCACCCTATCGAGCTTGTACCCCTCATTAAAAATGGATGTCTATCAATCAAGTAGCATCGAGTGAGCATGTATTGATAAAACTTGTCATCATCCTCCCAATCCTCCATGTCTTAATATGACCTCCATATGATATCCCCAACATTGAGCTCATCCATCAATTGTCAACATGGAATCATGCTCCTCACATCTCTATACCTCAACCCTAGTCACCAATAAATACCATGGGCTTGTCAATCGCTCTAGTTGTCCTCTCTCCAATTGATCAGGCAACACTGATGTGTTTCTACACCTACACCTATAGCAAGGTGATATATGTTAGACTCACTCCTTGCTTGTAGTAAACGAGATGCATTTCCTTGTATAGCTGAGCTAGTAGACATAACCCCCATGTATATTGTCTCACCCTCTTCATGATCCCCACCATGACATTCCCCAATGTCAAGCTCAAGAAACACCCACTCCTATCTGGTAGGAGATCTCTATTGATTAGTCAATACAAATAAAGTTCCAATCCTGATGTACCAACTCTATGCATCTATGAACATCCAATGCTTGTCCTTGTCTTGGCAGGTCGGTCTTCTCAAACATCATGTGCAACAACTTTGGTACTGTATGTGCACTCAATGCCAGTACCCAAGGCCCTCTGATTGAAATTTGTAATTGTAGACACATAAAAATGGCCTAGACTCGCAAACCATATTTTTATGTCTTATCATATTTTATCTATAGTCCAAATTCAACTATTAATTAAATAATTCATAATCATTTAATTAATTCATGTCTTTTATTCCTCTTGATTATTTAAATAAATAAATTTTATTTATTTATTTAAAAGCGTCACTAATTATCTAATGTCTCTCATAATTAAATAATTTTCTTAATTTATTTAATTATCCTTGTCCATTATTTCCTCCTGATTATTTAAATAAATAAGTTTTATTTATTTAATGTGTCATTAATATCTCATGACCTCTTATAATTAAATAAATTCTTTAATTTATTTAATTATCATCCACCATCACTTTTTTCGATTTTAAATAAAGATATTTATTTAAAATTGTCCACTTCCTATCTCTTGGCTTTTTCTAATTTAAATAAAATCATTTATTTAAATTATCCCACTTTCTAATTTTCCCGCTTTCTAGTAAATGATTAAAGATTTTAATTATTTAATGTCACATGATTTTTCCTCCTTTTTGAGTTAAATTTATTTTTAATTCAAAAAATCAAATAACTTTTATTTGATTCCTGATTTTCTAGATCTTTTTTATCCACCTCTTATCTTCTTAATTTTTTGAATCTCACAAATCAGGCAGTCTTTATCTTCTTGATTTTCGAAAATCTTTATTTTTCTAACTAATTATCTCATTTATTCTTGACCGCCAATTCGATTTTCTCAGATGACATCTCGACCACTCATTTAATATTTTTTCTCTAACCCTAATTAGGAATTCTCACATTAAATCTTGTCCTCTGATTTTAGGCTTTTGTCAAACTTCAATCTCATCCGTCCATCCAAAATTGCATTTTCTATAAAATGCCAATTTTGCTCATAATTTTGATTACACTTAGACACTTACAAATATTCACATACACATATGCTTGCAGTTTATTTGTGATTTTGGCATACTTGTCTTAGCATTATAGTCATTTTGTCATAGGCATAGACACTTTATTTCATTTTAGACACTTCAAATCCTTCAAAGCTTGTGTAGGACTTAGTCTTTGTTTTCAAATTGCTCGTACATTCGATCTAAGGGCAACACAACAATCAACAAGTTAGAAGGTGCTATGAAGGTAAATCAAGGAAGCTTCGATGACAGGTATAATTGTTCTTTTTTTTTTAGTTTCCATTGTGCTTGATAGTTTTCTATGGGTTTATGTGCTTTATTGATTTGATAATCTAACCTTAGGAAAATTAACCCTTAGATACAAGATTTAGAGAAGCAACGACATAGCATGATAATTGGCTTGTTTTTTCTTTTTCAGGCAGTCATGTTGCTAGCTCCTCAAGGATGTTCTAGCAACAGGATTTAGAGGAGCAACGACGTTTCATGACTTGTCTTTATTGTCTTTATTTGTCTTTCTATGCTTGTGGTTGGTTATAACAAAAATATTAGGGCAATCACGCTCTTAGTATGAGTCATGATCATCTTTGTCTATGATTGTTAGTCTCATGTGATGGTACGACCTTGCACACCTTGACCCATGTCATTCATGGTGTTTGTTGGCCATTACAATAATCTGCCCAATGATGATTAAGAGCAATAAATATTAAAGTCCTATGGTAATGTTTTGAAGGATTTGGTCCAGGAACTAACATGCATCTCCTTTTTTCTTGTCATCTTCTCTCACCCATCTCATATAGGCATTGCATCCATATCATCATCCATATCTTTTGGACTAACATTTCTTTGTCTCTTCATATTCTAGTATTTTCATCAATTTTGAGAGCACACCCATGTTCTTGGAACCTGTCTGTCCTCTCAAGGGGGCATATCGCTACCCTCTTCATCATTCTTCCTCATCTTATTTTGCACTGGGGCATATTTTTGACTTATTTTCTTTGTCACAATGCGACATGCTACATTATGACAAAGAGGGGAAAAATGTAGACACTTAAAAATGACCTAGGCCTGCAAGCTTCATCTTTCCTCCTAGCATAATTATGAAATTTAATTATGTCCTTGGTCCACATTCGACTATTAATTAAATAATTCATAATTATTTAATTAATTCATCTCTTTTATTCTTCATGATTATAAAATAAATAAATTTTATTTATTTATTTGATACGTCACTAATGGTCTATTATCTTCTTACAATTAAATAAATTTCTTAATTTATTTAATTACCTTTATTCATTTATGTCTTCTCGATTATTAAATAAATGAATTTTAATTATTTATTTAGTATATCACTAATTCTCATAATTAAATGAATTTATTAATTTATTTAATTATCGGTCATAATCCTCTAAATTAAATAATTATGTTTAATTATTTAATTACCTAATTTGGCATTTACCTCATTTTAAATAAATGAAATTATTTAAAATAATTTTATTTTATTAACTGTCACTTCATTTTGGTAAATAATCTGAAAATCAATTATTTATTGTCACACAAAATCCATATTTTGAATTAATTTAATTCAAAATGGTAATCTTCTTCCAAAAATCAAGTAATTGAGTAAATTATTGATTTTTCAAATCTTCTTTTTGTCTAGTCTTTATCTTCTTGATTTTTTGAATCTCACAAATCAAGTCGTCTTTATCTTCTTGATTTTTGAAAATCTTTATTTTTCTAATTAATTATTTCATTTATTCTCCACCGTCGATTTGATTTTCTCAGATGGCATCTCGACCACTCACTTAAGGATTTTTCCCTAACCCTGATTAGGGATTGTCACATTAAATCTCTTCCTCTAATTTTAGGCTTCTGTCAAAAGTCGATCTTGTCCGTCCATCCAAAACTGCATTTTCTATAAAATGCTATTTTGCTCACATTTTTGGATTACACACACATAGAATTCATTATTCTGACACATTCATGCTTAGATTTTACTTTGCATTTAGCTTATTTGCTTTGATTATTTTGTCATAGGCATAGTCATTTGTCATAGTCATAGGCATAGTCTTTATTTTGTCATGCAAATCCTTCAAAACTTGCATAGGGCTTGGTCACAATCATTTGCTCACACACACAAATCTGAGGGCAACAATCATACACTGCAAGCTAGAAGGTGCTATGGAAATGAATCATGGAAGCAACAAATATCTGGTATAATCGTTTATGTTTTAAGCTTTCTTTGTATTTCATAGTTTCTTTGGGTTTTATGTTTATGATCTAATCATTGTTAAAACTAGGAAAATTAACCCATTGACACAGTAATATCCTCCATACATCCTTTAGTGTCACAATAATCTCCCCTATTGGGAGGTGTAATGTGCTCATCTCCAAGCTTCATCTCTCAATAGAGTCATCAACAAGGGCATGTGTGCCCTAATCATTGCCATCCTAGCAACATATGCTAGCAACACATTTCTAGCAGTGCCTAGTTTGCATTACAAAATTATGTGGCAATCTATAACAACGAACCTCCTCTCTCATTTCCATAGACTCATTGTTGTCTGCATTCATCTAGTTCACATGTCAAGTCTTTGCTTTTTTCTTATTCTATATTTTTTCTCTTTTTCTAATAGATGTGTAATCACAATTCCAACACAACAAATTGCATCAAAAATAAAGTTTTCTAGCCCCCAGTATGCTAGTTTGAAATGAAAGGGTACTTTTAACCCTAATACAATAAAAACCTAATTTTAACATATATAAGAGAAAAAAGTGAAGTAACTTGAACTAATTTTATCTTTTACCTTCTTGCAGCTTGACTTTGTTTGAGAGGTATTGAAGATGCCAAGTCAATGAGAGTACGTGCCTCTAAGACTCAAGGTCCTATGGGAGGATGTAGCCCCATGCGAGTTGCAACATTAAGTTGATTTGGGACCATGGAAGAAAATTTCGCAAAGTGTCCCCTTTCATTGCGAAGTGTTGCACTTTTTCACAAACTATCTCGTCTCTTCCCAAAGTGTCCCAAAAGGGAACTAAAGTGTCTAGGACCCTTAGAAACATACACTAGAAAAACTTTAGTACACTTTTTGATTGCTGATGTGTAGGTTTGAAATTTTAGAATGCTTATAGCACATGTTTAAAATTGTTTTTGTTATATTCCACCATGGCCATGAAAACATCTCAACGGTAGATAGTTCTATCACTTATGAGACCTAGTCTCAAAATTATTAGAGGTAGACACTCAAATATTATAGACTACTAGATTATATTAGGCATACCTCATGCCTCCGATGAGGTAACATGACACTATGTTCATGGCACTACCTAAGAAATGGGATACAAACACCTATGCATTTCATCTTCCTATAGGCAAGACGATGATACCCTCCAGGTTGTACACCACATTCTTCAAGTGTCAATTCAAGGCAAGAGAGTATGTTTTGAAAGGGATCAGTCATTTTGTGAGATGAAATATGATATTCAGTTCTACCTTGGAGGTCTGATTTGGGATGAGATTGTGGGACCACACATTGATTTATCATGGCTACTCTAATAATGATCACCACTTTTGATACTAATCATGATTTTCATAGTGGCACTAGTACTCATCCTTGATGGCTAGGGACCACATCTAGACAGCGAACTAGTCCACATGATATGACAGATGGCACAGTAGAGGACTGTATATACCTGGGGCCACAACATCCTTGCACATTTGTATTATGATCTAGGGTGGTTTGCATACCACGAGGTCAATATTATGGTACATTGTATGCTACTACAGTTTTGCTGCCTGGAGCATATCACATGCACTAGACTGGAAAGGTTTCCATCTATATTAGCCCTAGGATATCCAAACACATTCAGTTATCCATTAAGTCGGTCATGGAAGTATGAGGATTTACACTTTTTGAGGGTCAGACTCAACTGACTAGATTAGGAAGAGATCTTGTGGAGACCGTACCAGCTGATACCATAGTGGGTGGATGAGACCCAAGAGTTTAGGAGGATCTAGATGGACAAATTTCTACTAGGTTGGCACAATTACGTAGTAAGATCATTCTACTACGATCATGTTATGAGGCATTTTGGGCAGATATAGGTACCACCAGTAGCACAGCCCTTCTATAGGTGATCAGTGTGCAGTACTCAAAGAATTGGAGAAACCAAATGATTCATTTATGCTAATGTCATCTTCATTGACTCAAAGGATGATGACCATGATATGCCCTCGATCTTCGACACTGATGAAATCGATGTGATAGATGCATACGAGGAGTAGTGGACAACAATATGACTAGCTCCTGTATTCATGGTGGATCATCCTATAGCCTTTGCAGGACAACTTTGAGATGTAGTAACAAAAAATGTATCATTTTTCCCTTACTTGGATCTGTGAATAATTGACATTAAGTTAACTTATTGGTATCTTGGAAAAGTGTTGTAATGTGTTGTACATATTCATATCATTCTAGGGCCCTTATTTTTTTAAAGTATACCTTAATTTTTCATTTGCAAATGTGTTGTAAAGTATTGTAACACACTTTAACACTTTTCTAAGGTTTATTCAATTAATTAAGCCTAATGGTCCCCTTTTAATGAAATATACCTAATGTGTACCCTATTTATGGTGTTGTGAAGTGTTGTATCACACTTTCACACTTTTCTAAGGTCTTAATTAATTGTGGTTAATTGTAGTTAGTTAGCGAATTTAATTCAAACTTAAGCCTTATTTGTAACACCTCTCGAATATCTATCTTGAAACCCATCATTCAAATTTCCTAACATTTAATTGGGAAAAATCAAGGTCCTAGAAATTGGTACTAGGACCCATTCACCCTAGGTGGTGAATGGGTCCTCCCTCTATAGTACCCCCCTTTATCAGTAAATTATACATGGGGTTTTAGTGTTCTTTGATGCCCCGAAGGAATGGTCCTAGAAAACAATGTCAGGACCCATTCGCCCAAGGTGGTGAATGGGTCCTCCCTTAATAAGGACCCCCTTTTTGAATTTCATTGTGACAAGAATTTAATAATGTTTATCTCCAAATTTGGTGTTGGATTGAATTGTTTGAATTTTGAGTTTAATATCCTAATTTAGTATAAATAAAGGGTTAAGTCACCTTGTTTAACCTAGCAATTTTATGAAGCATTCTAGCAATTTCAATAGAGAATTATAGAGAACTTAAAGAGAATTTTCAAAGGAATTTCAAGGAATATTATCAATAGTTTATTGAAGCAATTCAAGATCATATCATCATGATAAGGGTTTAGTGTATTGACACATGTTGTTGAGCTAATATTATGAGTGTAGCATTGAAGATCTACTTGCAAGCATTGTTCATATCATATTCAAGGATCAAGATCTACATTCGTCATGGCCACTTCAAGCTAGTTTGTAGATTTGCATTATAAGACATATTACAAGGTATCTATATTACATCATTTTCATGTTTCATGCATCAATTTCATTATCTCATCAGTTGGTTTAATAACCTACAAGGGGTTTGACTTAGGAAAATTGCTATTCACTAACTTGATCAACAATTTTTTCTTCCCTTGAATGTTTTTTTGCAGATTTACAAGTTGAAGATCAAGTGGAAAGCAAGTTTAGAGCAAAGTTACAAAAGTTCTCAAGTTGCAGAGTTGACATTCAAAGTGCAAGAATGAAGAACTGGAGCTACAAAATTGAGTATAGTTTTTCATGAGCTGACTATCAAGGATCGAAGAGTGCAGAAACCAAGGAAAATAACCCAAATATTAGTTTTAGAAACCCTAATAGGGATTCATTCACCAATAAAGGAGAATGAATCCTTTGTGCCTTAAAAATAGGCTTCTTGAAGCAAGGTATACACCTCTTTAAGCTCTAAAAATTTTCTCATAGTTTCTATAACAGTTAGGTATAATTTCTTATTAAATTATTTGCATCTTTTGGATCTCATAATTGCATGTGTTTAGTGTGGAAAAACTATGCTTTGTCATCTTGTTGATTCATTTTGATGAACTCTATTTCCCACCCTAATCATTAATGGTGAACCTGACATATTAAACATTGCAAGTTTTTGATTTTGAAGTCTTTGCATTCTAGGTTAGATCTTGGATTCATTTGCATCTCATTTGTATTGAGTTAAGATCTCATTCAAGGTTTCTAAAATTTGCATTTACAATTACATCTCATTTAGGGTTTCAATTTGCATTATGTTGCATATCTTTAAATCTGAAAGATACAAAAATAAATTAGTCATTGTGCATCTCATTTGGATCTCATTTATTTGCATTTGAAAATCAAAACAAAATTTCATTTCAACATAGGTCCTTGCAATCATCTTTTCATTGCATTTTCACATTGCAATTTTGGAAAATTTGAAATTGAAAGTCACTACCTCAGACCTGGAATTGAAAGACATTACCAAAATCCTACAAATCATTAAAAAATAATTTGTAATGATGAAAAAGGTACTCCCTAACATGGCCTTTATTTAGTGTTGTAATGTATCTAGCATATTCACATTAGATCTTGGGCCCTTGTGAACTAAATAAGCTTATTGGTGCCTTCTTTGGAGTGTTGTAACATGTTGTAATAGACTTTCACACTTTTCTATGATTTTATTAAATAATTGGGATTCTTTATGCTTTAATTGGCCTTATTTTGCATTCATAATCCTCATTTAATGCATATTGTTGAGGATAATCCTGACACAAATCAACATCCAATCATAATTCAAGCATTTTTAGGTTGTGTGGCCTATATTTGATGGTCTGGGACTCATACGACACCTTGGACATATGGGTCACACCTGGAGTTTTTGGTCCCAATCCTGATTTCACACCTTTCTAAGCATTTTTGAATTTTGTCCCATAAATTATGCCTAATGGGACTCATATGCCACCTTGGGCATATGAGTCCTGTGTGGCCCAAAATTAAAATTAATTTGAAACCTTGGTAGGATTTTATCCTCCTAGATTTGATGTTGGCTTGTAGTGTTGTAATTTTAGGAATTTTTCTATAACTAAGTTGATTTGGTGGAATAAAGGATCCACCAAAATGGGATTGTGCAAGATGATGGATCACTTGTTTTTCCAAGCATAAAATTAATTCAATTATAAAAAATAAGAAGCTAATAACAAGCAAAATGCAACCTAACTATTATAGCAACTATGGGGCATTTTTCTAGGGCATAAAAAAGTTGTGTACTTGGCTAGAAAGTTCTTTTTGTGCTATGGAGGACTCATTCGCCTACAGGGGTGAATGGGTCCTTTTAGGGTTTCAAAAAACTAAATCAAAGATCATGTTCCTTGATGTCTCCACTCTTGAAATCCTGGTTATCAAGTTTTGGAAGCCTGTAGTTAATTGTATAGAGCTCTTTCCATGATCTTGCACTTTGAATGACAAATTTAGCAACTTTGCAACTTTGACAACTTTGCTCAAAATCTTGCTCAACTTGATCTTCAACCTATAAATCTGTAATAACGCACTCAAGGGAAAGATAACTTGTTGATTTTTTAGTGAATGAGGGTTTTCCTCAGCCAAACCCCTTTTAGGTAATTAAACCAAGTGATGAAATGAAATAAATGAAGCATGAAAGTGCAATAATGTAAGTGATATCACCTTGTAAATTTTCTTGTGAATAAAAAATGCATGCTAACATGTAGTGGCCATGAATAATGTAAATATTGGATGTAAGATAATTCTTGTAAATGAATCCTCATTACAACATTCACTTCTTAGCGCAACACACATGAATTCATTAAACCCTTGACATGATGATAAGACCTTGAATTGTTACAATAAACACTTGAAATTTGTCATGAAATGCCTTGAGAATTCTCTTGGAATGCTCTATAATGCTCTTGCAAGGTATTAGGATGCTCTCTTGAAAATATTAGGTTGGTTCATAAACTTGTAAGGAGAAACAATGTGAATTAACCCCTTATTTATACTAAATTAGGAGATTAACCCTGAATTCAAAGAACTAAGGCTAACACCAAATTTGGAAAGAAAGACAATTAAATCCCTGCCATAATGAAATTCAAAAACTAGGGTCTCATTAAGGGAGGACCTATTTGACACCAAGGAAAATGGGTCCTGGCTAAGTTTCTAGAACCAAGCTTCGAGGAGCTGAAAGAAGGCCAAAAACCAATTCCAGATCAACTGAAAAAAGGGGGTCCTATTAAGAGAGGACCCATTCACCATCAGGGGTGAATGGCTCTTGGCTCAACTTACTAGGACCAAATTTTTCCAAATAAAATAATTTTATATTTAATTTATGCTTGTCGAGAAAGATCCTTGAGAGGTTTCAAAATGAAGGCCTAAAAAGGGGGGTTAATAACTCCACTTATTCTTAATGAATTAATACCACTTAGATAAATGTGAAAGTTCTTTAAAACACTTTACAACACTTAAACAAGGTACACATTATGTTTATTTTATTTAGAAATGGGCCCATTAGGCCTAATTAAGTAAATAACTCCTAGAAAAGTTTGAAATTGTGTTATAACACTTTACAACACCTTTGCAAAGAACCAATTAAGGCATTTTTTGTTAAATAAAGGTCTTAAAATATTGTGAATGTTCAAAATACATTACAAAACTAGTCCAAGACATCATTTGTTCAATTTTAACGTCAGTTATTAGATCAAGCAAGTAAAAGGCTACTTTTTTTCATGACTACATTTTGTCCCCACCTTAGTGAGAGGATGACCCCATGTCAAACACACACTAAAGTAGAAATCCAAGACACTTTAGTATGCTTCAATAAGAAGATACATGGTTAGACCATGTCAAAGGTCAAGAAAAATACACAAAAATAAAGGATTAAGCACAACCGATTCAACACGATGTGTGGCAGTGACTATTTGTCCATAACAAATTCTACTCACTCTGGGGTAGTGGAACCTCAGTCTGTCCACTAGGTGAATTGTTCCAAAATATTTATTCTCACTCTAGGGTAGTGGAACCTTAGTCTATCCAATAGGTGACTTGTCCCAATGAAGTGGTTTAGTCAGAAAGGAATGCCATTGTGTCGGCTTCTCCTGCCAGTGTATCAGCTTCACATCGTATAATGAGAAATTCATGTTAGTGTATCAGCTTCCCATCATACTAACCATACCAAAGTTATCATCATGATAACTTTAATAAGGCACCACAATGAAGATTCTTTTTGTAAATGCTTTTAAATGTTATGTAAAAATTTTGGTTAAAGGGGATTTTTCTTTGTTTGTGCAATGATCTTCATCTTAGGGAGCATTGTGCCTAATGTATCCAAGAGAGGACAAGTAAAAAGTGTTAGATTGTAGCCCATGAAATTCCACCTTCACATCATGCCATGGCATTAGATCATACAGTCTTGGATGACATCAAAACCAATGACACCACCAAGAAGATGACACATAATAAGAAAAAAAGAAAATTGTACCATGATTTTTTTCCAAAAGATGTCATCTATGTATGCCCCCACTTTAAAGCGATTGCTACACCATAACTATGAGCAATTTATTTAAAGTAGATAATGTTTCTGATTGTAAGACATGAGATATTTCCTCAGAAAACCCTATTACAAGTCATATGTTTATGAAGTAAGCTGCATCATGAAATAGGAAGGAAGGGTTGCCCCCACAAACACAAGGGATCTATGGATTTGGGGTCAGCATGTCTATGCTACAATGTTGTCATAGAGCATGGAACTGTCATCATTCCCTAAATACTCATAGAACTAGAAGAATGATAGAAAGAAAGTGAAAACCAAAGGGAAAGCCTTTCGATTCAACATGGAAGAAACATGAATGTCTTGATTCCCTATGTCATCCCCAAAAGTAAAACACAAGACAAATGAAAAAGATAAAGACAAATATTTTGGGTCAATATGGAAGAGACATGAATGTCTCAATGCCTTGTGTCATCCCCAAAAAGAAAACATAAGACAAAATTAAAAAGATAAAGGAAAAAGATTTTGGATCAACATGGAAGAGACATAAATGTCTTGGCACCTTGTGTCATCCCCAAAAGGAAAACAAAAGACAAAATTAAAAATGATTGTACGACATAGAGAAGAATGAAGGTACATATAGAAGAATGCATAAAAGAGAGAGGACCATCAAAAGAAACATCATGGGGGAACACATTATGCACATGAAATCACAAAGAAAAATCAAAAATCAAAAGACTAGTAAGGCATAGGTGAGTCAACCTAAAGCAAGCCATCTGTCTCCCAATCTCAGTCAGTATAAACAAAAGGTGGGAAACTAGTCAAAGTAATGAGAGAAAGTGCTGAACTAGGAAACACACCATGTTCAACACTCTTTTTAGGAGATTTGTCCTCTAAGTTCATGGAAGAAGAAAACAATGTATTCAACTCTTCATGCACTTGTTCATCAATTTTCACAATATTAATGTCATCATCTAAGTCAATCAGAATAGGAGGTCGAATAATAATGTCCATACAATGTTCTTGTTTATGTTGCATTGAGGGTTGAGATTCATCATACATTTCTTTGGGTAGGTTTGGATTTTTATTTTCTATGTTGTTCTTTTCTTGAGTTTGCAATGTACGAGCAATAGCATGATGCCTACATCTATGCATTCTAGCACTTCAATTTGTTTTCAATTTATTTTTGTGTAAGAGTGGGTTTGTCAATAATAGGCTCCTTCTCTTCCTTGGGAGGACTAGAGGGAACAACAATAGGTTTTTCAACTACTTCCTCTTTCACTTTGTAAACTTGCTTGACTCTAGGTGGGACAATAGGATGGTTTGTACTATCTCGTGGTCTCTTGTGGGGAATTGTAGGAAATTGTTGATGAGCCATGGATTTTAATGTTAAATGTGTGTATTTTCATAATGTTTCTCTCAAGCCATTGACATTGGACTTAATCCTAACTCTGAAAGCTTTAATGACATTTTCATATTATGTGGATTATCTATATTGATTTTGCATGTGGTTAATGAATGTTCCTTAAGGTGGTAATAAATGTGTAGTTATTATGCGTACTGAATTTTCCATGTAGATTTAATATGCTAACTTGATGAAGACACCGCTAGTTGGGCATGTACCATAACATCCAACAAAGGAATCACTCCAAGTCAAAGAAGGCCGATGATAGAAGATTTTTCATGCAACTAAATGTAATCACCTTGTAGTGGACTTTAAAGATCGAGCATGCATGAGAATTACTACTAAGCTGAATCTACGTTTGGACCTACATGTCTGACTGGATTCCATGCATGCGTAACTATCATTGCTCCATTTTCTCTTTTTTCCATAAATGGCATCCTCCCAGTCATGGAGTTGACTACCTTATTTAGCTGTTAGTATAAATAATGATCTAATGCTTTTTCTTCAGGAGGTTGCATGATTTGATATTGTACTTACACTCTCCAGTTTTTAGTAATATAGATACATTACTCTTTTATACTCATGATTCATAGTGAATAAAATAAAGTTTAGAGTTTGACCATATGAGTTTTCATTAGTTTTAGAGGATACTTATCTAAGGGGGCCCACTTGTTGAGTAATATGTCTTCTTATTTTACGGTATGTGCAGGATCAACATGGAACAAATAGGTCCTTAAGTGGCAAAAAATTCAGAAAAATCAGAGTTAGGCAACTTGACGTAAAAATTTGAATAAGCTATCTAAGTTATTTCAAAAATATATAAGAATATAATCTGTAGCAAATTGAATGTAGTTTCTAAACTACTAGTTTTATTTAAAAAATAAAAAAATCTATTTGGTGAAATTTTGAAATTTCAATGCAGTAGTACTTAAATTTTAGGGAAAAAATAAGAAGTAGGTGTTAGTCTGACCACCCTAACCACAATAAAATGATAATATTTTTTTATAAGATTTTAGATATAAGAAGACGACTCATGTCCCGATGTGATGCACATTATTTTGTATTTTTTTTCCAAGTAAACAATTAATTATGATTTTTTTATTACAACTTTTAAAAAATATAAAAAACTTGTATGTCTAACCACCTTAACTTGGTCAAAACTTCATGAAATTCATTTTTTTTAATCCTATAGTATCTGAAGTATACAAAGTGACACATGTTTTAGATTCAAAAAATGTGATACCATTTGATAGCTATAGATGTTTTCAATTAGCTTATCAATCAAGACTTTAGTCATAATTCAAATAGAAAATGAATAATAATTATTTATTAAATTCAAAGTAAAGCATTGTTTATATTGGTGGAAAGCTTAGAATCCCCTTAAAAACCCTTTTCGTTTCATCAAATTTGGGTAAAAAAATGTTGTCAGCCACATACCCTACACATACCCATCATATCGCCACGTTTTGGCCCATCATGATCCTACACATACCCTTTAGCATTAGTTTAATATTATTTGTTGCTTAGTACCTAGTTAGAAGTCTGGCATTAACTATTCCTACAGCCACTAGAATTCCATTCTGTGACTATTCCTGCAGCCAAAGCAGACAAAGTAGTGTCTTGTTTGTTTCTTAGATTTTTATTCCTATTATGCGTTTCAGCTTAACATAGTCATTGATTGATGTCCAACATTTCTTTCATTCTTTTTCAAGCAATTTACCTTCAGTATTGTGTGTTCCTTAGCTAAAGAATGAAATGGATACTTTGAGTTCCTAGTGCACATATTCTGTTGACCCATTTCAAGTTTGTGTCCATAGGTTGACAAGTTAAATGCACCTTCATGATGATTAGAATGGATATTCAAGTTAGATGTACAATCTTTGAATCATGGTTGTAAAGGCTTATTTATTAAGATCATTGTAGGAGGCCAACATTTTTGGCATTGTTTCTGAGGATGGTGTCAAACTAGGGAGTCTTTTGGAGTCATTGGTAGCTTTTGTTGCTGTAGTGTTTTTGGAAGTTGTTCTTAGTATATCCACATTTAGGAAGTAATGACAACCCCTTATTCTTTACCAATTTTTTGTGTGAGCTAACTGATAGTGAGTGATATCACATACATAGAGGAAGGAGAAGGGATGCTTATGGGAGATTCCTTCCTAACAATCCTAATCCATTCCAAATATTTGACTTTTAGAATCTACTAGAAGAAGAAGAAGATCCACACCCCTTTGTTGATGCATATCTTGATCTGACTAGTTCTGAAGTCTCCTCTGAAGATCAAAATCAGCTTGAGAACCCCTTTGTTTTTGAACCACATCAAGCAAGCATGGGTGATACAAATAGGAACAAACCTAACCAACTATATTTTCCTTTCCCCATTTCCCATCAGAATGGAGTTGAAAACATCAAGAACATTTCTACCTCATCACTCCCAAAGTTTTATGGACTTGTCACAAAAGATCTAGATACCTTTTTATTTGAGTTTGACATACTCTACAAGATTTATGATTATACTACTAATTCCTATAGGCTTAAGCTATTTCCTACCACTTTGAAAGAGGTTGCATTAAGATGGTTCATGAGCCTATGTAGATATATTGTGGAAACTTGGGAAGACATGAAGACAAAATTCCTTGAGAAATACAAGGAATATTGCAGAGACAGTGGCATGAGAGGAGGTGACATTTTTAGGATGCAACAAAAGGAAGATGAGAGCCTAGAAGATTACATTACAAGGTTTATGTTTTTCCTACAAAAATATCCACACCATACACTTAATGAAGACTCACAAAAGTTTCTTTTCCTAAGAGGAATCAAGGATAACTGCATTGATGCCTTGGACCTCATGGGAGGAGGAGATATCTCCCAAATTCCTTGGGAAGATATCAAGAAAATATGCCAGAACTACTCTAGAGAAGCTTCAAAGAAAGGGAGAGCTTACCAATCTTCCATGGGTAATTCAATTACCAGTGGGGTCTCAAGAATGGAGATTACTCATTTCCTGGTAGACTTCAAGCAAGAAATTATCAATAATCTAGCTACTCGGGTAGATACACTTCAGGCCAAGAAGAAGTAAGAGGAGGCAAAGGAAATGTTGATAGAGTATTGCCCCCACTGCAGAAAAAAGAAGGAATACAAATTTAAGATGGTAGCTAATCTTGAAAGAAAGCAAGTTCCACTTGAGTTCAAGCCAATCTAGATTGAAGAAGACCAAGTCTACTATGTTGCACAAAGGAATCCTTGGGTTCCAATACAAGGTATGCCACCATATCCACTATCCTATGATGGGCCATATTTTAATTCCTATTCCTCTGGTAACCAATGGTAGCCCTCATACCCATCCAGTTATGGAGGATATCCACCACAACGTTGGAGTAACCCTCCAAATTCTTGGCCCAATCATCACTATTCTCCACCCAAGTTACAACACCCTTAGTGGAATTGCCAGCAATTTCAAGGGAATTGGCAACCACCTCTAGGAAATTGGCAGCAAACAAATCAATGGAGAGGAGGACAACAATGGTCTATCCAGAAAACCAGTTACATGCAACCACCTTCTCAGCCCCAGCAGCCTGCTATAATGCCTCCACCTACTAATCCAAGCTCAAATACACCTAAACCTACTCAGCTACTAGCCCAACCCACACCTAATCCAAATAACAAACCACAACAGCCTGCATACTCTGCTGATTAAAATCAATTCCTTGCATATGTTGTGAGTGTAAGTGACATCCACTTGCATTCATGAACTACTCTCCTAGCCCCTTCCAAGCCCATTATCATTGAGATTCCTATGGAAGAGGAAGAGGAACCTCTAAATGATTCCATTCAGCCAAGTGTACCTAAAAATCCTAAACCAGTCCAAGTCAAGCAAACTAAACAAGAGCCACCATTTCCTTAGAGATTTCAAGTTTCTAAGAAGGAAGAAAAGGAGGATACAACTTTTGATATTTTGGATTAGCTGAAGCACATATGTGTCTAGATACCTCTATTCTAGTCCATAAAGGGTGTTCCAATCTATGACAAGGCAATCAAGGAGGCATGTCTTAAGAAGTCAGATAGGAAAAAGAAAGACCAAACTACAATTCATGTGGTGGGACAACTAGCTGACATCATGTTGGGAAAAGTGACTATTCCCAAGTATAGCGACCCAGGAATTCCTATGGTAGCAGTTGTTATAAATGAGATCCAAGTAAACAATGCTCTGATTGATTTAGGGGCAACAATAAATGTAATGACCAAAGACATCTTGCAACAACTAAATATCGTAAGTATGAGATCTACTCCTATTGTCATGCAGCTTGTTGATAGCTCTACTATTAACCCTGTTGGTGTAATGGAGGATCTTGTGCTAGTTCTAGACTCCTAGGAGTACCCATCAGAATTTATGATTCTTTCTCCTAAAGCTACACTAGGTGAGTATTCCATTATTCTTGGAAGACCATGGTTAGTAACTACATATGCATACATTGGATGTCAGTCAGGTGACATGACCATTTCAAATGGAAGGAGCATTAATTTTTTTTTTCTCTATCTGCTTTCTCAACCATCTCATGATGAAGATAATCCCATATGGTCACATGTTAGTGAAGAGGGTGAGGAAGTTAACTCTATGGCACAACTTATGATGCTAGGTAGAAGCTCTTTCATGCAGATCCAAGATGAGGATGAAGTATTGGCTAACATCATTCAAAACCATTGTGAAGTGGAGGAAGCATCATCTTCTCATTTTGCTACTCAAGTCAAGACACTTTTTCCTTCTTGTCCTACAACCATTGTTCTTGCAGATGTTCTTCTTGTAGATGCTCTTCCTGCAACCACTATTCCTATAGAAAAACTTCCCACAGCCACTCTTCCTATATACATTGTTCCTATAGATAAACTTCTTGTAGCAATAGGTATGTGCCATAAATTGCTGCCATATGAACTAAAGGTACCATGTGTTAATGAAGCAACCATGATAGATTTAACTACACAAGTATAGGCGTTAGAAGGAAAATATCTGAATGTTAATAGTAACTTGAATGAAGAACAACAATTGTTATTGGAAAACCTATTAAGGACCCCTCAACATGCATTTGCATGGGATTATCATGATATGAAGGGATTGGATCCTATATTTTGTACAAATAGAATTTACATTAGAAATGAATGCACCCTAGTAAGACAGCCACAAAGAAGAATTAACCATGCACTAAGAGAGATTGTGAAAGGAGAACTAAGAGAGATTGTGAAAGGAGAACTACAAAAATTACTAGATGCAAGATTTATCTACCCCATTTTAGATAGTCAGTGGGTGTCTCCATTGGTGATTATTCCCAAGAAAGGAGGGAGATGGCGAGTTTGTGTTGATTATAGGGAACTTAATGCTACCACCAAGAAGGACCACTTTCCTTTACCCTTCATTGATCAAGTTTTGGATACACTTGCAGGAAAACAATACATTTCTTTTCTAGATGGATTCAATGGCTACAACTAGATCCAAATTACACCAGAGGACTAGGATAAGACTACATTTACCTATCCATGGGGGACCTATGCCTATTTGGTGCTTCCATTTGGCTTATGCAATGCACCTACAACTTTTCAGAGGGTAGTCATTAGCATATTCTCAGACATTTCTCATGATTGCATGGAAATTTATATGGATGACTTTACCACTTATGGTGTTGATTTTAATTGGGCATTGGAAAATCTCAAAAGGGTACTACAGAGATGTGAAAACCAAAACTTGTCCTTAAATAGTGAAAAGTGCTTCATGATGATGCAGGAAGGTGTAGTTCTTGGCCACTACATCTCCCATAAGGGAATTCAAGTAGATCCTACAAAGATTGAGGTAATTACAAATCTACCCACACCTGCAAAACAGAAGGATGTTAGGAGTTTCTTGGGTCATGCAGGATATTATAGGCATTCCATCAAGGATTTCAGCAAGGTAGCAACACCATTATACACTCTTCTCACTAAAGATGCTGAATTTTAGTGGATTGAAGCCTATCACAAGGCATTTTCTAACTTGAAGGCAACTTTGACTCATGATCCTATACTCAAATGACCTAATTGGAAACTTCCTTTCCACATCCATATTCATGCATTAGATTATGCCAAATGAGTAGTCTTAGGACATAGAGGAGTTGTTGAAAACACCATTTACTTTATCAGCAAAAATTTACGAGGAGTTGAGTTCAATTATACAATGATAGAGAAAGAAATGCTGGCAGTAATCTATGCACTGAATAAATTCAAACATTACATAACGAGCTACCAAATTTGTATTCACACTAATCATGCAGCCACTAGATATCTCATGAATAAACCCTTGATCATAGGTATATTGGTGAGATGGTTATTGTTGATCATGCAAGAGTTTGATATAACCATTGTGGATAAGCCAGGGAAGGCCAATTTTTTTGCAAATTTTCTTTCAAGTCTAACTACATTAGAAGATAATCTGCCCATAAATGATTTTTTTCCTGATGAGCACCTATTCTCCCTTAGTGTGCAAACACCCTAGTATGCTGACATATCCAATTATTTGGTTATAGGTAGAGTTCCTTCTCACTTCTCTCCAAAAGAGAAAATGACACTCATTGAAAAATCTTTTCCTTTCTCATGGATTGTTGGATGTTTGTTTTATATTGGACCAGACCATGTAATGAGTAGATGTGTGGGAGAAGATGAGATATATGAAATTTTTCATGCATGTCACAATGAACTATGTGGAGGACACTTTGTAGCCAAGAGGACAACAATGAAGGTTTTGAACACGCGATATTACTGGCCAACACTCCATAAGGATGCAGGAAGGTATACCAGAAAATGTGATAGTTGTCAAAGAATGGGAAGACCAACCAAATCTGACTGGATGCCAATGTGCCCTCAAGTAGTAATCACTCCCTTTCACAAATGGGGATTGTATTTTGTGGGACCCATTGACCCTCCATCAAATGGTAAGTGTTATATATTGGTATGCACTGAGTATGTGACAAAGTGGGTAGAAGTTAAGGCCATGAAGCATGCAAGCTATAACAAGGTTGTATAATTTCTTTATGAAGAGATTTTCACAAGATATGGAGTCCCAAGAGAAATATTGACTTATCAAGGGGCATAATTCACATCAACCCTTATTGTAGCACTAGTTAATGAGTACAACATAAGGCACATGAAGTCTACTCCTTATCACCCACAAGCTAATGGCCAAGTTGAGGTGACCAATAGAGAAATTGAAGCCATTCTAACTAAAATAGTAGCTATTCATAGAAAGGATTGGGCAACCAAATTACCAGAAGTTGTTTGGTCCTATAGGACAACCTAGAAAACAACTACAAGCTTCACCCAATTTGAGTTGCTGTATGGAAAGACAACTATGATGCCAGTTGAATTTGAATATAAGACTCCACAGACTGTTGTAGATTTAGGGATGGATATTTATGAGGCACAAAGAGAAATAATCATGTAGGTAAATGCTTTGGATGAGATAAGAAGAGCAGCCCCACAACATACAAAAGTAGTAGAGAATCAGAGAATCAAGTAGCATGACAAATTTATCAAGGAAAAGAAATCCCAACTAGGAGATTGGGCCCTGCTCTATGACTCAAGATACTAGGACAATGTAGGAAAATTGCAAACAAGATGGCTAGGACCATATGAAGTTGCTAAGGTCTTTCCTAATGGAGTTGTCCAGCTTACTACCATTGACCCTATCAGGTTCAAATTACTTGTCAATGGTCATCGCCTCAGATTATATCACAAGACAACTTCCAAAGAAGAGTTCCCGCAACAATTCACCCAACATTCAACACCTGAGCTTCCTGCAGCCGAATGAAATGGACCTAGTGTCCCTCCTTTTGGCTAATTAAGGTACACACTCTCTCATAATAAATACTTTCACTTATGTGGAAGTCCATTTCTTCACCCATCCGCCCATCCACCCATCCATCACCACCTTTCTCTCTCTTCCATCACTTCATTCCACCTCACCTCACTCCACTTCATTTTCATTAATTGCTCAATTTATTCCCTAAAAGGAATGTGGTACTTTCTCGATAATCTTTACAGTAAATCTTCCACACATTCAAATATGTGCACATTAATTGCTATCTTTAATCATCTTTTAAGTGCATTCATTTAGTCGCTATATGTTAGTATAGATTTTTACATAATATGTCATTATTCCCTATCAAATTGCCACTCCCATCTCACATGTACGGAAACATGTCCAAATTTAGGTTGGGGGGAGGGGAAAGAAAAAGATGCAAATATATTTCCCATGTGTTAATTTATGCTAGGCTACGTAAAAAAATTTAAAATGAGCTGATTTGAAATCCAAGTGA
Organism: Sequoia sempervirens; assembly: GCA_007258455.2. NCBI lineage: Eukaryota > Viridiplantae > Streptophyta > Pinopsida > Cupressales > Cupressaceae > Sequoia > Sequoia sempervirens. The sequence continues at coordinate 58,638,601 of VDFB02281492.1, forward strand.
GAGGATGGCTTGCGTGTGTGAAGTGATATTAACTGCAACTGCCATTTATTCTCATCATAATTCCCCTTTATCACTCCCTTTCTTTCCATTATTGACCCTGTCATAATATTGAGATGCAACAAAAAAGGTGAAACAAAGAAAAGAAAATTTAGTCGATATTAGCACTAAAAATTTAGCAGGTATTGTAGGAAAGTGAGCTTGATTTTCATACGGGAATTGTAGGAAAGAAGTTGCAGAGCATTTGTTTGATTGCAGACAATGGGAGGTGGGTTAATTTGAAATGAACCCATGGTGCATAAATTTTTATTGCAAGATGCACAATTCTTGGCCGAATTTAGAAACTACAGATGGTCATATTACTTCTTGAAGATGGATGGCTTTGATGAAAGCATTTCCCTTGAATTCGCCCAGACATTTTCTGAAGGGAAAACCACAATTAAAGGGTTGGAAGTTGTGGCAACTGAGGAAATAATTGTAGAGGTCATAGGGTTACCGATTGATGGAGAAAATTACCCTACCTCCAAAGACACTAGATCAGTCAGGGCCAAATTTACAGGGTCAAATGACCTGCCATTGAACATTAATAAATAGGCTACAAAGAGAATGTCTTTGCCCAAGCCATGAAAGGAGATAGTCATTTATGTTATCAAATACATCACCTGTGAGGGTCACCAATCAAATTTTCATTCCGTACACTTTAAGCTTTTGAATCACATGAGGCACGAAAGGAGGATGAATGTGCCTAATGTGCTATACAATCTTCTCTTAATCATGGCAGATGAGACCTAAAAAGGTAGGGATAATTTTGTTTCCCACCATTGTCTAATTAAATTGCTAGTTGAAAATTCTCTACATGATGTATCTGCAATAACCTTGGAAGAATTTAAAAATGTTGATCAAATTAGACCTGAGCAATTGCAAGCTAGGGATTTACCTCAACATTGTAGGTATAGTAGGAGATTGAGCATGGTTGAAGCTCCTCTTGGTGCTTCGACCTCTAGTGTCATTTCTTGTGTGAATCCTCCTATAGTAGAAGAAACCATAGAAATTATCTCTTCTGGAACAGAGCACTCAAAAAAAGAAAGTTCTTCCTCTAATTCTAATGATGACATTCCACTTGAAACCCTAATGAAAACTAGGGCTTAGAGGAGGGAAGTAGAAATGAGAAAAGGAAAGGCAAAAACACAACCTGTAGAAAGAAAGGTGCCAAGTTCTAAAAAGAGGAAGGCTGAAACTGATCATCATTTAGCCAAAGGAAAGCATGAGAAACCTCCTAGGAGATTAAGACTAGTTCGGCCTGCGATTGGTACACCTCCATAGGAAATCCCTAAGCCTGGTGAGACATCACATGAGGACCATAAAGCTCCAATGGGGTAGGAGAATTTCAAAGGGGAAGACATATTCAGGGAAGTAGCAAATATAACACTAGCCAATCTTGCTAACATTGTAGAAGAGTTTGAGGAAACTCAGGATTTCCTATAACATGAGCAAGAAGTCTTGCAGCAGGATGTCTTACAATAACAACCAAAAATAGAGTAGGAGTTCCTACAACCACAACAAGAACAAGAATGAGAGTCCTTGCAGTAAGAAGTAGAAGAAGAAACAACACCCCTGTAGCTAGAGATAACTGGACAACTTGAGTCCATGCAGATAGTGCCATATGAGAAGCCACCATTGACAAAAAGACTGGTAGGAATTCATAATACTCCTGATTTTATAGTACATGTAGCAATTTTGAATTTATGAAAAGAAATACAAAGAAGGGAGGAAGAATGGAAAAAGGAAAAACATAAATTGAAGAAGGAAATTCAAAAGAAGGATGAGGAGATTGAAGATAAAGATGAAAAAATTTCCACCTTGAAGTAGAGGGTGGATGATATGGCAGCTTTGACACCACAAATTTTAGAATGTAGGACCTCTCCTAGGGTCTATGCTCTACTCCTGAAAGAGAAGTATCTCTTTTTTAAGCTGTCAAGGATTGCCTCAAGTTTGAATCCTTCTATTGACACCCCTATTGAATTTTTCAATGCTTAGAGGATTGCCTCCCAGGAAATGAAGAATTTGTTGTGTGAGTTTTATTTACATAATTTTTCTATAACTCAAGACCATGATTGGAACCCGTTGTTGTATGTTGGGGATGTCCAATTGAGGGCATTTATGTCTTGGGTACAAAACAAGATTAGTTGGGGACAACAACATGGAGCTTAAAAACAATTGGATTCTGATATCCCTCTGCTTGTTAGAGTTGAATCAAGTAACCCAATGGATATTTATAGAGAATGGCACAAAATGTTTCTCAGACCTAGTTATGGCAATAGGATTATGCCTTGGGTTGAGGAAGTTTATAGTGAGTATGAGGTAAAGACAACAACAAATGAGGAAACCATGAGAGGATGTCTATGACAAAGATGGAATAGTCTAACTAATGAGCTAAAGTAGGATAAACCTCACTCCATCCACAATTTTGCTGCAACACTAAAGATGATTGATAGACATATTCAGATTGGGAGAACACAGTGGCGATCTTGGCTTCCCCTAAATTTTCAGCCACCCATGCTTATGTGGCCCATGCCAAACTTCAGATTCTACCAATTTGACATTGTTGTAGAAAAGTAGAGATGACAAATTCGATAGATTGGGAGGATTCTATTGGGATCCTAATTCATGCACTATAGCCATTAACATTGGATAGCTACCAGTTGCAAATTTTAGAGCTTTGACCAAGCAGAAGAACAACCCTTCTCATGTTGGAGGACCAACAAAATGTTAGGTTGGGGGGAGTGATGAGCCTAGTTTATGGTCCAATTTTGGGAAGAATCTATAGTTTATTTTCTGGTAGATGTCATGGACTTTAATGTTAAATGTGGGTATTTTCATAATGTTTCCCTCAAACCATTGACATTGGACTTAATCCTAACTCTACAAGCTTTAATGACATTTGGAATATTATGTGGATTATCTATATTGATTTTGCATGTGGTTAATGAATGTTTCTTAAGGTGGTTATAAATGTGCAGTTATTATGTGTACTAACTTTTCCATGCAGATTTAATATGTTAAGTTGAGGAAGACACCGCCAGCTGGCCATGCACCATAACATCCAGCAAAGGAATCGCTCCAAGTCAAAGAAGGCCAACGACTGAAGGTTCTTCATGCAGCATAATGTAACTGCCTTGTAGTGGACTTTAATGATTGAGCATGCACATGCATTATTGCTGAGCTGATCTGCGTTTGGACCTGCATGTTTGATTAGATTCCATGCACATGTAATTGCCATCTCTCCATTTTCTCTATTTTCCCTAAATGGCGTCCTCCCAGTCATGGAGTTGACTACCTTGTTTAGTTGTTAGTATAAATAATGATTCGGTGCTCCTTCTTTAGGAGGTTGCATGATGTGATATTGTACTTGCACTCTCTAGTTTTTAGTAATATAGATACATTATTCTTTTGTACTCATGATTCATAGTGAATAAAATAAAGTTTCGAGTTTGAGCATCTGAGTTTTCATTAGTTTTAGAGGATACTTATACAAGGGGAGCCACTTGGTGAGTAATTAATCTTCTTACTTTAGCATTAGTTTAGTATTACTTGTTGTTTAGTACTTAGTTAAAAGTCTAGCATCGACTATTCCTATAGCCATTGGAATTCCATTTTGTGATTGTTCCTATAGCCAAAGTAGAGAGAGTAGTGTCCTGCTTGTTGCTCAGATTTTTATTCATGTTATACATTTTAGCTTAACATAGTCATTGATTGATGTCCAACATTTGTTTCATTCCTTTTCACAAAATTTACTTTCAGTATTATGTGTTCCTTACTTGTAGAATTAAATGGCTACTTTGAGTTCCTAGTGCACATACTGTGCTGACCCATTTCAAGTTCATGTCCCTAGGTTGACAAGTTAAATGAACCTTCATGATGATTGAAATGGCTATTTAGGTTAGATGTCCAATCTCTAAATCATGGCTATAAAGGCTTAGTTATTAATATCATTGTAGGGGGCCAACAATTTTTCTATAGATTGTTCTTGTATGGTCAGTAATATTTTTGGTTCAATCATTATCTCATCAAGGATGGTTGGTTCAGTCATAGGTTGAGGCATGTTTCAAAGTGATAGTTCTTCTATTTTATTTGCCTTAAATTTTTGATATGAGGCAAAAAAGAAATATTTATGAGGATTGATAGGTTCCATAAGCTTGGGCCAAATGTAATCTAGTGAAAAATTCCCTTTTGTCGAGGCAGGATGGAATCCGCTATGATGTACAGTGAAGATTTTATTTCCAAATGGAAAATTTAGACATATATGCACAACCGAAGGGATGACAGTCATGGAGTGAAGACATGGATAGCCTAGCTTCACACAAAATTAGTCTGATTGTGGGATGATGGAGAATGTGACTGTTAATATTTTTGGTCCCACTTTTAAAGGGAGATTTATCAAGCCTATAGTAGGGCAAGAAAATGCATTATGTTTCTTTATCCATGTTTTTGGATTGTCATATGTATCTTAATATAGATAAGACAGGTATAAGAATTCTTCTATGATCACATTCTCTCCACTAACAAGATCAATCAATATCCCATTAGTGGGCTTATTATTGATTCAACCAGCTAGGTAAAGAGGACCATTACGAGCATGTTTAGGTATGTCATTTAGTGAGAAATAAATGATAAGAGGTTGTTTAGTCAATCCCTTATGAGGTTTAGCTTTGATAAATACTAGCACTTTGATCGTGGGATGTAATTGTAGGGTATGTGCAAGATCATCATGGAAAAAAATAGGCCCTTAAGTGGCAAAAAATTCAAAAAAATTAGAGTTAGGCAACTTGACATAAAAATTTGAATAAGTTATCTATATTATTTCAAAAATATGTAAGAATAGAATCTGTAGAAAATTGAATGTAGTTTCTAAATTACTAGGTTTATTTAAAAAAAATCTATTTAGTGAAAATTTGAAATTTCAATGCAATAGCACTAAAATTTTAGGGAAAATATAAGAAGTAGGTGTCTGTCTGACCACCCTAACCACAATAAAATGATAATATGTTTTTATAAGATTTTAGATATAAGTAGAGGAATCATGTCCCAATGTGATGCATAATTTTGGTAATTTTTTTCCAAGTAAATAATTAATTATGAATTTTTTATTAAAACTTTTAAAAAATATAAAAACTCATATGTCTGACCACCTTAACTTGGTCAAAACTTCCTAAAATTCATTTGTTTTGTAATCCTATAATATGTGAAGCATATAATGTGATGCATGTTTCGGATTCAAAAACTATGATACCGTTTGAAAGCTATAAATGTTTTTCAATCAACCTATCAATTAGGACATTATTCATAATTCAAATAGAAAATGAATAATAATTATTTATTAAATTCAAAGTAAACCATAATTTATATTGGTGGAAAGTTGAGAATCTCCTTTAAACACCCTTTTCGTTTCATCAATTTTGGGTAAAAAAAAGTTGTCAGCCACATACCCTACACATACAAATCATATCGCCACTTTTTGGCCCATCATGATCCTGCACATACCTGGCATATGATCATGATCCATGTTAACATTTTTCTTTGTTTCAGTAGGAGGATTGGTTGTGGCATGTAGGTTTCTATTTTCTTGTTTTTTCAAGTATTCCTGAAGGAAGTAACTAAGGATATAGATGATTTGTGTTTCTTTTTTTTTTTAAGCACTTTCCTTAGATTGGGTATGATAGGAACAAAGCTAATATCAATGCATTCACTAAGTATATGGACTTATATGTTTTCTAGTTGCGCATCTACCTTGCCAATAACATCATGCACATTGATTAAAGGATGTGAAGCCATGGGAAATGAGGTATGCAAACTATGAGCCATGGAGTGTTGATTCTCAACACTATTAGAAAGAGAGTTAGAGAACCCAAGATCCATGACAAGTGAGAGATTTCCCAATGAAATGAGCCTCAAACTATCTTATAATAGTATTGTGAATAGGAGACCAAGTTGTAAAGCTCATGCAAGTTTTAGAACACCAGTGTGCAAATCGTAGAATGGCAAAGGGACAATGCAATAACCTAGAATGAAATAAAATTTTCAGATTCTAGGCAATACAAATTACTGATTAAACAATATAATAAGCTGCAAATGAAATGTTTTAATTGAATTTTAAACTTTTAACAATGCACTAAAATGAAAAAATTTAGGCTAAATGTAATGAAATTGATGAAATGGTAGAACAAGAAACTAACATAGTAACATAATGGAACCAAATAAAAGCTAAAAACTAAGATTTTAATGTCTTGAAATTGCAGATTTGTAGCTAATAGGAACTCATTCACCAGTAAGGGTGAATGGGTCCTAGTTAGGTCTTTCTGGGATCTTTCTATGGATTTCAGAGTCAATTTTAATGTCTTTTTAGATGCTAGAAGCTTCAGGTCAGACTTGATCATGGATATATTCACCAGTAAGGGAAAATGGGTCCTGGTTAGGTATTTTTAAACAATTTTTTTATGATTTGCAAGCTCTTAGATATATCTTTACATTCTAGGTTGTAGACAGTGAAATGTAGCTTCATATTTTCCCAAAATTCAATGCAAAAATGCAATAGAAAGGTGAAATGAAAAACCTAGTTTCAAATGCAATTTTGCTTTGATTTTCAAATGCAATGGAATGAGATCTAAATGAGATGAAAAATGACTAATTTTTTTTTGTAATTTTTTAGATTTAAGAAGTGCAAAACAATGCAAATCTAAACCCTATATGATATGTAAGATTTCAATGCAAAAGAAGAATCCCTAATTCAATGCAAATGTAAATGCAATGAATGCAAGATTTTAATTTGAAATGCAATTAAAGAATCTAAAAAAATTAGGAAAGTGCAATGTTGAATACATTAAGTTCACCAAAAACTGATTTGGTGGAAAATAGGATCCACCAAAATGGGATTGTGCAAGATAATGGATTACTTATTTTCCAAGCCTAAAATCACTTAATTTTGCAAAATAAGAAGCTAATAACAACCGGAAATGCAACCTAACTATTATAGAAACTATGGGGGATGTTTTTAGAGCATAAAAAGCTATGTACCTAGCTAGAAAGTTGTTGTTTTGAGCAATGGAGGACTCGTTCTCCTTCAAGGGTGAATGGGTCATTTTAGGGTTTTAGAAAATTGATTTTAGGATCCTATTCCTTGATTTCTGCACTCTTGAAATCTTGGTTATCATGTTTTGGAAGCCTGTAGTTTATTCTATAGAGCTATTTATGTGATCTTTCACTTTGAACGAAAACTTTAGCAATTTTGCAACTTTGACAACTTTTCTCCAAATCTTGCTCAACTTGATCTTCAACCTATGAATATAAAATAACACACTCAAGGGAAAGAATTTTTTTTTATTTGTTAGTGAATGTGGGTTTTCCTCAATCAAACCCATTGTAGGTAATTAATCCAAGTGATAAAATGAAATAAATGAAGAATTAAAATGCAATAATGTAAGTGATATCACCTTAGAAGCTTTCTTGTGAATCAAATCAACATGCTAACATGTAGTGGCCATGGAGAATGTAGATATTGGATGTAATATAATACTTGTTGTAGACACTAGAAAAGTCCTGATTGATACTATGCATCTAATTCTGATCAACTAACATTGTTTCTTCCTAAATCGCTTTGAATTCATCAATTAATTGAATAATCAACATTATTTATTTAAATTCAACAAATTCAACAAATTCATCTATTAATCAATTAATTAAATTTATTTGATTAATTCACCCTTCTTCTAACTAATTATTCATCTTATTTAATTAAATAAAATCATTTAATTAAATCCTCTCTTAATCCTCTCATTTTATTAAAAATCAATTAAATCAAATGTCACATCTCCTAATTTACTCCAATTAATTAATTCTGGATTAATTAATCCTAAATCAACTTTCTAATCATCATTATCAATTCCTCCAGCTTTTAACTCCTCAAGAGCTAAATCAACCCATGGTTAATTAACTAGGTTGCACATGAAAATAATTTCAATTAATTATTTAATTCATCCATTTTCCCTCACCAAGGCATATTTTGAGGAATATTCCTCTCGATCACTTGTTATTCAATTTCCCTCGAAAGGTTTTTGAAAACCTTTCACATCTCCAATAAATTCTCTTACAACCTTTCAAATCTTCTTAGATCATCTCAAATCTCATTCAATTCCTCTTACACCATTTTAAAATTCTCAACCATCAACATTTACTTCTCTTCCATTCTCCTCCACTCACACATTTCCCAAAATGTGCTCCAACTTCCTCCAATAGAAATGTGACACTTGGCACATTCTCATTGGATCTCAATTTATCCCACATTCATCAATTCCCTCCATTATTCAACCTTTGGATTCTATAAATAGAGGAATCATTTTCATAATATGGATCCACAACTTAGAGCATTATCATTATAGTCATTTCACTCTATAGCTTTTCATCATTTTCAAGCAATTTAGCTAGATTATAGTCAATTTTACACTTTGAGCATCTACACTTCATCAAGCTTATTAAAGGGATTGGAAAAGTGCCTCTTTCCACATCAAAGGAGCACCACTCCCCCTATGGGATGAAGGTTTAGCTGATTTTATTTAGATTACATGCTTTATTTTGTTCAATTTCTTGTTATTTCACATTTTCTAGTGATTTTGGTTAAAGAATTTCATAGCGAACATTGGATTTGCTTTCTAACATGTTTGACACTTGATTATTGACCACTTGTTAGGTTTTTGGTGCTCACATTTTTGCACTAGAAGGAGGTCCAACCAACTTAACATGTTGAATTTAACTTAATTTCTCCATTTTTTGTAGATACGGGAAATCGACGTCCCCTTTCTGCAAATGCGATGTCGCAAAGTGTTGCTTTTGTTCCACAATGCTTCTTTCACTACGGCGTGACACATATGCACACCTATGTTATGTCGCTTCTAATTTACCACCACTTTTACACTCTTTATCTTTTGTCTTAAATTCTAGCCATAGAGTGTCGCCTTTGTAATCCTATTGCATTCACACTTTCTATTTTTGTAGAGTCTTGCTTTTGCATTCACTAGAGTGTCACTTTCATTTTTTAGCACTGCATTTGATAGTTGCAAAGCACCACATTTGTAGTTCAACGTCACATTTGTAGGAAGTATGGGAGAATCAAATTTGAAGACTTAAAATCAGTTTTTAATTCTCTTTCTGATAATCTCGAGCTTCAATTTTGACATTTCATTTCCTAGGACCAACTAGATTCATTTTGGGCTTAAAATTAACCTACAACTCAAGTTTTGTCAAGTTTGTTAAAATTGAACCTTAGATATTTACTAGAATTTGGTGTTCGGATTAAAATTGAACAATCCACTTCAATATTTGGTTTTGGTGTTATAAAAAGAATTCATTATTTCTTTTGAGGACAAAAAAGAATTCGTGTTTGCCTTGTTCTGTAATATTCTTTACAAAATTGTATCACTCGAATGCATATGCACTTCTCTCGTGCTTTCTAGTGATCTTTAGAATCAAAAGCATTTTAGTGACATTAGGTTGTCTAAAATATTTCCTCCACATTTCAAAATTTAGGTTTTTAAAATTGAACAAATCATGCTAGTGTGAGAAAAGGCATAGCGTGTGTTCTCTCTTTGTTCATGCAAACAAAGATGATCAAACTATGAATGTACATACTCACTATTGTTCACCTTTAGAGGGCCTTCCTTGGTGAGAAAAAGTACTCACCCCAAGGGAATGACCCAAGTGGTAATGATCATAATCCAAGCTCTTCCAAACACTATATACTTTTGTGGTTACGATGAAAATCGTAAATAAGGGGAAGAGGTACATGATAGCTCTCCCCCAGTATCTTTATGATGCATAAAGCCAGGTTGTTATAAGTGTTGGGAGACCTCTCACAAGGATTTTATCATTGTACCCCCTAAATTAGATTCCCTTATTATGAACCTTTGTGTACAAGCCAAAAATCCCCAATATTTGTTGGTCTCAAGAGGTCGGACCTCTGAAGTCATCCCACATACTTGCAGTTCTTAGTAGAGATGAAGAGTTTATCATGGGAGATTCATGAGAACTTGAAGCTTGGTTGACTTGTAGAAGTGAGTGTCATAGATGGGAGCCAGTGTGGTAAAGCTTCTAATCATCTGCTCTGAATAAGCATAGCTAGAGAAATTCAAGTGGGAATTCAACAATTATAGTCATTTCTATCCTAGGGTTGTGCAATTTGTGAGTTAGTTAAATAATTTTCTTGGATCCAAAATATTGAAAACAAACATTCAATAAGGTCATCAAATTTCAAACCCTTTAGAAAGACCAAATACCTTTGAAAAGTCCAAGCATTACTACTTGCCCCTAGGGATTATATCCTTAGAGGCTTCTAAATATTTGGGCCTATATCTCAATTTTCTCTCTCTAAAGTCAACATTAGAGAACTATTGCCTTTATTCTCTTGATTTCCACATAATGGACCTTGTGGGATGAAAAGAAATTGAGACATATACATTCAATTTGAAAAGCTAAGCAAGAAAGTGTTTGTGGTATAAAGAATCCATTAAGCAAAGATAAAAGACAATTGAACCCCACACATGTGCTTGTTCTCATGATTTCCAAGAAGGTCAAAATCACAAAACAAAATTATTTGTGCAAAAGCTTCAATTTTAGGTGTCATACTCAAAAAACCATCAAGAAGTACATTATGAAGTGCAACAGAAAACATCTCAAGATAAGCAAGAAGTTCACAAGGTTTTATAGACTCGTTCCTTTAAACAATCTATATATGTATGCTCAATTTGAACTACATCTTTAGAGGTATAACATGTTCTTTAATACCTAGGTCTTGTAAATAAAAGTCTCTCTAGGTTCACCTAGGATCAAAATCAACCTTTCATCCATCCCAAAACATTAATCAAATCCCATCTCACAAAAAACTCTTAGAATCTTGGAAAAAATCTTTCATGCTAGACTTTTGGTAATCCTTCAAATAAAAAATCATCTTATTTGGCTAAGTGTGTGCGGATGAATCCTTCTTCATACACTAAGTTAAAATATCACCTTGTGGACAAGTTTATTCCAAAATAACATCTAACATCTTGGGGTTTATAAGTTCATTATCCAAAACTCAAATCAAATAAAAAAAAATCCAAAATCAAAAACCCAAAAATTCCTAAAGTCTAGTATCCCTCCAAGGTTTCTTAATATTTCAATCATTCACATCATCTGTCTTTCATTAATCCCATCACCATCATTTGATCCTTAACATCTTAGATTTTCTTTTTTGTACCTAAATTTTAGACTAGCCTAAGGAGTTAGAGTTTTACCTCCCATATTCTTGAAAGTTGATCATTATTTTATGGTCCAAACTAGATCTCAACACAAGAAAATCATGGAAGCAAAAAAAGAAACATCCACTTCAAGTGACTTGATTCAAACTACACCTAAAATCAACCCCATCATATCTAACAATCCCCCACTCAACCTTCCTCAATTACCACAAGATCTTCAAGATGGAGGTTTCCAAGTGGAGGATGTTACCAACAATGTCCTAGGAATGACTCAAGACAAAATCATGGAGATAGTCCAAAATCCTAATAACCACAAAATTGAAAATACAATGATGAGAACACCCCTTGGATGCATCCACTTGTCCCCAAAGCAGATCTTCCCCTTGGGTGCATTCGTGTATCTCCCATTAGATCTGCCCCTGCTAGTGTGCATCCACTTGTTCTTTAGTGGATCTACCCCTTGGGAAAATCCACCTATCCACCTGTGGATATGCCTTTTGGCATATCTTCCCTTCCTATGGAAGATCTACCTTTGTATGACACATTCACCTCTTCTATAGTGGATCCATCCAAATGGTGAATCCACCTTTCCTCCATATCTACCCTTCTATTGATGAATTTGCCTCTTGGTAGATTTTCATATTCTCTAGCAGATTTGCCTATGCTAGGCACATTCACCCATCCTTTGTGGATCCACCCTTTCTTTGGTGGATCTTCCCATCTAGTCTCACAACCACCTTTTGGTGTGTTTTCCTAAGTGTGGGTGGATCCACCCTTCCTCCTACTTGGGAAAATTTGCCCTATCATTATGGGAAAATCCACCCAACTATTGACTTTGACCTATCATAAATGCACTCAAATGAAAAGTACAAGGTAAATTCAAAAGGTGAACCTAACTGCCTCACTCTCCTCTTCATGCCCATGTCCTCACAATGCCAACTTAGTGTGGAATCACTCTCTCGTGCACCAATATTCTCTCTCTTCTCTCTATGCTCTCTCAAATGCTTGGGGTTCAAATGAATAGTGATTAACCCCTAATTACTATTTATAGAAAACCCTAATTCCCCATTTTCACTCTCATTTCATCCCCATTGCTCCATTTTCCTCTATTCCTTCACCTTTCTTCCTCATTTTCTATCACAGATTTGTTGTTGTCCTTCTTTTCCATCTTTCAAGAGGCCACTCGGGTCCCTTTTTTCCCATCAACCCTCTCAAGGGGGCATCACTCCCTTCATATCATTTTTTCATCTATGCCATATTTTCCATCCATGCTAGGGAACTCTTCCACCCACTTCCTCTATTGAGTCAGCTATATTTTAATCTTCTTTGAAACATCGTTATTTTGTTATTTTGAAGAGGGACAAAATGTAGACACCTAAAATTGACCACTTGCATTTGGTCAATTTTACCCTATCATTTTACCTAAATCCCTTCCTATTCACATTAATTAAATAATATGAAATTTATTTATTTAACATCATCAGTTTTCCTAAAGTCTTCTAAAGTATTAAGGTAATTAATTAATTAATTACATTACATTACATTATGTTTTCTCCCCTTCCTCTTTATATTAAACAAATACTCTTATTTAAACAATTTAATCATATTATCCCCACAAGAATTAAATAAATCATTTAATTCTTCAATTTCCTCCCTCCTTGTCACATCTCATGATATCTCCCATTAACCCCTAATCCTAATCCTAATCCCTCCATTAAAGATGTGCACACACTTAATTCCTGATTAAGAGGTGTCACATCCTTCAACTTTTCCCACTTGCCTCATAATAATTTCTCCATTAGCCTAATCCCCCTCTACTCATCCCCTTAATCACTTGCACATTTATAATCCCTTGATTAGGAAAGGGATAATCTTTTTTTCATTTATTGCTCCTTGCCTTGTCTAATCCATCTTACAGGTTTTCCCTTTTTGGATAAATAACCCCACATGGATCACCTCTACAAAGTACACTTAAGGAATTTCAAATTCCTTTTATTCGTCTTCATCCAATTATTTTGGAAAATTCGATAAGAAATGCCTTTATGAGGGAGATATTTTCCATCTCCATACTTGCAAAGTATCCATCTCCCTCTCAAGCCTCTACATGGTGACACTTGTCACTATCCTAAGATTTGAGAGACCAACTCTCCTTCCCTTCCTCCCATGATGCCACTACACATCACCACATGTGTTGATATATCTCAACTCATCTCACCCATTAACCTTCAACTCTCAATCTCAACCCTTGATCCAATTTATCCCTTCATCAAAAACTTAAAAACATAATGATTTTCATAATCCATAACTTTTGAGCAATTTGATACCATTATGGTACCAAAATTTTGTTGAGCACACACCAAATCTAATCACACTAGGGCAATCAAAACATCTAGCTCATCGTCATACTTGGATTTCGTTGATTTTCAAGTAGGTATGAGTTCTTAGGCCCTAATCTTGAGTGTTGCTTGTTTTATGTATTTTGTTGGGATTTCTTAGTATTTCCTAGCACTTGGAATAAATTTTTCGCTGCACACACCTATGTCTCACCTTGATTTATATAACCAAGTAGTTCTCATTGTAATCTCATTTCATCATAATCAACCATATTCATGTACATATATTATGCATTTGTATCCTTTGATAAAATAGAATTATTCTCTCATGTTTGATCTTGCTTCTCTTTTCATTGAAGCTCCTAGATCTTGGGTGGATATCTCTATATCCAAATCTTGCATGGTATAGAGCATTCTATACCAACTCTTACAATTGCTATGACATTGAAATTCTTTAAAAGATTTTTTATAAATTGAAGGATCATGACATTTTTATATAATCTAAGTTGAATGATGGCTAAATATTGATTATAATGGTGGTTGGTTGGAAGGAAATGAAACTAAATATGACCTTATGTATTGTGATACTTTTTTGATATTAGCTGGGAGAACACTATTCTTATTATTTACATGTTAGGAAATATTTATTTTGGATCACAAGATCGTCCCTAGCCTATTAAGGTCACAATCCTAGTGGATCATATTAATGAGAAAACATTTAATACTTAGTTCTCTAGTGGTGTTACAATAATTTGGGACTCTTCATGTTTCCTAGTTTTGATGAAGTTTAAATACTTTTTTAGCTTATCAGTGTAACTATGAATATTATGTAATCTATGATATGATATTTTGTTGCTTCTTGGATTGTACCTTCTTTGGTGATTCCAAGGGTTGTTTATAGTTGTTTGATTGGGAAAACGGATCTAAGTCCTAAATCACACTTCTCCTAGTTAGTGGTGGATTAAAAATGATTTCAATACTCACTTGGCTACAAGCTTCAATGGAAGAGTTAAAATGGTGGATCAAGGTTTTAATCTAGTGTTGAGGGATGATGTTGGATGATTGGATTGATTATTAATAGATTGATTTTTAGGATGCAATGATGTTTCTAGGTAAACTGTGAAAATGCAACAAATTGAGATGAATTATGAGAAATATAAAATAGAAAGAGAAAAACAAACTTCAAAAATGCAAAGAGTAGACATAGAGGAACATGAAATATAAATTTGATATTGAAGTGGTTGGTTAAGGGCATGATGTGCCCTAGACTAGACTCCTATTTTTTAAGATATGAAATCACAAGCTTGAAGTCACTAGTATGTAGGTCATGTTCTCCCCAGGTTGCTATCAAAACTTGTTGGAAATAGGATGTCATTTAATTGCAATCCTAAACATTATTTATTTCATGTATCTCCTAAGTCCTTGGAAAGTGTTCTCAAACACTAGGATTAGAAAAAGATTAATATTGAATGAAATAATCATGTTAATTGACATTTGTAATTAATTCTAAATGATAAGGAGCATGTGAGGGTGTCTAAGATGAGTTCTTAAATAATAGGGGCAGATGGGGCGCCCACATGGAAGGTGGCACTCACCTTGAGTTAAGTTAACTATTTGGAGTAAGAGATAACACTTTTGTAATGCATGTAAAGATCCTAGGAGTTAGGGATTGATGTTTACATGCACTGGAATTTGACAGTCACCCCTACCTGTCATATGAAAATTTTATGATGGTTTGGTCATTTAAATGCCTATCAAAAAAATTGTTTAATTTATGAATTTTTATATAAAATCCTTTATAAATGCAATATCTTGAGAACTTAGAAAACAATGATAATTATTATTAATAAATATAAAAATCTATTATTATAATTATCAACTAACAAAAGTTTCTAAGTTCATATTAAAAAAAAATCTCATTAAATATATTCTAAAAGTTAAAAATAATTATAGAATAATTATTAGTAATAAATATAAAAATCTATTATTACAATTATCAATTAGCAAAAGTTTATAAGTTCATATTAAAAAAAAATCTTGTTAAATATATTCTAAAAGTTAAAAATAATTATATTCTATTTTGAAAAGATTCTAAATTAATATATATTTTTATAATATTATTATAAATCACATATATTAATATAAAAAAATGATAACTATTATAAAAATGTCAAAAGTTTCTAAATTCACATTAGAAAATATTAAAAAAAGTTATATTCTATTTTAAATTAATTTATCTTTTTTATAATAAAAATTATAAAATGATATATATTATATTTTGCTTATAATAATTTTTTACGGTTTAATAAAAATATAGCAAGTCAAACTATACGGTCTAATAAATTTTAAAAATGTAATATACGGTCTAAAATTGAAAAAATGGTCAAATAGACCATCAAATTCCAGGCCTATTTACATGTATGAATTTTAGTTCATTCCAATTCCAGGATCATTCAGTTCAGTTCAGTTCATAATCAGGTTTAGTTTAGTTTAGTTATGGTTTAGTTATCTTTAGTTATTTTTAGTTCAATGCTAGTTGACTTCATTAACCCAGAATGCATGACTAATGATTTGAGTTGCATGACATATAATGGTGACTTCCTTCAGTTAACAGGGGATGACCATTCTTGCATGAATGGTGGAGAGAATGTTTTTAGTTAACAAGAATGACTTGGACCCACCTTGGGCACCCAAGTTGGCTTCTTGGAGTTAACTCTTTTGCATGTTAAGATATTTCATAAGGCTAGTTAAGGGGCTCATTCTTGGGTGCCTACTTTGAGGATAGCTTTGAAGATATCTGGAACAAAGTGAGTTATGACTTCTTTGGGATGCCCAAATGGATGAAGGAGTTGATTTGACATTGTTCTTCATGGTTGAACTCTACTTGCAAGAGATAGGCATAGGTTTTTGGTGATAAGCTTTGATATTTGTAATTGTAAGCTCTTTTAGAGTTTACAAGGTTGATTATTGCCTATTTATCTCAAGCAAGTTGAAGAGAGTTTGTATCAATTTTATTGCAAGTTGTGAAGAAAATTTGTTGAAGTCAAAAGAAGCATCTCAAGGAAGGATTGGAATTATTATAATAGTATTCTAAGATTAAATAATACATTTATTCTTGGTGGAATTTTTTCCAAAAAGGGTTTCTCCATAGTATATGTTATGTATCTTCTAATATTTTTTCTATTCTTCTACAACTTTTTGTCTTCATTCTACAAATAATAAAATGAATTTAATTAGATAATCACCCACAAAGAATCTGTAACAAAGAATGCATATTTAGATCAACAAGTATAATAGTTTTACAAAGTATTAAGCCACATAATTACCTCAAATTTTCAACATTTGGTATCAGAGCTAAGGTTGGGTAGAGTATTGGGATGCCTTTCTCTTAAAAGATTGAAGGTTTTTTGGTTGTAGTGGGAGCTTTTACTATTTTTTGTTATTGCTGATTTTGGAAAGTAAGTTTGTTAAATGAATTCTCATTTATATATTGAAAGATTCAATGGATCTAATTATGATATGTGAAAATTAAAAATGGAGGATCTCCTTGAAGAGAGAGATTAGTGGTTAGTGTTGGAAATAGAAAAAGTCACCTACAACGATGTCAAATGAGGATTGGGCTAAGCTTGATAAGAAGGCAAGAGGGACCATAAGATTATGTCTTGTTGATGTTGTTCTCTTGAATGTTTTAGAAGAAACTACTATGTATAAGTTGTGGAAGAGAATAGGTGATATTTATCAAAATAAAAATCTTACTAATAGTATCTAAAAGACAATTGTATTCTTTAAAGAGAAAGATGGTGATTCTGTTGCAAATCATTTGAATGCTTTTAATTTGATTCTAAGTTAGTTAGCATCTATAGATGTAAAGCTAGAAGATGAAGATAAATGCATTTTATTACTTTGTTCTTTACTAGAGTCTTAGGAAAATTTAATTGTTGCTATCAGTGGTAGTGGTGCAGATCCAAAGATGGACAATAAATTCCTACTCTCCTTTCAAAGGAGATGAGGAGGAAGTCTAAACAGAAATCTAAGATGCCTTGTTTGTAAAAGGTAGGCTTGAAAAAAAGGAACCTAAGGGAGACAAGGAAGGGAAGGTAAGTTAGAAGGACAAAGTAAGGTAAAGTTTTAGAACTATGGTAAACCAGGACATGTGAAGAAGGATTGTAAGAACAAATAAAGAGAGTTTTGATTCTTCTACAGAGGAATCCTTGGATGTTAGTAATGATGCATTAGTTATTTCAAATAATAATGTTTGTGATAACTCTTTGCTTCATGTTTCATAGGGATCTTCATGGAGAGGATGGTAGTCATGATGCCATGTGTAACTCAGTACCATGGTTTAGTAGGAGTTGTTGGTAGTGACGTGGATTCATCATTGGTAAGGTTATCTTCATGTGATTGGAGATATGGTTTTTTCTTGGTTTAGAGTGGTTGCTATTATGTCATGCTTTACTCTTGACTCTAGATTAGTGTTTGGCATATTACATGTTCTCTTAAGACTAGGATGTATGTTATGACGCATGTGATCTCCTAGTAGGAGATGGTTAGATCATGGATGTCATGTTTATGTTCAAGATTGGAGATTTGACATTGATCTTGTGTAGTTCTCTTAAGTATTGGGTACATTAATCATTTGCTTGATTACTTCATGATAGTGCTATGTTGCATTTGGAGTTTGGCATTGATTGGTTGGTTACAGGTCCTCATGGATACTTGGAGAAATAGGTGAGGCTTAAGTTCTCTTATGGTAAGAGATATTTGTTGGAATGGTTACTTGTAAGAAAAGCTATTTTCAACATAAAAGACTAAGGAGCCTACACCTTGGTTGAACATGAGTTCAACACATTTGTCGGTTTCACATGCCTCCGAAGAGGCAGCTTGGATACAAAGACTTGGGAAAGGTATTGGTTTTAATTGCAAGTAAGTTAAACTTGAATGTGATAGTCAGAGTGCTATGTGTTTAGCCAAAAATCCTATGTATCATGCTCATACTAAGCATGTTGATGTTAAGTATCACTTTGTGCGAGAAATGGTTGAGAGTGGGAAGGTATTAATTGAGAAAGTTGACACTTTAATTAATGTTGCAAATTATCTTATGAAACCAGTTCCCATAGATAAGTTCTCTTGGTTTTAATCATTTACTTGGAGCTTCATGATTATGTAGGTTGCATTTGAAGTTGGAATGGATTGATTAGTTGACCTGCAGGAAGGCCATTGGCCTTGAGTCCTATACTTGATTTAATAATTATTCCTTGTTTAGAATAATTGCAATGTATAATGTCAAGTGGGAGAATGTTAGAAATAGGATGCCATTTAATTGCAATCCTAAACATTATTTATTTCATGTATCTCCTAAGTCCTTGGAAAATGTTCTCAAACACTAAGATTAGAAAGAGATTAATATTGAATGAAATAATTGTTGTCACCTAGAATTGCACCCTGTGCAAAGTTTTACAAAAACTGAGCATTCTAGAGCAACATGGGATCACTCCAAGGCTGTGGGTCACCTATAGCTGAAATGAACCTCTGGAGAAGGCCGGCTTCCTTTGGGTATCACCTAAACTACTATTTCTTTGAGAGGAAAGAGGGAAGAGATACATAAAAATGAAACTAAACCTATGGTGATACACCGTATTAATGAGAAATCGTGAAATGAACACATGAAGAACATACACTTGAAAGCCTAATTCAATTGATTTACATACCCAGAACAACCTCTTTCAGATTTAATGCTTTAGTCCTAACAGGTTTGGCCTACACATACACCTTGGGAGGGAAAGATCAATTTCACAACCTTAAGACATAAATGCAGAAATATGAAAACACAGTTATAGACTTGCATGTGCAAAAGAAAGATACATAAATGAGAATCAATACAAGCATGAACATAAACCTCCAAGGTAAACTCTGTATTGTATTCAGGATTCCAGTTGAGTTATAGAAAACATACATTGACTGAGAAAGGATTGATTGAAAATCACTAACTCTTTAGAGTGTGCAATCAGAACTATTTACAAAAAAGGCAAAAAATGCCTTATATATAGACTAATATCGGCCCATTAGGGAATACCAAAAATATCCCCGTTCAGAAAAAGATCTATCCTCAGATCTTTTGGATGAAGTTAATGTTGCATCCCCGCGTGTCCCTATTGTTGATGTCAGTGAAGAAAACATCTCGAAGAAGTCCCCTCTAATCTTTCTGCAACCACCGCATTCATTTGATCCATCGTGTCTGGTTGAGCTACTTCGGCGGCACCATGAATGCTCTAATCCTACAACAGAGACATGTCGCCCCTCATCCTATTAATGCTATTTCAGACTGCCATGGTTGACCTTCAAATCTCTCTGATCGGCTGAGTGAACTCCACGCAGATCGTTTGGGCGGTCAAAAATCTCCTGTTGAACCACATATTGGTGAGACAATAATTGTGTCTCCCCAATGCGGTTAAATCTTCTTGCAAGCATCGGCAAGACATGGAACTGTCGCTGAGATCTCTTAGCGAGCCCTAATGATCATACCAATTCCTCTTCTGTCATATCAACATTCGCTTTCATTGCCAAGACACACTCCATTCGCTGAGATTCCATATCGAAGTCTCCCTGCTCCACCGAAAGCTTGCTTTGAGTTCAGAAAAAGCTTGCTTGGTCAGTGAGACAACCTGCCGACCCCATCCTCATTCTGTCTAAGCTCCTCTTTTGCTTCGCTGAGACTCCCACCAGTCGATAAGAGGTCTTCTCAAACTCCTTTTGCTATTCCGAAGACACCCCCGTCGAAATACTGTCAGCATAACCCTTGCCGGTCGTCGAGACACTACTGCGAAAGCCTCAAGTCCTGGCGAGGCCCCTCTTTTATCTTCAGTGGTTCCCTTATCTTTCGGCAAGACATACGCCGAAGTCAATATTCTTGCCGAAACTTGTGCTTGTCGCCAAGACCTCTTGTAGACCCCATTTGTCTGCCCGAAGAGCCATCATCATGTTTTCGGCAAGAGTCCTGCCGAACTGCTCTTGTCTTCATTTTGGGGAGACATAAGTCTTCGCTAAGACCTCTATGTTCGGTGAGACTCATGCTGAATCTTTTTTCCCTTCACCAAGCTCTTCGTTTGGCAAGACATCCGATGTCGGCGGGACATCCCAGTGAAGCCCCTTAGTTACGTTGAGGGGTTCTTTTTGTGATTTGTCTGTGAGACTCTTAGTTTTCGCCAAGACATCTCCCTGACGATAAAAGCTCCCGCCGATATGCATATCCCTTGGCCATCGTTCGGTGAGACCTTTTGACTTTGCCAAGACCTTACTCTGAGGGGGATCCTCATGCCGATGCTGGAGATTCTTAGTCGCCAGAACAATGACCTTGTCTTGCCGATAGAGACCTAAGTATGAAATACACTCGCCATGACACTCTCAGGGTCTTGGCGACTCTGTCCTTAGAAGGTTTTCATGTTGAACCTCATTTTGGCAGGCTTCTCCATTGAGTTCCTTGTGACTTGACATTAGATTAATGACTTTGGCCCTAGGGAAAATGCTCCACTAGCCTCTGAAGATCTAACATTTGATCATCTTGCCTGATTTAACTGTAGGTGAAATATAGGCAACAATAATCATGTTAATTGACATTTGTAATTAATTCTAAATGATAGGAGCATGTGAGGGAATCCAAGATGAGTTCCTAAATAATAGGGGCACATGGGGTTCCCACATGGAAGGTGACACTCACCTTGAGTTAAGTTAACTATTTGGAGTAAGAGATAACACTTCTATAATGCATATAAAGATCCTAGGAGTTAGGGATTGATGTTTACATGCATGAATTTTAGTTTAGATCAGTTTAGTTTAGTTTAGTTTAGTTCAGTTCAGAATTAGTTTAGTTTAGTTCAGTTATGGTTCAGTTATCTTCAGTTGGTTTTAGTTGAATGCTAGTTGACTTCAGTTAACCTAGAATGCATGACTAATGACTTGAGTTTCCTGACAGATAATAGGTGACTTCCTTCAGTTAACAGGGGATGACCATTCTTTCATGAATGGTGGAGAGATATGTTTCAATTAATAGAGAATGACTTGGACCCACCTTGGGTGCCCAAGTTGGCTTCTTGGAGTTAACACTTTTGCATGCTAAGATATTTTAGAAGGCTGAGTTAAGTGGGCCAATTCTTGGGTGCCTACTTTGAGGATAAGCTTTGAAGATATCTACGAAATAAAGGTTGAGTTATGACTTCAGTTTGGGATGCCCAAATGGATGAAGGAGTTGATTTGACATTATTCTTCATGGTTGAACTCTACTTGCAAGAAATAGGCGTATATTTTTGGTGATAACCTTTAAGCTTTGTAATTGTAACTCTTTTGGAGTTTACAAGGTTGATTATTGCCTATTTATCTCAAGCAAGTTGAAGAGAGTTTGTATCAGTTTTATTGGAGGTTGTGAAGAAGATTTGTTGAAGTCAGAAGAAGCATCTCAAGGAAGGATTGAAATTATTGTAATCTTATTCTAAGATTAAATAATACATTGATTCTTGGTGGAGTTTTTTTCCTGAAAGGGTTTCTCCATAGCATATGTTGTGTATCTTCTAATATTTTGTCTAATTCTTCTACAACCTTATGTCTTCATTCTACAAATGATAAAATGAATTAATCAGATAATCACCCACAAAGAATCTATAACAAAGAATACATATTTAGATCAACAAGTATAATAATTTTAAAAAGTAATAAGCCACATAATTACCTCAAATTTTCAACAAAACTTTGTCTATCACTGAGAAAATATAGTTTATGTGGTTTGAAAACTTGTAGGGTTTGAATGCATGAATGATCAATTAGTCCTCAAACTTCCTCTAATTTTCTTTAGATATGAAAGCCTACACACATGAAAGAGGGGGAAGGGTTATGTCATATAGGATCTTGCCTAAGTCAAACCCTATTTTGGTATTTCTACCACCACAATTTCTATGATGATGTATAAAGAGAGCTTACCCTCGATCGGGAAAAGGATAAATTATAAACAAGTAATGAATTAACTAATGTTGCAACTCACCACTCAAATATGCATTCCTTGATGGACTAAATTCATGTACTCATCACCTTAAAAGAGAAATTGTTGCTCAATTTGAAGTCCTGCAAGTGTTAGTACTCACAAAAAAATTAACACAAAACATGAACAAACTTACATAAAAACATGATGAATGATTGAAATGATGTTTGACTGAAATAAATGTTGCAATAATCTTGATAATTATGCTCTTGACTACTCTTAATCGCTTTTTATAATAATCTCAATTTCTTCCTTAATCATGATAGGATTAACATGGTGAAAATGACTAGTATTTATATGCAATTATTCTAATTTCTCAAAATCAAATGTTGATAGATGACAAATGAAATTGGAAATTCAAATAATAAAATACCGACACTAACATATCCAAAATACAACCAAAATGGGTTGGTCAAGGGCATGGGGTGCCTTGACCAGACCCATCCTTTTTAGGGCCTTAAGTGTCGAGGGAAATATTAAATGCTTATTTTCATTTCCCTTGTTTGATTTTCCAAAGATATTTAGAAAATGGGTAATTAAATGCATAATTAGGTCCAAGCATATAGGGGAGAGCTAAACCTAGTTTGAAATTGTCAAGGGTGACAATTTTTTATGCTACATTTAGCCCCCACTTTAGTGAGAGTATAAAATTATGCTCAAACTCGCAATAAAGTATAGATAAGCCAAGAAGGGTTCAATTATCCAAATATTGAAGAGAAAATATGACATCAAATCTAGGGGATACACTAGCCCCTAGATTCAAGATCCTATGGAAAGACAATATGAGGACAAAGGAATGTGCTTATATGAGATACAATGCAACATGACAAACATGAAGCATACATGACAAAGAAATACAACATCATGAAATGTAAAACAAAACACATTGCAAACACCATGAAAAGGGGGTATGATAATCACAGACTAGCAAGCTCCACAAAAATCTTACTAGGATCCATACCTAGTGAATTCATATGTCACAAGCTAACAAAGTACGATATTTGCTAGGTGAATCATGAGTCCAAGCACCATGGGCTAGTGTAGTTTGTTATTCACTAGGTGAGCTTTCTAAGATTAGTGAATGATAAACACACAAGGGCTAGTGAAGTTTGATATTCACTAGGTGTGTCCTCATGTCAACCATACCAATAACTATAATCCAATAAATTATGATAAGATGCTACAAAATGATCAAAATTCCAAGACAACACATCACTAAGCCCAACATGCGTGAATGAAGCACATAATGGAATACATGCCCCCACCTTAAAGTAATTGCTAACACTAGTTTTGAGAAATTTCCTTTAAGGTAGAGTAAAACAATGTGTGCAGCATGAAAGGCCATGAGAGCTTGTTGGAAAACCCTATGCCAATGATCTATTCCCAATAAGACTATCTCATGATAAGGGGTTTCCTTGAAGACAAAGCCACATAACAAGACAAAATATATCACATAAGGGATCCATGGATCTAGGATTAGTATAGACCATAGATAATATGTAATATGATTATGCTTGGAATCAACATAATTCTCTAGATAGTTGTGGACATACAAACACAATGGAGAAATGACACATTTAGACAATAAAAAAAACTTTTGGATTAACGCTGAAGAGACTTAAATGCCTCAATACCTTGCATCATCCTCAAAATAAAAATACAAGACAACAAAATGTTCATGATATAAAGAAGAATTAAGGTATGAATAGATGACTGTCATAATAGATTCCTTTCCTTTGTATCCTTGTGCCAATGAGAATAATAAGGGTCATCCAAAAGAAACTAGAAAACATAAAGACACACCAAGCAACACATCACATATGATCACAACATGTACAAGCAAACATATAAATCACACACAAAGGTACTACACATGCGAGCCAATCTAAAGCAAATCATTTGCATCCCAATATTGCTCATCATAAATGGAAGGTGAATAATACACTAAAGGGACTACAATAAGTGTCACACAAGGAGTAGCATTGGGTTCAACACATGGTGAATCACTCTCATCTGGAGGACCATCATGGTTTCCCCCATTTAAGTTCATGGATTTTGAAAATATAAGAGTAAGTTCACTATAATCTTTTTGTTCTTGTTTATCTTCTTCACTATCCAAATGTATCAAAATAGGTTGCTTATTATTATCATGATTTTGAGAAACATTGTTCATATGTTCTTCTTTCATTCATTGCTTAGGTTGGGATAGGTAAAGTTAAATGTCATGGTTTGGCAAGGGTGGCAAGGTGGAGTTGGGTGATGACAAGGATGGATGGGTGGAAGGTAATTCATCATAGTTAATTTGGATGGGTGGTTGGTCATTAGGTAAGGTCTTAGAATTTTCAACAAATTGATGAGCAATGACACAATTTCTATGTTTATGTTCTTTTACACTTATATTTCTTCTTGTACAGGTTTTAGCTTGTGACAGGTTGAAGGGATTCCCCATCATAGGTCTCTTTTCTTCCTTTGGAGGGGGAATTGAAGGGACCACCATAGGTTGGGAGACCATTGTATCCTTAGGTCTAAAAACTTATTTTTCTTTTGGAGGACAAAGCTAATTGCATGATCATCCCTTGGTCTTTTATATGATGGGGGAGGTAGAACCATGATATACATACTAGGTGGGCGAGGGAGGATACCCGATTTGAACTTACGTTCTTCTACTACCTTTTTGGTAGGAGAAACATCGATTGAAGTCACAGTAGACCGAGGAACCTCAAGTGGGATATTACTAAGAGATAATTTGGCTATATGCTTGACTTTAAAATTTTAATATGATATGAAAAAGTGATCCTCACGAGGCTTAACATGTTAAATAGGTTGAGGTAAAAAATAATCTAGTGAAAAGTTTAGATGGGAAACTAAAGGTTTAAACCCACTATGATGATAAATTGTATGTATTTTTCCTTCAAATGGGAACTTTATGCACTTGTAGATATGGGACCACATTCATTAAGTGTAACCATGGATATCCTAACTTTAAATGAATTTGGTTTGATATCAGAATGATGAATAAAACATCTAATTGGTTGGGTCCAAATTTTATTGAGAAAGTGATTAAACCTATCATAGGGCGAACAAAACCATCATAAGTTTTTAACCATGCTTTCAATTGTTCATAGTTGTCTCTATAAAGTTCATGTACAAATAATAATTCTTTAGTGATCACATTATCTAGACACATGGGATCAATAAATATTCCCCTTATGTGTTTGTCATTAATTCTATCAATGATATAGAGAGGACCATTAGGTGCATTTATGGATGCATCAATATGTGTAAAAGCAATGTTAGGAAACAAAGTGGTTGGATCCTTACAAGGTTGAACTTATATTGTGTTAACTATGTTGGAAAAAATATCATCGTCTTCGTCATTATCACTATATTATGTAAAGCTAGATGAATGAATTGGAAATGGGTTGGTGAATATTTGTAAGTTTTGTTTAGGTGATGAAATTGATTTATTTCCTTTGTCATTAATGTTTACCAAATGGATTTGATCAGAGTTGATGAGCTCTTGCACTTGGTGCTTAAGACATACATATTCTATATCATGTCCAAGTGTATGATGATACTAATCAAATGATTTTACATTAAAGTTTGCTAGTAGAGGTTTACTTGTGTCAACTAACCTAATTGTAGGGAATTGAATCATGTTTTTACTTAATAACCACAACATTATTGCATGAAGAGAATTGAGAAATTATGAAAATTACCTATCTCTTGGTCTAAATTGATAGGGAGTTATATTTTTGGTAGCGACAAGCATTTCAATGTTATTGGAGGTTTGGGAGTGTTTATGTTAATGACATTTTTCTTTTTCTTTTTAAATCAAGGGCATATGTTTTGAGGTACAGATTCAAATTGACCAGTAGGATTCAATAAAGGTGTTCCTTCATATTGATTAACTGGTAATTGATAATCATGAAGATCCATACACAAGTGTGTAAAAGATGAATACTTCATTAAAAAAATCTTGTTCGAATACTAGGTTACAAGTTCCCTATGGACAATATTTGAATGTCAGCATTAGGATTGTTGGTGTTTTTTCCAACTAAACCCCAAAATTCTCTAAAGGATATCCAATCCTTATGTTCAAGACATCCCTAGGCTAATGGACAACACAATAAGTAAATAATTATGAGGTCTTTACTCCTATACTTTAGGTTCCATGGGACCAGGGAGGGTATTTCCCAATTGTGTTCATTCTAATTTGTTAAAATGGAGAACACTTCTTCATAGATGGGTTCCAACTACAGGCAAATAAACAAAATTCACTAAGGATTTGGTTGATCTTTGAGTAAACAATAGTCCATTTGCTAGGAACGAAGATGTATCTCAAACTTATGCTTCATAATTGACATGATTTTAATAAGTATTGTTCTTATTTTGAATCTATGGCTAGACATATTAATAATTAATTTGATTTCCTAAATTCTTGACAAACAGGCCAATGCCTCATCAATCAGGTAAATGGAGTCAAATATGAAATACTCAATATTACACAAATTATTTTATTTTGAAATAGATGGACTAATTTTCATAATGCCTTGCAATACAAAAACTTGCAATATCCAAAACATGACTTCTTATCAAATCATTTGCAAATTCTTAGAAACCTATGACTCCCCTTAAGCATTTAATTAACCCTTTGAGCTAAAGCAAAGAAATAGAGCCATACATTCAATTAAACCATTGATGACAAACGAAAACATCCTTGATAATTTCATTTATAATCTGAAAAAGTGTACAAAGGAGAGTACATGCTTTAGAATTTAGATTTGTTTCGATATCAGCCATTCATGTAGAACTATTTAAGACTATTACATATAAGACCTATACCCAAGACGATTAACCAATAGATTCATCAAGCCTTCTGCATTACATTTGTTTTCTACATTTAAATTCTACCCAGACTAATCTAGACTCAAAATTTTTGAGCCCTGTAACGAGCCTTGAAATCCCTTTTATAGATGAAGGGAGCAACAAGCATCAGGCTCATTATAGTTACATTTCATAATTATTTTAAAATTAATTTCATTTCATTTGGGTCAGTTCCTAAACCATTATATTTAATCATTCATTTATCATAGGAAAGAAAAAAGGAAAAAAGAGTGCCAAGTAATTGGTCGAAGAAGCACACGCAATCCTTCCAAAAGAGTTGTTATCAAAATCAGCATGTTCACCAACACTGGGGAAGTCACCATCAGTACCAATGATGCAAACCAACGAACCAACCATAGGAGGGTTGAATTGCCACAAAAATCAAAAAAACTGCATACCATTTAGTAGGAGAACACGGGTGCTACCCAACCTTGTCAGTGGCTGAGTAGACACCTTCACCTAGTTTCATGATAGAAAATTGGAGTTGTAACAATCACCTCATCATCTGAATCATCATAGGGCACAAGGGAAATAAGACAATGGCTAGAATTAGGGTTGGTTCCTCTTTCACTTGAAGAACTATTAGAAATTATAACAGGGACACTGGGCTTCCTAAACAGACCCTAGGAACCTTATTTAGCCTCGTTAATTCTTTCACAAACTCAAGAGGCCCCTTTCCTCTAAACTTGACTAATTCTTTTGAACTAGTCCTATTTCTTAGATTGTAAGTATTCTTGACAGTAATTTTCTCAACCTTTTTTCGAACACTCATCTTACCCTTCAAGACAACTAACATTTTTGCCATAATGGGTTTTACTTTAGACACATGCAAATGGTTCTGCATATTCAACCTTTTGGACCATCGAACTAGTGTGGCAGGAGTACTTGGATCACTCATCTTCCCTAGAGTAAAACACTAACCAAAGCCTATTTTGCAGGAAAAATACCAGCTGAAACCTTCAGAGAATCTACACTCACTAAAATTCACTCCTCCAGTACCTGTAGCAAGTATTTTTGTGCCTTGATAATTGCAGATTATCAAACAAACTACAAACAATCCTCATTAAATAAGGGAATTAGAGGCGAGTTGCATTTAATGGCCACCCTGGCTTGCTCACATGAGTAGGAAATCAATCATTGTATGTTGGATCTCAATTGTTGATTGTTCAGGATTTAAAAATCAATCAACAAGGCTCTTTAAGGTTCACCACTTGCTTTTATGCCCATACTTAGAAACAACAATGAAGTGCTTTAAAAATGCCATGTACCCATCTGTATTGAAACTCCATCATTCTCAACTTGCTTGCCGCCAGAAACCCAACTCAATCGCCCATTGTGTCCTCCAATTTTTCTTTGGGACCTCATCAAATGATGGCTGAGAAGCCAACAATGAGATATTGACCATTGATTTGGATCATAGGAGGATCCTAGCCAGAGATTTAAAATCTATCACTGATCACTCATTCACTTTTCATCGAGCATCCCCAACATGTGACGCACTGAGCTCACACGATGGGGAGTAACTCAACCCATCAGTGGTTGCAGGTTCCCCTTTAAACTGCACAAAGCAACCAATGATAGCGGTAAGGGTAGTGATGGGTTAAAAATCTTAACCGCATCGCTCATTGAAGGTTACCTTCCGGTGGTGAGAATACAACACGTGATGGGCGATGAACCTGGGCGGTATGAAAGACAATGTATTGCTCATCGCAGGATGGATATGGGTGGCTTCAAAGGAACACACGATGAGCGATGGACTACCACTAGTAGAATTAAGTGATGTTAAAATGCACATGATCAAAAAAAATTTAAAAGGGGGACCATCCTAGGTTCGATGAGTGACCAAAGTGTTGGGGTCAGTTAAAATAATGATAGCAAGGACCATAAGGTGCCACTTAAGTAATCAGTTACCTAATGCAACGAGTCAATGAGGAAACATAAGCTGATAGGAGGATTAAGGGAACAAATGAATGGAGACCACAAAACCCTAAACCCTAGTGACAACAAGGAATAATCATTCACAGGCTTCACCATGGAACTAGTGAGACATTGAAATTTTAGGGTTCCACCAAGGATTACTATAGGAGATTTGTGAGTAAAGTGATTGGTATCGTCCTATAAAGTCTATTATCTTTTCCTTAGGTCCTTGTTTACAATGAACTAAGTTTGTTAATGTCACTTGAGGACCAATGTTTGCTTGAAAATGTTGTAGAAATTCACTAACAAATTGTGTGAACAAGGTTATTGAGTTCTTTGGTAATGAGAAAAACCATTCCAAGGCCATGTCTTTCAATGTTCTAGGAAATTTTTTTGCTAACATTGCATCTTCAAAAATGAAATCACTACATAATGTAGTAAAAGTTGACACATGGTTCTTAGGATCTCTCTTACCATTGTATTTTTCAAATTGGGGTTATTTCAATGTTTTGTGGTATGAGTATTTTGAGAATAGAAAATAAAAAAGGATTATGTGTGAAGTATTATGAAGGTTTACCATTTTGATTTTGATTTAAGGTTGAAATTTGTTATTGAAGTGATGCCATGTTTTGCAAAAGTTGATTAATGACTAGATCAATGGGTGGCATGTTTTGAGAGTTTGTTGAGTATGGTGAACTAGTATGCGTGACTAATGGGTTACTATGTTGCATGTTTATGAGGGATGATGAACATGGTGGTGTTATGGGTGAGGTGAAAAAACTATAAGGATTTACACTAGGAACCCTAAGCTTGGATTTAAGTTATTTGTATATTTAAGTTTTTATGCTATGGTTGAAGGTGTAAATGTGGGAGTAGAAGGCATGGTTGTGAGAAAGGAAACTTGTTTTCCTACTTGGTTTTGAGCATTGGTTAATGCTTGAGTGCAACTAGTTTTCCTAGGGATGTTGGAATCTACAATGTGAGATAGACTACACAACACTTCTATTCCTTGATCTAATCATTTATCAACTTTGTAAGGTTGTCCATAATATGTTGTTGCACAGATGATTGACATTGCACCAAAAGATTGACTTGTTAATGCTTGACACAACCACTAGAGTTAATGAATCCATGGAAGGTGGTTAAGCCATGTCACAAACTTGAGCGTTACGCTGCACAATGCAAGGACAACAAGGGTGTACACCTTGCAAAAATCCCCCTAGCACAAGCAAGATGTTTGAACTCGTGGCCCAAGCTCTGATACTAATTTTTATACAAACGGTTGTCATTGCACCAAAATATCAACTTGTTAATGCTTGATGCAATTGCTAGAGTTAATGAATCCATAGGAGGTAGTTAAGCCATGTCACAAACCCGAGCGTTGTACTACACAACATAAAGAGACCAAGGGTGCACACCTTGCAACATAGGAACCATCTCTCCAACTAAAGGCTTAGTGCTTAGATAGCCTTGAAGACCTTCTAAATCCTTATCCAATTATTTCAGTTTCTCTTCAAGGACATCGAAAATAGTGGCCTCCAAGTCCACATGAATGTTGCATTGTGAGGAAGTCATAGGTAATGTGTGATTAGGGATGAAATCCAAAATGGATTGGGTCAAGGCCATACCTTGTGTGAAAGAGTTATAAAACTCAAGATCCATAATGGATGTGGTTGCAACATGAGAGGCCATAAGTTTGGAACTATGTCTCACAAGGGTATTAGTGGTAGGACATTAGGTCATGAAGCTCATATGAGATTCAAACCACTTAAGTAAATCTACTATGAAAGTAAAGTATAAGACAATCACATTGCGTGAAATAGTTTTGTGAAATCGGAAGGTAGAACCACACAAGGAACACAAAAATAGATTTGTGATCCAAATCTAAGTGAAATTCAATAGGTCAAGGGTGTGGTGTGCCCTAGACCAACAATGTATTTTTGCTAAGTTCAAAATTTGGATACGTTCTAAAGTGTTTGAGTGTCTTATTTTGTAACTATTTAGGTTTAAGAACAAGCAAATTTCCAGAAATGTACAAAATTATGAATTTTCTATGTGAAATACAACTATGAATGTAATTTTTAGAGTTCTCAAGAATAAATATAATTCAAAATGAAATTTTTAGACTGTGAAGTACAGTAATTAACTAATCCCAACTCAACAAATCTGGAAATTGAAATCTTTTGATCTTTTTGCAATAATAGCAATGCACTTTTTCCACTTTTTCATTATATGCATACGCCTAAATGACCATTTTAAATACTTTCAAATGCTTTTTTTTAGATTTGACATGAGCTAATGCAGATTTATCAATGCAATTATGAACTAGAACTACTTTGCAATAACTAAAATAAACCCTAGTTATCTTATGAATGCAAAATAATATGCAATTTGTCATTTTTTCAATGCTTTTTATGACAATTATGTATGCACAAATGATGAATGCAAAACAACCTAATTTTATAATCAGATTTTAAAATGATATGTTTCAGATTTCAGAAGGTTTAAAGTGTAAAAAATAGTCAAGTTCACCAAAATGTTTGATTGGAAAAATGGATCTAAGTCTTAAATCATACTTCTCCCAATTAATGGTGGATTAAAAATGATCCCAATACCCACTTGGCTACAAGCCTCAATGGAAGAGCCAAAATGGTGGATTAGAGTTTTAATCTAGTGTTGTGGGATGATGTTGGATTAATTATTAATTGACTGATTTTTTAGGATGCAATAATGTTTCTTGGTAAACTATGCAAATGCAATAAACTAAGATATATTTTGAGAAATGTAAAATAAAAATATAGAAACAAACTTCAAAAATGTAAAGAGAAGACACAAAGGAACCTGACATGTAAATTTGATGTTGAATTGGTTGGTCAAGGGCATGGTGTATCCTAGATTGAACTTCTACTTTTTAAGATCTAAAATCACAAGCCTAAAGTCATTGGTTTGTAGGTCTTATTCTCTTGGGGTCACTGTCGAAACTTCATTTGTCATGTTGAGAAAATCCAATTTCTATGGTTTGTAAACTTGTAGGGTTTAAATTCATAAATGAGCAATTAGTCCTCATTCTTCCTCTAATTTGCTTTAGATTTGAAAAACCCGCACACATGAAAGAGGAGGAAGGGTTGTTTCGTATAGGGGTTTGCCTAAGTCAAAATTCATTTTGGTAATTTCTACCTTCACAACAACTATGATGATGTATAAAGAGAGCTTACCCTAGGTCAATCAAAGGATAAATTATAAACAAGTAATGAATTGACTAATGCTACAACTCACCACTCAAATTTGCATTCCTTGATGGAGTGAAGTCATATACTCATCACCTTTAAGGAGAAATTTCTGCTTGATTTGAAGTCTTGCAAGTGTTAGTAATCATAAAAAAAATTAACATAAAGCATGAACAAACTTACAAAAAAAACATAATGAATGATTGATGATGCTTGACTAAAATACATGTTGCAATAATCTTGATAATTATGCTCTTGACTGCTCTTTATTGCTTTCTATAATAATCTCAATTGCTTCCTTAATCGTGCTAGGATTAAAATGGTGAAAATGACTTGTATTTATATGTAATTATTCTAATTTTTTAAAAATCAAATGTCAATAGCCAAAAAATAAAATTGGAAATTCAAATAATAAAATACCAACATTGACATATCCAAAATGGGCTAGTCAAGGGTGTGGGGTGCCCTAGAACAAATCCATCCTTTTCGAGGCTTTAAGTGTCGAGGGAAAATATTAAATGCTTATTTTCATTTCTCTTGTTTGATTTTACGAAGATATTAAATAAAATAGGTAATTAAATGTATAATTAGGTTCAAGCACATAGGGGGGAGCTAAACCTAGTGTGAAATTGTCAAGGGTGACAATATTCAATGTTATTGTTCAGCCCTAATGATCTATCATTTTTCTTATTGGTTATAGGTTGTAACATAAACCTACTCATTTGGCCATTATGACTCTTATTGTGCAACTCGTACTCTTCATTGACTATAACATAATATTAAAAATAATCATCATTTCTACCAACCTCAACTAACTTTTTGCATTGTTGGTAAGAAAATTAGTCAACATTTATTTCTCTAAAGTAGTGACCAATGGTAAAAGAGTTGAAGAATAATTTCCAAAAGACTAATAAAGCAATTAACTTTGATGAGTCTCTAAATATCTAGCCTTCCCAAAAAGCTTTAGGTTTATTTTAATCGTGCCATCAAATTTCATTTTGAATTAGTCTAGTAGAAGAAGAATCTATTGAAAAAAAAAAATTTAAACCCCATGAATTAAGAAAAGTGTACTAAATAATTATTAATAATTACTAACTTTAAAATAATTTGATTATTTAATATTTGTAGACATCGAAAATATACTGATTGACATCGTGCATTCGATCCTGACTTACTAACATCGTTTCTTCCTAAATCATCCCTCAATCTAACCATTTAATCAAATTCCCTTATCTGATTAAATTCATCAATATTTGTCTCTTAATTAAATAAATCATTTTGTCTAATTAAGTCACTTTCCCTTGTTAATTAAATCAATTCATCTGATCTAATTATCCATATTTAATTAAATAATCAATTTATTTGATTAAATCTCTAAAGTCTATCTATTAAATTAAATAAATTAAAACCTTATTTGATTTAATCTAACACCATCCCCTTTAATTAAATAAATCAAAATCTTTATTTAATTAGCCTCTTATCATATTCCTCTCTTATCCGATTTAAATAAATCCATAAATCTTAAGTCAAATAAGTCACATCATCTAATCTCCTATTAAATTAATTAAACCTTGATTAATTTAATCTAATCTCATGTCACATCCTCTAGATAATGCAAGTTGCACATGAAAATGGATTTAATTCATTTATTAAATCCCTATTTTCCCTCACATGGCATCTTTTGGAATATTCTCTTAATTTGAATTCAAAAATTCCAAGTCAACATGTACATCCAACAAGGCAATAAAACCTCTTACATGTCCTTTGCCTTGAGCCAAGTGGCATTTATTGCATTTTCCCTTCCCTCTTACATGTCATTTCAACAAATTTGAATTTCAAATATTGGCATTTATTGGCACAAACCCCAAATCTTGCACAACCATCATCCATTCATAGCTTGACAAATGGCACCATATCATTGGATGAAAGTTAGTCCCACATTGCTCAAATTTGGGCATTCATCCATCTTGAAATCCTATAAATGAAGAGCTTCTCTCCTCATTTTATCATCCACAATCCAAGCAAAGTTACCATGCTAAAATACTTAGCCATTTCCATACATCATTTGAATTCCTAGTTAGGCTTTTTTGCAGATTTGGCTTGGAGTTCTCATCTTTTCATCAAAAGTGGATCAACAATCTCTTCAACATTCGAATCTTGCATCATAGGGATTGGGAAAGGGCCAATTTTCACATCAAATTGGCACCAATTCCCCCATGGGATCAAGTGTTTTCTATTTAAATTAGGATTTCATCTTTGGTTTATCATTTTTATTGTGTTCTTGCTTATTTTCTTTCCTATTTTGAGTTTGCAAATGGATTTCATGTGGAATCCTTCTTTTAACTTGCAATTCGTTGTTTAACTCATTTATTCATGTTGTTTTGTAGGTACTAGGAAAAGGGTTCACACATTTGGCGCTAGAAGGAGGGTTAGACATCAACATTTCTAACATTTTCTCAAAATTTCTACGTTTTCTTGACACAGGAAATTCCGACGCGGGCTCCTCAGCATCACTGTTTTTAGCGTCGCGAGCTCATCAACATCGTTGTTTTAGCATTGCGGGCTCGCCAGCGTCACTATATAGCACCGCGTGAACATAAACTCCGCTGCTGGACTCATCCCACCAAGAATTTTTGAAATTTAAACTCCGCCGCTGGACTTGCCGATCTGCAGAAGTTTTTGAAAAATTCTTAAACTCCTACGCTTTCAAAAACTATGACGCTGGGCGAAAAGAGTGACGCAATCGTGCTCTTTGTCTCGACACAGAGCGCTGCTGACTGGTAAGCGGCGCTGTAAGAGCACCGCTGGGAGGAAAAAATAGTGACGCCTTCACGAGTTGCGACACTGGAAGACAGTAAAAGGGAGAAATTTAATTTTTAGCACGTGTTTTAATGTATAATTGCTTCTTCCTCTGTTTTCTGCTTTTTAATTTCTATGTTTTTCCATAATTTAACTATTTTTCTTCTTTGTAGGTTGGAAAACAAAAGCAAAGGAAGAAGGAGCATGGTGATGATATCTTGGCTAATCAAAGTGTTTTTAAACACTTAAGTGTTTGTTTAACACTTCCTTAAGGATTTTTCATCTTCTTCTTTTCTTAGAACACTAGCTTTCATTTGGGTTTAAAAATGATTCTTTTTGTTTATTTCTTGCAAATGGATTTAAAAAGAATCTTAGGATATACAACTTATTAGATTTTGTTTATGGATTAAACAATTGAACAAATGTCTTTCACTTGTGATTTGGTGCTCTAAAATGAACTCACATATTGCTTTAAAGATCTAAAAAGAACAAGTGTAGTTGTGTTTTTCATGAGGGCTTATTTAGACTAAAGCCATTGGAAAATGACGTATGCATTTCTCTCGCACTTTATAGCGATCTTGAGAATCAAAAGGTCTTTTCCATGACTTTGGGTTAAGACAAAGCAATCACCTCCACACTTTGATTTGGGATTAAAATTGAACAAACTATTATGCGAGTGTGAGTGGGGGCATTTTCACGTATATTCTCTCTCTTTGTTGCTATCAAAGATTGATCGAGTTACGGATTTTGTTCTTCATTCACTTTTGTTTATCTTAGAGGGCCCGCCTTGTGGAAAAAATTAATCACCCAAGGGAACGACTCAATTGGTAACACTCTAAATCCAAGAGTATTTCCAGCTGGGATATAAATGTGGATATTGGAAGAAACACCAATATCACGCGGTTGACTCCGACAAGATGGATCCAAAAGGGGACTCTTGCCACGTTGGGTCAACTCCTACGAACAGAAAGTCCTTACTAGAACCCATGTGCTAGAATTTTCCAAAATCTTTTTATCTATTTGTTGGTGCAAGAACGGTCATTCTGAAGCCACCCCACACTTTTAAGGTCTTCTAGTAGAGATGGAAAGCATGCCATGGGAGTTTCATGGGTGTTGATGCTTGGCTGCCCCAAGAATGAGCCATGGAGGGGAGCGGTGGGGTCAAGCATCTAACCATTCTGAGATAAGATAGATGGACTTGTCCAAGCCTAATCCAACAAATATTGTCTTACATCCATAGGATTGTACTTATTCTGTTACAAATGCATTGCTTGATCGAAAACATCATGGAAACAAACACTTAACATCATCCAAATTTCAAACCCTTTTGAGGACAAATACAATTGACTCAATCCATATGTTATTGCTTTCCCTTTGGGATTCACATCCTTAGAGGTTTCTAAGCATTGGATTATATCTCAATTTGTCTCCTTAAGTAAACAATAGGAAACCCTTGCCTTGAGTTCATTAAATTTCCACATAACATATCTTGTGGGGTTTGAAGAAATTAAGACATTGGACATCTTAGTTTGAAAACTTAATTGAAGAAAGTGTTTTTGGTAAAATAAAGACATTAAGCAAAGCTAAACAAAATGAACTTTCATGTGTGTTGAAGACTCCAAATCCCAAAGCACAAAATCATTGATTGGAAATTTAAATGTTCAAATGAAATCATTTCTTGGTTACAAAGGTCATTAGGAAGCATTTGCATGCTCTTCAATACCTAGGTCTAAGCAAACAAAGTGTTTTTTTTTTAGGTTCATCTTAGGATCAAAACACATCAAAATCATTTTCATCCATCCTTCAAAACATCAAAACGAAAGCCATCTCATCATCACCTTTTGGAAAATCTTGAAGTCATCCTTGATACTAGGCTTTGTGGTAAAAATCAAAATTGAGACAAAATCCTTGAAAACATTAACAAAAACACCTTTGGTTAGGTATGTGTAGATGCATCCTTTTGCATATACTTAGTCAAAATTATCAAAATCATCTTGTCTAGCTTGGTGTATGTAGATGAATCCTTCTTCATATGCTTAGTGAAACAATCATCTTGTTTGAATAGGTGTGGGTAGATGCATCCTTCTCCTCACACATATTCAAATTATCATCCTTTGAACAAAGCTATCCCTTAGATCATCATCCAACATCTTAGGGTCTTTTTGTTCAAAATCCAAATCAAAAATCAAGGACAAAATCTCAAAATCTCAAAATCCAAAATAAAAAATCAAGAATCTGCAAGTCCTAAAAGCCTAGTGTCTCATTCAAGATTTATCAAAAGCCAAAACATCTATATCATCCATCCCTAAAACATCATTATCATATCATCACCTTTGATCCTCAAGGCATCCTAAAACTTTTCACTTTGGAACATAAGATAAAGATCAATCCAAAGAATCAAGAGATTCATCTCCCATATTCTTAAAAGATTGATCCTTGTTATGGTTCAAACGAGATCTCAATACAAGAAGAGTACAGAAGCCAACAAATAAACACCCGCTTCAAGCGATCTTAGCCAAACAAACGTAGAAATGAATCCAGCTGAATCAAGCAATCCATTGATCCTCTCATCATCCCAAAATCCACAAGAAGAAAATTAAGGGGAGTACCTTACCTTTGGAATGTCTCGCGAGGAAATGACGAAAATGCTCCAAAATTCAGACAACCAGAGAATCATCAACATCGTGATGAGACTTAACCCTTCGTTGTACATGCTTGAACTAGCAAAACAAGGGGCCAAGTTGCCTTCGGATTTTGATGTGAGTACTATAGTGGATACATCATTTCCTCCGATCTCATCCACCATTCCCATCTCATCTACACCCCCATCTCAAAACATCACCCAAAACATCCTATAAATCACAACATCGTTTGCTCCAACACAACCCAATGTTAACAAGCGAAACACATTCCTTAATGCTCTTCAATCACATCCCCTTGATAATAATCAAAACTTGGATGCAAACACCACCTTGGAACAAAACATACTCAACATCCCATTACACAAAAATGTTCCTCTCACTTTACATTATGACCCATCATCAACATTTTTTCATGGAGCACCACAAACACCTCTTCCCAAAAATTTACAAGAGGGAGATACGTTCAGACTAGGGGGCTTATTCGACACCACGACATTTTCACAACAACTCACACCTCTCACATTTCCACCTCTTCTGCCATTGCCATTATCATCCACACCACTCCTTGGTTTAGGGCTTCCTCCCCTACCAAGTATCAATCAAACCTATATCCCAACCATCAATCAAAGCATTGCACCAAACACACAAGCAATGGCAACATCATCGAACATCCCCCTAACATCACAAAGCATGGTCTCTCAAGGACCAATCACATCAATACCACTATCCAACACCCAAAACATCAACACAACATCATCATCCACCACCATTCCAAATCCACCACCACCCCCACCACCACCAACGTTCACCACATTAAACCAATTCGACGCAACATTGCAAGTCGCTTTCCAAAGAGGATACCAACAAGTTGAAAAAAAAAAGTTGTACAACAAGCTGCTCAAGCCGCACAAGTTGCCCAAGCTGCACAAGCCACATTGCAAGCACAACAAGCTCAACAAGCTCAAACTTTACTGCAACAACAACAACAAGCCACTCAAGCTGCCCAATATGCACAAGCATTACAAGCACAAAGGGTCGCTCAAGCATAATTATTATTGCAGCAACAAGCCGCACAAGCGCAAGCAAAAGCTCAATATCAAGCACAGCAAGCACAAGCACAAGCACAACTTCTTGCACAAGCAGCGCAAGTGCAAGCATATCAGCAAGCACTAAAGCAATACCAAGTGTAGCAAGAAGTGGCGGAATTGGCAGCCCAACAACAAGCATTGTGGGAACAACAGCAAGCACAACAACAAGCGCAACAACAAGCACAAATACTAGCACAACAACAACAAGATCAACAACAAGCATTGTTCATCCAAAAGCAAGTAGAAGCCTACTTCACCTGCCACAACATACTGATACCATCGAACAATGCACCAACCAACCCATCCATCCAAACCACAATTGCAACACCCCAAAACACATTCATCCCACCCCCTGATCCACAAAGCGATGTAACGACACAACTCAGGTTGCTATCACAACAAGTGCTCGACCTTCAATCAGGGCGAACAACCAAAACGCCAAGTAACTTGTGTCCCTATCCATTTGATAGGAGCTTAGAGATGAAACCATTCCCCAAGGGATTTGAGATTCCTAAATTTGACAAATATCAAGGGATGGGAAACCCTGAAGATCACATCAGGGAATTCCAGGTTCATTGCATGGAGGTCGCATATGATGATATTTATCTGATGCGGCTATTTCCTAGAAGCTTGGTAGGTCCCGCTATAGAATGGTTCTCTCGCTTACCTTCAGGCATTAGAACATTCCAAGAAATCAGAGATGCATTCATTAAAAACTAAGCATGTAATATCGCAATGGATGTTAGTCTCAAAGAACTATACGCTCTAAAACAAGGAAAGAATTAATCTTTTGCTTCATTCCTTTAACGATGGCAATCCAAGGCCAATCGAAGCAAGTGGACCATGCTAGAAGAACAACAAGTTTGCACCATCATAGCCAACCTTGAAAGCCGCTTGTCATTTCATCTCAAGGTTCAGGGAATCACCACATACGATCAACTGATTTCCAAGGCGCTTAGCACCGAAAAATCCCTTGTGACTCAACCTGCGGAATCAACATCATATCATGAACAAAAAAATAACCACCCATCATCCAATTACAATGACAAACCTCACACATGGGCAAGGAACAAGAACGTTACTAATGATGGTGTCGTAGATGCCAAGGTGGTCATTAGTGGTCCACGCCAACATACACCCACACCGCAAATCCAAAATCAAAACACTCATCACACGACATATCAACCCAATAACAATCCTACTATCAATAACCTCAATGATCAAAGAGGACCACCCTAACGCAAAATTATCCCAAACGAAAATACGCTATCTTGGGGGAACCACTAGAGGACATAATGAAAAAGTTGATCGACGAAAAACTCATCAAGCCTCCTACATTTGAAAATTACCAAGAACCTGACGTCAAACCCCCTTGGTATAATGAAAATCAACTTTGTGAATTTCATAAGATCAAAGGTCATACCACAAACAATTGCATGAGACTCAAAAACATCATCCAAGATCTCATTGACAAGAAAATCATAAACGTAGAACAACCTACGGGAAATTAGGACCTAAAAATCTACACGAATCCGATGCCGAATCATGGAAACAAAGGGAATAAAAATGATAAAGGGAAGGGTAGTATAAATCATGTGTATGAAATGGTCATTGCCTCCCTAAATGAGGACTGCATGGTCATCACCATCAAGGGCGCCCATGTCAAATATTGTAGAGTCACCACAGGAGGTGGCAAAGTCACCATTGCAGGATCATCCCAACCTTATAGATTCCCTTCATCTAGAGTCGTTCCACATAGCTACAATGTTGTGGAACAACTCAAGCAAACACCAGCACACATCTCCATCATGGAGTTGTTAAAAATATTATCAGCCCATAAAAAGATCCTTGAGGAAGCATTAGCCTCATCCACTGTCCCCGCAGATTTCGATGCAGACCAATTCCAAGCTATGGTCAGAAATATCATAACACCTAATCTCCTTACATTCTCTGACCAAGATTTCCCCGCCCAACCATCCCACAACCGTGCACTTCACTTGGAAGCCATTGTAAACAAGAGCAAAATCAAAAGGGTCTTGGTGGATGGAGGTGCAGGTTTGAACATCTGTTCTCTTAGCCTCATCAAGCAATTGAAAATAGCAGAGGATTCCATTGACAAAGGTAAAGGCATCACGATAAGAGCATATGATGACCAAGAAAGAGTGTCTCAGGGCACGATTAAACTCCCTATTCAAGTAGGGCCAACGCTCATGGAAACCACCTGTCAGGTCTTGGACCTCGACTTGCCATACAACATCCTCCTGGGACACCCATGGATCCATGTGATGAAATTCGTAGCATCAACCTTCCACCAATGTGTGAAATTTACACATAATGGACAAGAGGTTACAATTCATGGAGATCCCGAACTGTTTTCATATTGCAAAAATCTTGAGGCCAAGTATTACAAAATCCCCCAAGTGTCAAAGAATGATGAAGGCCCATCCACACCATACATCGACCCTGCCACTCTCACGTCCACTTCTGCGACAGAGACACCCGCCATTCGCACCATCTCCGACATCAAGCTCATCATCCAGGAAGACGGTTATGGAAGCTATAAGCTTCCTAACAATGCTTTTGTGATAGGAGAGTTACCACAATCTCCTAGATCACGAGGACGCCCATAAGAAAACCAAGCTTCCACATCACGAATGTCTCCTGAAGACTATCCTGAATCACAAGCTAGGGAGACCTTGGTCGAGAGGTTATTGAAGAAAATCCATCTCACATGTTGTGTTGAGATGAAAGACCGACACCTGAACTACCAATGGATGAGACAAGCAAGGGCCTACAAATGATGCTTGCAATGGGTTATGACAGAAACCAGAGACTGGGACAAAATGACAATGGCCTCATAATACCTATCATGCCAGAGACATGACCCATAACAAATCTTGGTCTTGGATATACCCCTCTGAGAATAACCATATGTGGCAGAGGTCCTCCGGTTAGAACCGCTAATGTCTCTCCTCAACCAGTGCTAGTACAAGTACACTCACTAATAGTCACAGGTAGCAACATACATAACTTCATAACTGAGCCCTATATTAGTAGCGATGACGAGGATACCATATCCAATCTCCCTAAGTTATTCGAAGATACCACCCTGTGTATGATTAGCACCCTCTCCTTCGAAATCGATCATCCAAATCATGAGATCCGCCTAGTCTACCCCCAACTGATCGACTATGACCAACAAGGACCACCAGTTCTCGATACATTCAAAAATAATGAGGCACTCTAAGAATTCATGGGATTGAGGGATAACATTCCAGATGGAGACCATAAGGCAGGGTTTATAATGGAGTTAGACACACATGCCTATTACGGAGAAACGATTGAATCCTTCAATCGCAAAAGTGAGAAACTAAGAATCATATCCAAGTCCTTGAGTGAAAACCACACTGTGGCACTCTCTGACAAGAAAATAGTAAAAAAAAGGATGTATCCAATGGTGAAAACCTCTCTGAGGCGCCCGAGGATGAAGGATTCAATCTTCCCTTAAGAGCCATCCATCAAGAGAAGTCAACAGTCTTGGCCGAAAAGTGCAACCCGGTCAACATAGGAACACAGGAGGCCCCGCATATCACATTCTATGTGGAATCACTATTATCAGAAGAACAAGAACTCCTAGTAGCATTCCTAAAAGAAAGACAAATAAATTTCGCATGGAGTTATGCTGACATGCCAGGGCTAGATCCAGAAACTGTGGTTCATAACTTAGCAGTGTATCCAGAGGCAAAACCAGTCAAACAAAAGCTTCATAAAATGCATCCTCAAATTGCTCTATTGGTCAAAATGGAACTAAAAAAGTTGTTAGATGCAGGATTTATCTGACCAATCAATTATCCAGAATGGGTGTCAAATTTGGTACCTATGTCAAAGCCTGATGGAGCCATTAGAATATGTACAGACTTTAGAGATTTAAACAAGGCATGTCCTAAGGATGATTTCCTGCTTCCCAACATCGACATGATAGTAGACATGATAGCAGGGCATGAGATGCTATCACTTATGGAGGGATTTTCATGATACAACCAGATCATGATAGCAAAAGAGGATCAACATAAGACGGCTTTCACTTGTCCATGGGGGACCTATTGATAGAACATGATGCCATTTGGTCTAAAGAATGCAGGAGCAACCTATCAAAGGGCCATGACACTAATATTCCATGACATGATTCACAAAACAGTCGAAGACTATGTCGATGATATTCTAGCTAAGTCAAGAAAGAGACAAGATCATATAGCAACCCTAAGTGCTATCTTTGACAGACTGGAGGAATACAAAGTCAGATTAAACCCTAAGAAGTGTGTTTTTGGCGTACAATTAGGTAAACTGCTAGGATACATAGTCTCCATGAGGGGTATCGAGGTGGATCCGACAAAAGTAAAAGCAATTCTTGAGATGGAAGCACCGAAAACATTAAAACAACTGAGAGGCCTCCAAGGCCGACTTCAATCCATCTGACGATTCATAGCACAACTGGTAGACAAGCAGAATCCATATTCTCACCTATTCCACAAGGGGGTAGCATACAAATGGGTTACAAAATGCGAAGAAGCATTCAACAAAATCAAGGAATACCTATTGACACCACCAGTGTTAATGCCACCTATCCCGAGAAAGCCATTGATTTTATATGTGTCAGCAACAACAGTAGCCCTTGGAGCTCTCTTGGCTCAGCATGATGAAAATAGAACAGAGAGGGCCATCTACTACATCAATAGGACAATGGTCGGTCATGAGCTAAATTACTCCATCGAGAAAGCTTGCCTCGCAGTAGTGTTTGCATCCCAAAAATTCAGACATTACATGTTGGCACACAAGATAAAGCTCATCGAGAAAATTGATCCCCTCAAGTATCTCCTATCCAAGGCAATGCTCACGGGCAGAATGACAAAGTGGGTAATGATATTATCAAAGTATGACATCGAGTATGTAGAGAGGAAAGCTATCAAGGGACAAGTTATTGCGGATCAACTAGCAAAAGCACCTATGTATTCTGAGAATCCTCTTGTCTCAGAATTCCCAGATGAATCCATTTTTAACCTTAATGAAACTGACCATTGGAAACTATATTTTGATGGTTCATACACACAACATGGATCAAGAGCTGGTGTCTTCTTCATCACTCCACAAGGGGACTGCATACCGAAGTCATACAAATTATCATTTCCTTGCACCAACAACATAGCAGAATATGAGGCTTTGACTATGGGTCTTAGGATAGCAGTGCAATGGAACATCATAGCTCTCAAAGTGTATGGAGACTCTTAGTTGATTATAAATCAAGTCAATAATGAATATCAGACTAAGGATGACAAGCTTACTCCATATAAGAAACTGGTGGAGACTTTAAAGGAATCCTTCATTGACATAACATTTGAGTAGATTCCAAGAACCAACAACAGAGCAGCAGACGCTATGGCTACAATTAGGTCTCTATTAGACATCCCTCATAATGTACTGAAAAATGAATTTATGATCAAGCAGCTTCTCATTCCCACATTCAAGGTACCAGAATCAAAATATGTGTGTGAAATTGTTGGTCTTGGTGATCCTTGGTATCATGACATCTATACATATCTTCGAATAGGAGTCATACCCACTGA
This sequence comes from Sequoia sempervirens, assembly GCA_007258455.2. Classification (NCBI taxonomy): domain Eukaryota; kingdom Viridiplantae; phylum Streptophyta; class Pinopsida; order Cupressales; family Cupressaceae; genus Sequoia; species Sequoia sempervirens. The sequence continues at coordinate 58,683,419 of VDFB02281492.1, forward strand.
CCTACCACTAAACCTAAAACGAGCCTTTATTAAAAAGGCATCTAGATTTGTGATCCTAGGTGATACCTTATACCGTAGAAGCATAGAAGGTACCTTACTGCGATGTCTAAATGCTGAGGAGGCATTAACTGCTCTAACCGTGGTTCATAATGGTATATGTGGCTCACACTCGAGTGGGATGACCATCACCAAGAAACTACTGAGGCTGGGGTATTACTGGCCCACAATGGAAAGAGAAGCGCATGATCATGCTAAGAGGTGTATACAATGTTAGCAGCATGGGGACCTCATCCATGCTCTAGCTCAAGAGCTCCATCCAATCGTCACACCATGGCCCTTCTCATAGTGGGGACTCGATCTCATTGGAAAAATCTCACCCACCTCATCCAATGGCCATAAATTCATTATAACTGCAACTGAGTACTTCACAAAGTGGGTGGAAGCCATACCCATGACATATATCACTGGGAAGCAGATCTCAAAATTTATCCTAAACTATCTCATATGTTGTTATGGTGTCCCACAAGCCATTATTTCAAATAATGGCACACCATTCAAGAACCAGGAGGTTCGCGACTTGTGCGAAAAATTTAAAATCTAGCATCGCTTTTCCACCCCGTACTATCCCCAAGGCAATGGCCAAGCAGAAGCCACGAACAAAACCATCCTCAAAATCCTTAAGAAAATAGTTAATGATGTAGGTCGTGACTGACACTTGCAGCTTAATCCTGCCCTTTGGGCTTATCGAACTAGCATCCGCACACCCACTGGCGCCACCCCATTCTCCTTGGTCTACGGATTAGAAGTCGTACTCCCAATTGAGATCGAGATCCCATCCCTCAGAATATCATTGCAAAATCTCATCACTGATGAGAACTACCGGGTGTCAAGATTAAACGATCTGGAGTTACTAGATAAGAGACACATAGACGCTTTGAACCATCTGCAAGTCTATCAGAATAGACTTAAACGAAGCTATAACAAGAAAATCAGAAGCAGGACTTTCCAAGTCGGAGAACTGGTCTTAAAAGGAAATCAAAAGAATGTCCCGAATCCCAGCAGCAAAGGCAAGTTCGAACCTAATTGGTTAGGACATTTCATCATCACAACAAGTCATCAATCAGGGGCATATCAGCTATCAAAACCCAAAGGGGAACCTCTGCAAGAGCCAATGAATAGCTCCCATCTCAAAAAGTTTTATGCCTAAATCCTTCAAGGTATAGAACCCAAAAATCCAAAAAATTAGAAAAAGTCCTTAAAAAATGGTTACTTAGGTGAAAACCTGACAAACAGGCATCTTGGTGACAACAAAAAAAAATCAAAAAAGCAAAAAATCCAAAAAAATTAGAAAATGGATCAAAAAAATCATCTTCTAGTGAAAACCATTTCGGTGGCACTTTGGGCAAGTACCTTGGTGAAAACCTGGTAAACAGGCGCCTTGTGTAAATAAGCACTCTCTATCCACCAGGATCTTTATGGCTTGATTTGCATCATCCATCCATTTTGCTTCCATCATCCATCACATTGAGGTCTCCATCCATCACTCATCCACTCGCATCCGCACCATAGCTTGGTCCTGTTTTCGTATCATGATCCCTCCTAGTACTACTCGTCCCATCCTCAAGGTCAGTTTGTCCTGCCTTTATCAGAGTAGTCTATTGCATCGCGCTGGGGGCATATTCTCATCGGATCGGATTCGTGTATGATCTTAAAATCCTCAAATCCTCAAATCCAAAAACATTAAAAACATATCAAAATCTCAAAAACAGAGTTGTCTTGCCGAACTACATTGTCTCTTAGCTTGAACATAGGCAAGGTTGATCTTTGATCATCCCCCAAGACATCTAGGTCAGTCCTATAGGAGTCTGTCATAATAAGCTGACATCTCATCATGTATATCATCATCTGTAAATTGGTCAGGTCGTCAGTTGAACTATGTGGTCTCTGCGTGTATAATGTAGGCAAGGATCGTCTGTTGACCAACCCCTGAGGCCCCTAGGATAGGTCTTTAGGTTAGTCTTTTGGTCAAAATCTCATAAAATCCCAAAAACATTGAAAAATAAAAAATCAAAACATTTGTAAAACCTCGAAAAAATACCAAAAACAGCCTCAAAACATTGCAAAACATCAAAAACATCCAAATATTTGAAAAAAATCCATCTACCTCATCTTGCTTGCACCCGCAATAACACCACTCATAATAAATTGATCATCATCCTCAACCTTTGGTAAAACAATTGGAAACAAGTCTAGCAGGTTTAAAAGTAGAACTCAAAAGTGTCAAGTCTTATGTCTAAATCAATAAGTAAGCAAACTGGTTATCTCTTCGTATCGGTAACACATCATCTGAATTTGTCTCATATCAACCATCCCTTATAAATGAAATGACGTGCCACCATCCACTAATATGTCCTAGGATGCATCCTTCCTACAATGGGCATTATCTTTTGGCAATAAGTTTCGGTTATCATCTTAGAAAACACATCCTTTTTCTGTTAGCGGTATTGAATAGCATCGGTTTGTTTGTTTACTTGGTTTTTATCTTTTTGACTTATCTTATTTTGTGCTCATTCCAAGGATGTCTCGATGATATCCCAAAACAGTGGATTTAGAGAAATAGGAATGGGGCAACGATCATTATCTTTTGTCTGTTACGCTTGTTGGATGTTCTTGCAATATAACCTCGACGAATACTTGCTTTGTTAGGCATATATGGAAGAGGTCTAGGGAAACTTGTTGACTATTATAGGGATAGGTTTACCTTTCTGTGTTTTGGTCCAAGATGTCTAAAACTTCCGAAATACATCCTAGCAAGGTTTTCGTATGTCAGGTGTGAACAAGAATACTTCTATCTGATTGTCGAGTCAAAGTCCATCACACTGAGCACAACACCATCCTAGTTTTCTATACCTTGATGCATTGTACCACGTGTGTTGTCAAAAATAAGAAAATTTGGCCCTTTGAAAATCCCAATTCCTCGGCAAGTAATCATCATCATCATCATCATCATCAGCAGCATTTGTGTCATCATGCGTCTTGTTGAAATGACTTCTTCTTGTCTTACTAACCACGCTAACAAGGTACTATGACAGTTGCTCATCACCACCATCATCACCATCGATCTGCATCCACACATCATTAGCATATTACATAAGCACATCATATAGACATCATTAGCACATTGCATTACATATCATATAGGAAACATCACATTCTCATCATCATATAAACATGTGCATCCATATCATCGCATTTTACCCACTACATTGCATCTCATGGCATTATATCAATCATCGCATAAACATTGCATTTTCACTTTATAAACATTTCATATTACCATCTAAATCATCACATAGCATCTACAAAAACATTCCATAATATAGGCATACATCTTTGCATAACATCATAACATCATATCATCACATCCCGTCCACATTACGCATCAACATATCACTTTGCATTAACATATCATTGCATCACATACATCATCGTTTAGGATAATAAAAATTTGTTATTCTAAGCATCTCAATTTCATTATGCATTAGCATCATATCATGACCATCGCATCATATCACATTCATCCATAAATCATCGCATATATAAGCATTTTCTGCACATCATATACCATAAATCAAATCATTTCACATATCACATTTGTATAAAATAAACCATCATATGGTTAACATCATTGCACATCATATCATAGGTCATAATCAATTGCATAAACGTCATTCGAAATAAATGCATCCATAACATATAAAAGAAGAATCATACATGCATAAATAAAGGAGTACACATGGCATCGCATCAAAATCAGTTCATATATATTATATCATCAATATCACTGTCATAGTACAAGAATAATAATCGGATCACTGTACAAGTATGTCAATCAGTACAAAAATGCCCATCGAGGCTATAAAAAATGAGCCCATAAGGCACCAAAAATGTGTATCATCTGGATCATGCTTGATCTCCGTGAATGCTGCCCTCACCTCTATCACCGTGACCCTCTGGTGGTCTCTGGCTGGCCCACTCTGAGTACTCAGGGACCCAGTCTGCTCTGGGTATAGTGTTGTGGTAAGCCCGACGGTAGTACTCTATCTCTCAGATAGCCTCCCTGTAAGATCGTACCGGCACTATACCCTGGGAGGAGGCCGAGGCTGTCATGCTCTCAATCTGTTGTTTGCGACATAGCTCTATAGCTGCCTATAGCTCTGCGACCTGTCACTGCTATATAGCCTGATCTCTCTCTGCTCTGAGCCGCTCTCTCTCAGCCTGTGCCTGGTCCCTCTCAGCCGTCACTACCTGTACCTGTTCATGTAACTGTAAAATCAAGGCATCCCGTGTGTCTGCCTGCCCTACTAGCTATGCCCATGGCTATACATGAACCTGGTCCTCACCCTCGGCTCGTGGTGGCGAGACTAGCAGATCCTGCTGCTGGTCCTGCATAGGGATGTCTCCCTGACCTGGCGGAACTGGGGGCACCAATGATGGGTCTTGTCGAATCTCAACCCTAGGTCCTCGTCCTCGTCCTCTCGCTCTGCCTATGACCCTGTATGCCTCTGGATCCTCACCTAGAATGGTCAACCGAAGAGGAGGTCTGAACCAATCTCTGTAGGCCTGTGTGGTCCCTGGGTTTGCCAAGCCCTGATCGTAAGCCCAAGGTTGGGCCACCAGCTGTCGAAAGCTGTCAACTGCTTCCGCGGTAGGAATGCCAGGCCCCCATGATGTCTGTGTCAGACTCCGTGCAAAGACGACCACGTAGCCGTCATCCGGTCGATCCTGTGGCTCCCCAAACTGACGCTGTACGTGCCCAGGTAAGTATCGCTCGATCATCGTGTGCTCTCAGCCCTGCATGTATCTGTCTTGCTAGCAGTAGAAGAGCTGTGTAGCATCGTCAGCCCATCCAGGGCTGTCCTACTAGGGTTTTGGACCCTCGAACCAGTTTTTGTCCGTTTGAGGCTTGTTTTTCATCGTTTTATTACGTTTAGACACGTTTTTAGCCTCCCGGACCCCTTTTGGACTTGTCGAGCACCTTGTCACCTTTTTTCGCGAGATCACCCAAAAAATCAAAATTTTCGTCCAATCTCTCGAGGGGGCATTATAATGGCATGTTTTCTCTCGCCATGCAGCAATAGAGCAAGTTTTTAATATCAATTTTTTTGGCTTTGATCGAGATCGTTTATTCTTTGAACCAACGCAACGAGTGCATTGCTTCAAAGAGGGGCAAAATGTAGACATCGAAAATATACTGATTGACATCGTGCATTTGATCCTGACTTACTAACATCGTTTCTTCCTAAATCATCCCTCGGTCTAACCATTTAATCAAATTCCCTTATCTGATTAAATTCATCAATATTCATCTCTTAATTAAATAAATCATTTTGTCTAATTAAATCACTTTCCCTTGTTAATTAAATCAATTCATCTAATCTAATTATCCATATTTAATTAAATAATCAATTTATTTGATTAAATCTCTAAAGTCTATCTATTAAATTAAATAAATTAAAACCTTATTTGATTTAATCTAACACCATCCCTTTAATTAAATAAATCAAAATCTTTATTTAATTAGCCTCTTATCATATTCCTCTTTTATTTGATTTAAATAAATCCATAAATCTTAAGTCAAATAAATCACATCATCTAATCTCCTATTAAATTAATTAAACCTTGATTAATTTAATCTAATCTCATGTCACATCCTCTAGATAATGCAAGTTGCACATGAAAATAGATTTAATTCATTTATTAAATCCCTATTTTCCTTCACATGGCATCTTTTGGAATATTCTCTCAATTTGAATTCAAAAATTCCAAGTCAATATGTACATCCAACAAGGCATTTAAAACCTCTTACATGTTATTTGCCTTGAGCCAAGTGGCATTTATTGCATTTTCCCTTCCCTCTTACATGTCATTTCAACAAATTTGAATTTCAAATATTGGCATTTATTGGCACAAACCCCAAATCTTGCACAACCATCATCCATTCATAGCTTGACAAATGGCACCATATCATTGGATGAAAGTTAGTCCCACATTGCTCAAATTTGGGCATTCATCCATCTTGAAATCCTATAAATGAAGAGCTTCTCTCCTCATTTTATCATCCACAATCCAAGCAAAGTTACCATGCTAAAATACTTAGCCATTTCCATACATCATTTGAATTCCTAGTTAGGTTTTTTTGCAGATTTGGCTTGGAGTTCTCATCTTTTCATCAAAAGTGGATCAACAATCTCTTCAACATTCGAATCTTGCATCATAGGGATTGGGAAAGGGCCAATTTTCACATCAAATTGGCACCAATTCCCCCATGGGATCAAGTGTTTGCTATTTAAATTAGGATTTCATCTTTGGTTTATCATTTTTATTGTGTTTTTGCTTATTTTCTTTCCTATTTTGAGTTTGCAAATAGATTTTATGGGGAATCTTTCTTTTAACTTGCAATTCATGTTTAACTCGTTTATTCATGTTGTTTTGTAGGTACTAGGAAAAGGGTTAACACAATATTATTAAATATTTAACATTAATAATTATAAAATTACACTTTTAGGATTCAATTGTGGAGTTTTTGAGTCAAACTCATTGATCCATATTTCATGAGTAGTGGTTCACATAAACCCATCTCTCTTGAGAATCAATCGTCCACTTACCTCTCATTTTATATAATTGATGAACATAGGGGTGAACATTATGACTTCTCGAGAGTCACCCATCCTAATACTACTCCAACTCAAACACACTTAATCATGGAGTTTACCCCAAGACCAAGTCCACTTAGTTTGTTACCCTATTTGTAAAACACTCATCAAGTGTGGTGCCTTGCAAATCATTCATTATAGAACCCCTTTAGATGTAATGAATTGAGGTAAAAACCATTAAAACTCATGAGAGATGGGTTCGTGTGAATCACTACCCATGAAATATGTATCAATGAATTCGACTCAAAAGCTACATAGTTAAATCCTGATAACAATATCATAACATGACACACTTGTACAAAATACCTCTTACCTATCAATTAATAATAATTATAAATTAGATTTTTATTTATACGAAAGATTAAATTATGTAATGTAATTTAAAAAGTTTCAAGCTATTATCATACGCTCTCGAAATTCTCTTTTTAGTCAACTAAAAACTCCAAAAAAAAAAGTCATTTGACGGGCATAATTTGAAATTCAAGGGAGTCCTGTAGAGAGTTGGTTTACCTATGATATTCTTCCTTGCGGTTTCCTCGACAAACCTCGGTCACTTGTTCCCACAAATCCTCTTTAATCACTCTCTCCTCAGACCAACTTGAGAGCAAACTTCTTTCGTTTCCTTTATTTCTTTCCATCGTGTTCATTTGAATCAGATTCAATGACATTTATTACTACCAGTGATCGTCTGTCAAGATTTGAGATTACACATGCGTTTGATGGACGAGATGTGAAACACACGCTTGCCAAAACTATTTGGCAATCTCCCGATGACACGTAAGTGAGGGTTCTTCAATTGAGGGACTTCTTGCCTAGGGCATTAGAAGATTCTGCATAGCGCTTCTCTTCATGTATCATTTTTTTCTCCCAGCTATGCTTAATCACCCTTGACCTTACTACCCTCTGTGCTCAAAACTGGCAAAACTCATATTCCTGTTTAGTACCACTCCCAACCTTCGGATCTCCGCTGGGTGGCTTCGAGAAAAGGAATGTATGCAGAGGCCTTCTTTGAGCATGAAAAGAAGGGTAGATACCGCACAGACAAGCTCGAGGAGTGGAAGATGGCACTCCACAACATCTCATTTTATAATGGCTCAATCATGAATAGTGATGAGTATGTAGCACATGCTTAGATACCGCACAGACAAGCTCGAGGAGTGGAAGATGGCACTCCACAACATCTCATTTTATAATGGCTCAATCATGAATAGTGATGAGTATGTAGCACATGCTTTGCTTTTGGGCTTTTGACTTTTTCATTTTTAATGAGATATGCGGAAGATTCTGGTTTGTTATAAGGAATTTAGGGGCAGCATTTGGAAGCTAGCTTGCTTGGTTTCTTTAAGATTATACTGCATCTTAGTGGCAATGGGAATTATCTTTTATAATTATTTATAGACATTAGTAATAATTATAATTTAAATTTTTATCTGAATTTTCAGTCACATTATTTTCTATGACTATTTGTAAACATTAATACCAATTTCAATTTGTTATGGGAAATTCCCCTTTCGTGCAGAAATTCCTTTAATCAGAATTTATTTTTCTAAGAATCATTGTTGATTCATGTTCTACAATGTTCCAAATATTTTGGTGATGAAGGGAGTCTGTTGAAGAAAATTGTGAATCATGTATTAGAAGTAATAAAAAGGGTTCCATTAGAGGTTGCAAAACACCCAGTTGGTCTCAATGAAACTATCCAAGACTTTGAAATCACTGCACTTGAATCTGCACAAAATGAAAACAATCTGCAAATTGTAGGTATTTGGGGGATCAAAACAATATGCAAATTGTAGGAATTTGAGGGATGTTTGGTGCTGGAAAAACTACACTTACAGAAGAAATATATAATCAGAAATGCTCATGTATGCAGAGGGCCAGTTTTCTTTTTGATGTTCGAGATGCTTCAGCCAGAAGTAAGATGACTAAAAAGCAGAGAACTCTGTTGGACCTTGGTATCAATCATGTACCAGATTTTGACAGTGTAGAAAAAGGTAAGGGGATTCTTGCAAGTTGTTTAAGCTCTATTTGTGTGCTCATCATTTTGGATGATGTGGATAATATGGATCAGTTGGACGCTCTACTGCCACAAAGGATAACCTGGGATGGGGGAGTTTGATCATTGTTACAACTCGAGAAAAGGAATTACTCAGATATTAGGGCGTCTACTCTATTTATGAAATGAAAACCCCTGAATCCCTCTCATGCCACGCAACTTTTTTGTTGGCATGCATTCTACAACCCTCTCCAATGTATGGATTTGAGGAACTTGTTGCAAAGTTATTAAGCGCCTGCAACGGATTACCTTTGTCTTTAAATGTAATTGGAGGCCTTCTTCATGGTGAGTCTCGTAAGGATTACTGGCATGATCTATTACATGAAATCTCTAAAATACTGTCCAGTGAAATCAAAAACAGGTTGAGAGTGAGCTATGATGTTTTAGGTGAGGAAGAAAAACAAATCTTCTTGGATACAGAAAAAAATTTCATTGGAGAAGACAAGAAGACAGGCATTTGGGTGGAATGGTCGGTACAGTTGGGAAAGGCTCGTGAGTATGCATGATTATTTGAGGAATCAATGAGAACAATCACATAAAAATGCATGATCATTTGAGGGATCTAGGAAGGGAAGTTACAACTACTCAGCCACCATGTTACCTTTGGTCTTCAGGGCAGATTAAGGACATTCAGAAACAACAAGAGGTGAGAGGAATACTTTGTTTTCTAAATTGTCATGGCATGGAAACTTTCCTTGTTTGCTTCTTTCCATTAAAACTTTCTTGTTTTTCTCTTTAGGAAAGAATCCAGTTTCGCGGAACGATATTGGGTGCCCTAACTAATGACGCACACGAGTACCTTCGTTTCCTTGAAAGTACAAGCATAAGGTTTCCAGGATTTTGTCGGTGCTTCAGAAGACAACCTTTTCCCCTTGGGTTGAATGTTTTTCTGGTCAGAGGAAATTATCTGAACAAACAGATTGCCAAATTATCAAAAGAGTTGGTGTGGCTTAGCTAGTCTGAAATTGCTCATAAAAGTTTTCCATCATGGCTACCGTTGAAAAAAATATTTGTTTTAAAGCTTATTAATTCAAAGCACTTGCAGGAATTGTGGAAGCATGATGTTGATATAAACAACTCTTCTTTACAGTTTTTTTTATCAAAAATTTACAATTCGAATTTAGTATGATTATTTTCTATCTTTTAGTACATTCAGCTTAAATAGTAAAAAATTGTATTAATTGTAGATGAGTTCACAAAGGTAACAATGATCTAGTTTTATATATAATACAATCTTTTAAAGACATGAAATTTTTACAGTTCGTAATATTTTTGAATTTAATTCTGTAAGTCTTAAACCTTGTAAGTCTTTTACCTCATCAACATTTAGATCATATTCCATGATCCATCATATGAATGAAATCGTTAGGCTATTTCATCCATATGATGGATCATAGAATTTGATGCAAAATATTGATGATATAATCCCATCTTTGAAAATTGGGTGCAAGCTCCAGTTCAGTTAAAAGAGTCGACTCTAGAATGCGATAGATTCCGAAGATTTCCAAAGTCAATAGGACATCTCAAGCATTTGAGAAAGGTTTGGGTGATTGCTGGGAAGATGAGGAGTTTGCCAGTGGAATTTTTCCTGCTAATATCGCTGGAGCACCTGAATTTAATTTTTCCTGATAAGTAGGAGGTATTTTCCACAGTGTGTCAAATTGTGATATTGCTATCAGGATTCAACTATGTAGTTTTACGAGTCAAACTCATTGACCCATGTTTCATGAGTAGTGGTTCACAAGAACCCATCTCTCATGATAATGAATGGTCCACTTATCACTCATTGCATCTAGGTGATGCTCACAGAGGTGAAGCACTGGGCCTTCCCGGGAGGTCACCCATCCCAGTACTACTCCAGCTCAAGTGCGCTTAACCATGGAGTTTCCCCCAAGGTTAAGCCCACTTAGCTTGCAACCCCATTTGCAAAACCTTCAGCAAGGCGTTGTGCCTTATGAACCATTCATTATAGAGCCCCTTTAGCTCATCAATTGATAAGTAGGAGGTATTTTCCACAGCGTGTCAAATTGTGATATTGCTATCAGGATTCAACCGTGTAGTTTTACGAGTCAAACTCATTGACCCATGTTTCATGAGTATTGGTTCACAAGAACCCATCTCTCATGATAATGAATGGTCCACTTAGCTCTCATTGCATCTAGGTGATGCTCACAGAGGTGAAGCACTGGGCCTTCCTGGGAGGTCACCCATCCCAGTACTACTCCAGCTCAAGCACACTTTGGCCTGCTAATATCGCTGGAGCACCTGCTAATTAATTTATCACTATCTAGCTGTTTTGGCAGTTTGACATACCTGCGGTATGTAGATTTGGAACAGTTCCCTTTAAGCAGCTGACACTCATGCAACATTTCAATTTAGCCTGGTGTAGCAATCTTACCTTAAATTCAGATATGCTAGAAAACATGACAAAGCTGGACTATTTGGTCTTTTCTTTCTGCTTGCCTTATCGCATCACAAATCAGGCCTCCTTGAAAGAGCTCCATTCAAGAGATACCAGGCTAACCTGCTTACCAAAATCATTTACATATCTCATTAATGTCCAATTTTTGATAATATCTGATTGCCCAATCAGTGAAATTCGATTTTGGGTGGGGGCCATTTACTTCTTCTTTGTCCAGCCTCAAGAATATATATCTAAGCAACACGAGTGTCCAAAATTTCAATTTCTGACGACTGTTGTCCTTTTCTTTTAACTCTCCAAGATTTTGATAACCAGCACTTAAGAGAGATCGAAACCCTGCAAATCACAGTCAGAGACATAAAACTGGTTGATTGTAAAATACTGAAAACCACAAAGGTTATTGGTGGAGTACTAAACCTTCAAACGCTGAAGATAAGTTTCAGTCCAGAGTAAGATTTTCTTCCAAGTTTTGAAGAATTGATTTTTCTAAAAGAGTTTGAACTGAAAGGTCGCAACAAAGTTGAAAATATAGAAGGCTTACAACACTGCAGATTGTTGGAGAAGTGCTGATAAGTGACTGTCCAGAGTTAAATGGCCTTCCAAGCTTTGCAGAATTAACTTGTCTGAAAGAGTTTGAATTAAAAGGTTGCAACAAAATTGAGAGGATAGAAGGTTTACAGCAGTGGTCATCATTGGAGGAGCTGCAGGTGTCTTATTCGTGTTGGGAAGTGCCAGGCATAGAAAGCTTGGAGCAGATTAAAAAATTGAAGACCCTGCAGCTTGTAGCAAAAAATATTTCAGCTGTTGGGCCTTGAATTCAGACGATACAGGTAAACTATAATTTCTAGAGGTATAAAATTTTTATTGTATTGTGATTTAGCTGGGTCCTGGTTTTTGTCCAACAGTAAACAGCCAGTATATTGTGGTCAATATATTACTGGATAGATCTGGTTCTATGTAAACAGTCAGTTTTATTGATTATGAGTACCGGTGGTTTAATGTGGGGCTTGGTAGTCCTATCAGTATAGTGTTGTTAATATATAGTTGTTCTTGTCGGTTTTGGTTCTACAGAAACAATAGGCATATTGATTATGACTTATGAGTTGTTTAAGCGAGAAACCTAATTCTGTCTCAACAATTGATACATTAATTAATCAAATTTTAGTCTGAAATGTTTTTGGATTTGATTATGTGAATTTTTTTCATCAACGTTTCAGATCACGCTCTATGATCCATCAACAGAATGAAGAAACTGGATATTCATGAGAAGAGAAATGAAGAGCATTTTTTTTTCATTTCTATAGTTGCACTAAGTATAAGGTGCCAAGAAACATTGCTGGGGTCTCATGATTATGTGAATTTGGAGAGTAATCTTATGCTTTTGTTGGATTTAGTCTCTTGATTAGTCTATTATGTGACTAAATTTGAAGATTTTATTATGGCTATAAAAAGGTAGTAGATTGGAGAGATGGAACTAGAAGTTTTTGCACTAGTTTCTAAACCTACATCATATGGGAAGAAACTTGTGTGGAATTTTAAGATTGAACAAATCCTAGGAGTGCTTGGTTGTAGTGTTGATGTTGACACCCAAATGGCCACTAGCCACATTGAATGCCCTCGCGACTTTTGAACCACACTTTGAAAGATGTAAGGAGACTCAAATGAACCTCCATTTGCAAAGGATTTATTGCGGATTGCCTTGTTACACTTGATGTGTTTCGACCATATGATCATAAAACAATTACAACTCTTGCTAAATGGGAAGAGCTTGAATGTCATGCTAATATAGAGACATCTACAAATGCTCCTTCTCCTCCAAAGACTTCCATTGAGACTTCAATTTCTATGACTCCTCCAAATTTGGAGTGTTCATCTTCTTCATCTATGAGTCAAAATCTTGAGGTTGAGGAATCTAGAATCCAACATTGGCAGATATACCATTCAAGGATGAATAGTGTAGTCAAATGGCATGCGTTGAGATCTCATATCCATCTACTATTGCTTTTGATGAGACTACCATTTCTACATCCATGGCTTCTAATGATTCAATGCAACATGGCATACATCATCTTCTAGATACAATTACTTGGGACAAGTTCTTGAAAGACATTACAGGTTTGTTTTGTGAATCCTATCTTACATACTTGGAGGACACTATTGAGGATATTTATCTTCTCTTTGATGTTAGCTCCTAGAGAGTTTCATCATCTTCTTCGAATGATGTGAGGGCATCTTCAAACACTCTTGTTCTTTCTCCATATCATCATTTTTCACAGTTTGGCATTGGTGTGGAGACCCTTGAGCAACATTGGAGAAAGTATCTTCATCTTTGGATTATGTTCTACATCTATTTCCACACGGTTTTGGCTTGCCATCTTCATCAATCCGTCCTGGAACATCTGACTTGTCTATGGCACCTTTGAGCACTAACATGGCGACACTTGAGCAAAGTTCCGAGACTTCACACATCTTAGTCTTTCTTCTCACACATTCCTTTCAGAAATGGGAATATATCCTACATACATTCTTGGCTCTATTTTTTATTTAAGGGAGGAATGTTGTTCGACAAGACTGGATCATCTTCAGCATCCATTGTTGGGAATCTACCATTATTGCAAAGGATTCTATTTTGAGGGGGGTCAAGTCATAAGATTAAAACACGTCATAATCTTACTTGTCCAATGTCTCACCTTGGCCTATATAACCAAGGGGTTCTCACTGTAATCAATCACATTCATGTATAGGTATTGCGCATTTACAGTCTTTGATAGAATATAATTATTCCCTCATGTTTAATCTCTTTTGTCCTTCCATCGAAGCTCCTAAATCTTGGGTGACTATCTCTATAACTAAATCTTGCATGGTATAGACTCTATAGAGCATATTATACCAACTCTTACAATTACCATGACATTGAAAATTTCTAAAAGCAAATTTTATAAATTGATGGACCTTGACAAATTTTGGTACTGATTAGAATAGTGGTTGGTTGGAAGGCAATGAAACTAAATATGACCTTACAAATGGTGATCATTTTTTTATTATTAGTTTGGACAACACTGTTCTCATTACGGATATGTTAGAAAACATTTATTTTAGATCACAATCTCGTCTGTAGCCTATTAATATCACGATCCCAATGGATCTTAATAAGAAAAATTTAATACTCAATTCTGTAATGGTATTACAATAGTTTAAGGCTCTTCATGTTTCCTAGTTTTGATGAAGTTTAAATGCTTTTTTGGCTTTTCACTGTAACTCTGAACAATATGTAATCTATGATATGATATTTTGCTGCTTTTTGGACTGGTACCTTCTTTGGTGATTCCAGGGGTTGTTTGTAGTTAAGCCTTGGTGGTCTATCATTTGTCTGGTTGATTACGGGTTGTAAATATATTGTTCTTTTGACCAATATGACTCTTATTCTACAACCTGTACAGTTCATTGACTAAACCTCAATTACCTTTCTGCCTTGTTAATATGAAAATTAATCAAACCATTTACTTCTCTAAAGAAGTGACTGATAGTAAAAGAGCCCAGTAACAATTTCCAAAGACTACTAAAACTAATTAACTTCTATGAGTCTCTAAAGATCTGGCCTGTCCAAAAAGGTTTAGTATTTTTCTAAAAGGGACCATCAAATTTTATTTTTAGCGAGTCTAGTAGAATATGAATCTTTAAAAATAATTTGACTTTTAAATCTTATGAATAAAAAAGCTGTATTAAATAATTATTAATAATTAGAACTTGAAAAAATCTGATCATTTAATATTACTAAATATTTAGCAATAATAATTATTTTATATTTGTCAATGGTGGCATGGTGTGATGGTTAAGTTGTTGTGTTGATCCAGGGGAAAAAGTTGTGTTGTTATTCTTGTCATCAAGGTTCAAACTCCATTGAGATGGTAATTGTTGAGAATATTTATTGGAGATGAGGTCCCCCATTTGTGACCTCACTAGTTCATAGCTCGAATCAAAAGCGTTTACCCCTCTTAATAAAAAATAAATAATTATTGTATATTTAACAATAATAATTATTACTAAAAATTAAGCTTCATATGAATAAAATGTTAATTAAAGATTTTAATTATATAATTTTTTATGAAGAAAATAATTTACATTATCTAAATCTTTTTGAAGCTAATATCATATACAGTGGAAATTGTGTCTTTAGTCAACGAACCCACTCCCTCCGCACAAAAAAACAAAAGCCATTTGACAGGGATAGTTTGTACTTCGAGGCAAATCTGCTATAGAGTATGTTTACCTCTGAGATTCTTCCCACCAGTTTCCTCCACAAACCTCAGCCACATTTGCTCACAAATCCTCTTTATCACTAGCACTCCTCATCTTGTCTTGACTAATTTTTGTTTTCTTTATTTCTTTCGTTTGTTTTCAGTTGAATCAGATTCGATGACATCTATTTGTACCAGCGATCGTCTCTCAAGATATGAGATTACACATGCTTTTGATGGAATTGCACCGCCATCTGCATCTACATCTGAAAGTCTACCCTGTGGTGTCTTCATTAATCATCGTGGACGAAATGTGAAACACACGCTAGCCAAAGCTATTTGGCAATCTCTCAATGACATGGGAGTGAGGGTTTTTCTTGATTCGGCAGAGCTTCAATTGGGGGACTTCCTGCCTAGAGCATTAGAAGATGCTATGCGTAGTGCCTCTCTGCATGTAGCAATTTTTGCTCCCAGCTATGCTCAATCACCCTGGTGCCTGGCTGAGCTATCCTTTATGCTCAAAACTGGCAAAACTCTTATTCCTGTTTTCTACCACGTCCAACCTTCGGATCTCCGCTGGGTGGCTTCAGGAAAAGGAATGTATGCAGAGGCCTTTTCTGAACATGAAAAGAAGGGTAGATACGACACAGACAAGCTTGAGGAGTGGAAGATGGCACTCCACAACGTCTCATTTTATAATGGCCCGATTATGAATAATGATGAGTATGTAGCACATGCTTTGCTTTTGGGCTTTTTAACTTTTTTATTTTTAATAAGATATGTGGAAGATTCTGGTTTGTGAAGGAATTTAGGCAGTGTTTGGAAGCTAGCTTGCTTTCTTTCTTTTAACATTATACTGCATCTTATAGGCAATGGGCATTATCTTTTGTAATTATTTGTAGACATTAATAATAATTTTAATTTCAACTTGTTGGCCGGTATTGGCATGGTGTGATGGTTTATAGGTGGCATTGTTGTTCTTGTCACAAGGTTCAAACCCTGTTGGGGTGGTATTGTTGAATGGTTGTATCCGGTTCATAGCTCCGGTCAAAAGCGTTTACCCTTGAATAAAAAAAAAAAAAATTTCAATTTCAACTTCTTATCTGAACTTTCAGTTCCTTGATTATTTGGTATCATCAATACTAATTTCAATTTCTGATAGGAATTTCCCCTTTCATGCAGTACTTCCTTTTAACAGAATTTATTTTTCTGAGAATCGTTGCTGATTCATGTTTTACAATGTTCCAAATATTTTAGTGATGAAGGGAGGCTGTTGAAGAATATTGTGACTCATGTATTAAAAGTAATAAAAAAGGTTCCATTAGAGGTTGCAAAACATCCTGTTGGTCTCACTGAAACTGTCCAAGACTTTGAAATTACTGCACTTGAATCTGTCCAAAGTCAAAACAATGTACAAATTGTAGGAATTTGGGGGATGGGTGGTGCTGGAAAAACTACGCTTGCAAAAGAAATATATAATCAGAAATGCTCATGTATGCAGAGGGCCAGTTTTCTTTTTGATGTTCGAGATGCTTCAGCCAAAAGTGAGATGACTAAAAAGCAGAAAACTTTGTTGAAAGACCTTGGTATCAATCATGTACCAGATTTTGACAGTGTAGAAAAAGGCAAGGGGATTCTTGCAAGTTGTTTAAGTTCTATTTGTGTGCTCATCGTTTTTGATGATGTGGATCATATAGACCAATTGGACGCTCTATTGCCCACAAAGGATAATCTTGTATGGGGAAGTTTGATCATTGTAACAACTCGAGAAAAGGAACTACTCAGATGTTGGGGTGTCTCCTCTATTTATGAAATGAAAACACTCAATCCTTCTCGTGCCAAGCAGCTTTTTTGTTGGCATGCATTCCTACAACCCTCTCCAATGTATGGATTTGAGGAACTTGTTGCAAAGTTCTTAAGTGCCTGCAACGGACTACCTTTGTCTTTAAAAGTGATTGGAGGCCTTCTTTATGGTGAGTCCCGTAAGGATTACTGGCATGATCTGTTACATAAAATCTCTACAATATTACCCAGTGATATCAAAAACAGGTTGAGAGTGAGCTATGATGCTTTAGATGAGGAAGAAAAACAAATCTTCTTGGATACAGCATGTTTTTTCATTGGAGAAGACAAGAAGACAGCTATTGCAGTATGGGATGGATTGGGGTGGAATGGTCGGTACAGCTGGGAAAAGCTTGTGAGCAAGTGTCTTGTTGATATCAACGAGAACAATCACATAAAAATGCATGATCATTTGAGGGATCTAGGAAGGGAAATTGCAACTACTCAGCCACCATATCGCTTTTGGTCTTCAGGGCAGATTAAGGACTCTCAGAAACAAGAGGAGGTGAGAGTAATACTTTGTTTTCTAACAATGGCATGGAAACTTACTTTGCTTCATTCCATTAAAAATTTCTTGTTTTGTCTTTAGGAAAGAATCCAGATTCGCGGAATGATATTGGATGCCCCAACTAATGATGCTCACGAGTACCTTCATTTCCTTGAAAATACAAGGTTTCCAGGATTTTGTTGGTGCTTCAGAAGACAACCTTTTCCCCTTGGGTTGAAATTTTTTGTTGTCAGAGGAAATTATCTGAACAAACAGATATCCAAATTATCAGAAGAGTTGGTGTGGCTTCGCTGGTCTGAAATTGCTCATAAAAGTCTTCCATCATGGCTACCATTGAAAAATTTGAGCGTTTTAGAGCTTATTAATTCAAAGCACTTACAGGAATTATGGAAGCATGGTGTGCATGTGAGCAATTTTTCTTTACAGTTTTTATTCTTTAATTTTTTATAAAAAATTTACAAATTTGAATTTAGTATGATTATTTTCTATCTTTTAGTACATTCAGTTTAAATATCACACTTCTAGTAAAAAATGATATTAATTATTGACGGATATATAAAGATAACTATATGCAATCTATTCAAGACATGAAATTTCCACAGTTCATAATATAATCTTGACAATATTTTTGGAATTGATTATGTAAGTTTTTTTCCTCATCAACATTCAGATCATATTTCATGATCTATCAAGAGAATGAAATAGTTAAAAAAGAGTAACTATTTCTCTTCTCTAACTATTTCATCTTGATGATGTATCATAAAATACAATTTAAAATATTAGTGGAAAAAAACTTACATAATCACAGAACTATTACCAAGATTATAATACAAGTACGATGGTTAATCCCAACCCTGACCATATAGCTAATTTGAAAATTGGTTGCAGGCTCCGGTTCAGTTAAAAGAGTTGACTATTTCATGCGATAGATTCCGAAGATTTCCAAAGTCAATAGGATATCTCAAGCATTTGAAAAAGGTTTCGGTGATTGCTGGGAAGATGAGGAGCCTGCCAAAGGAATTTTGCCTGCTACTATCGCTGGAACACTTGGAGTTAATTCGTTGCCCAAGGCTATCATCACTACCTTGCTGTTTTGGCAGTTTAGCGTACCTGCGGCATGTAGATTTGCGGGGTTCTTACAACTTAAATATATTGCCAGATTCTTTTAAGCAGCTGGCACTCCTGAAACATCTCATTTTAGCCTGGTGTAGCAATCTTACCTTAAATTCAGATAACATCTCATTTTAGCCTGGTGTAGCAATCTTACCTTAAATTCAGATATGCTAGAAAACATGACAAAGCTGGAGTATTTGGACCTTTCTTTCTGTCGGAAAGTGGAAGAGTTGCCTCGTCACGTCACAAATCAGGCCTCCTTGAAAGAGCTCCATTTAAGAGATACAGGTTAACCTGCTTACCAAAATCATTTACACAGCTCGTTAATCTCCAATTTTTGATAATAGCTGATTGCCCAATCAGTGAATTCGATTTTGGGCGGGGGCCATTTACTTCTTCTTTGTCCAACCTCAAGAAAATACATCTAAGCAACACAAAAGTGTCCGAAATTTTGATTTCTGAAGACTGTTGTCCTTGTCTTTCAACTCTTCAACTTTTTGATAATCAGCACTTAAGAGAGATCGAAACTCTGCCAATCACAGTTAGAGACATAGAAGTGGTTGATTGTAGAATGCTGAAAACCGTAACGGGTATTGGTGGAGTACTAAACCTTCAAACGCTGAAGATAAGTTTCAGTCCAGAGTTAGATTTGCTTCCAAGTTTTGCAAAATTGATTTTTCTAAAAGAGTTTGAACTGAAAGGTCGCAACAAAGTTGAAAATATAGAAGGCTTACAACACTGCAAATTGTTGGAGAAAGTGCTGATAAGTGACTGTACAGAGTTAAATGCCCTTCCAAGCTTTGCAGAGTTAACTTGTCTAAAAGAATTTGAATTGAAAGGTCGCAACAAAGTTGAGAGGATAGAAGGTTTACAACACTGCTCATCATTGGAGGAGCTGCTGGTGTCTTATTCCTATTGGGAGGTGCCGGGCATAGAAAGTTTAGAGCAGATGCGAAAATTGAAGATCCTGCAGCTTGTAGCAAAAAAGCTTTCAGCTGTTGGGCCTTGCATTCAAACAATTCAGGTAACTATAATTTCTAGAGGTATAAAATTTTCATTGTATTGTCATTTTGACTGATTCCTGATTGAGTCCAACAGTAAACAGCCAGTATATTGTGGTCAATATATTACTGGGTAGATCTGGTTCTGTGTAAACACAGTTTTATTGCTTAGAAGTACTGCTGGGGCCTGGTACCTCTACCAGTATAGTGTAGTTAATATATAGTTGTTCTTGTAAGGTTTTGGCTCTACAAAAACAATAGGCATCTTGATTATGAAATGCTAATTGTATGAACAATTGATACATTATAATTAATAATTTAAGTTTTTGTTTAAAATGTTTTTGAATTTATTTATGTGATTTTTTTCATTGGTGTTTCAGATCATATTCTATGATCCATCGTCAGAATAAAGAAAGTAAATAATGTGAAAAAAAGAAACGAAGAACATATCTTTTTCATTTCTCATTCTCATATTATCTATTTTTTTATCTTAATGATGATTGATAAATGTGGTTTGAAATATTGATGGAAAAAATTCAGAGACAAATCCAAAAGTATTTCAAACTATTATCATGTAGAAATTTCATAACTTGTAATTTATTTAAATCCTTCCATTAACTGAATGTTCTAATATATTTATTAATTTAACAGACATGGCCAGAAGAACTAATAATATGTACAGAGGCAGTTCCTGATGCGGAGTCACTTTTAAATGAGTTAGCCTTTCCAAATCTCTGTGTTGTCAATTCCATTGCTAACAAGAAAATCTTCTACCCCTACCCAACATTGCGGCAGGAGCATTCCTCAAATGCGGATGCCATCATGCTATGCTTAGTTATCAAATGCGTTTCTACATTGAAGAAATTGATCATACAGGGTGATCATTTTTATAGAATATCTTCAGCAGAGGTGGATGAGGGTAAATGGATATTGATAGCTGTCTTCACACAACATTCTAGTTGGCACGCTGCGGAGAATTACTATGTACGGGGATGGCCAGAAAAGGATTGTGAAGATAATGAAGTGGAGAAAGGATTTCTTGTGATGGGAGAAGAAGAGAGGCTTGTGGAGGCTCTATACCGCTTATTACCAGTCATAGCAAATTGATATTGTTGAATTATTAATCTATTATCATAGTTAATGTTCTGTCCTTCAATTGATTAAAATATTTGTCTTATATAAAACACAATAAGGTACCATTCTTTTATCATACAAATTATTAAAATTGAGATCCATATTGAACTTAATTATGACAATTGTTTTAATTTATATATACGTGTATCATCAATGTTCAATTTAGTTTATAACAATAATTTCTAGAAATATATGGTTTTTTTACTGTAGGAATCGGGTAGCCCCTCCTATAAACTGCAATGTGTTTGATATCATGACCGGTGATGCTGGCACGACACACCCTCCAATACCATGAGAATTGGGGGAGATTGGACCTTGTGATCCCAAACAAGATGCTTTAGCCAATCGAAATATATGGTTGAAGTTCAACTCACAATTCACATTAATTTTGTCCTAGTTCTTTGTATTTGAAAATGAAAATAAATAACATTTAACTATTTATAATATGTTATTAACAAGATTATTAATTAATTTTGGAAATTAATGAATTGAAATTGATTATATTCGTGAGATAAATGCATGAAAGTTAAATAAATAAAATAATGGTATTTTGTTTTAAGTTTGTTAAAAATTTGATTATGATGGATGTTGTTAATTGATTTATTAATGTGCTAGATATTAGAAGCTGATTAGACCAATGCTTCTATACCAACAAATTTTCTACCTAATATTTTGGTTTAGTTTCATTCTATGGAATTGATCTTTTGCACTTGTAGGCATAAACTACTTCTAGATCTAAACCTTATGCATGGAAATGATCTATACAAAAAATGATGCTTGAAATTTTCCCAATTTGATGTCAATAACTTGCATGTGGAAAGGGGTGGTATAGATAGAAATCCTTTAGGAGTTTACTATGCAAAAGGTTCTCTTATGGTGTATCCTTTATTATTGATTCAATAGTTTGGTACAACAATTGAAGACAATAAGAGAACATGCAATGATCTTTAGGATGTAAATATAAGATGATAATGCAATTGTTGATGCTCTATTATGCTCCTTATGTGATAATGAAAGTCAAATGGGAGTTCCCAAATTCATTGAAATAAATTAGGGCGTGTCCTAAAATACAACACTCTAGAACACAAGTTACCAAATTTTGCATTCAAGTTGGTTCGTAATAGCTAGTTGGAGGGAGTTAGCTTCGATCCAAGTTTTATATTTGAGTCTAAGTTATGGGCTGATTTCCATTATTGAGGAACTAAAGTGCATCAATTTTGTGTTCATAGTTGACTCAGGATATTGATTAGATGTAATGAGAATCAATACCAGTCCATAGGGATATGTGCAAATGAAATTAGGGGAGGTGCTAACTATTCTCTAAATATTATACTAAAATATGCCACTTTTTCCATAGTCATTGCATAAAGGACAACAAAGTCAAATAGAGCCCAAAATGAATAGGAAAAGTGCAAGATGCACTATTTTCACACTTACATTTCATCCCCACTTCATCCCCACTTTTACTTACATGTGAACTACTATGAAGATGCATGTCAAATTAAAAACAAGTAGCCAACACAAAAGTAAATATTCAAAAAATTCATAAAAGCGATTTGAATAAGGATAACAATTTGATACATTTTCCTTGCAATGAGTGCTTTGTTTTGAAACCTACCAAAAAAATTATAAGTAGCATTTCATTGTCATTTGAAATAAACACAAGCTATGATTACTTAAAATGTCAACAATAAAAAAGGAAAAGTAAAATAGATAAGGGACTCTAATTGGAATAGCAATAGGATTCTACTTGGAGCAAAGTAATAAAATATTCCATTTAGAATGTAGATGATCATGAAATAGTCATTGTAACCATACTCATTAACAATAAGTGGCATTATATGGATCCTCCTCAAATTGGCTATGTACAAGAGATGTGAGGAACTGAATGAGAGGATAAAAAGAGACGATCCTGTAAAACAATATAAGTATATAAGAATGTAAAGATATCATCCTATGATAAACATGAAACAACATAGTAAGATGTGACTATGAATGCATATGGGAAATTGGAGCCAAGGTGCTCCCAAATGTTGCTCCCGATGAGGGAAAGTAGCAAGAGATAATAGATAATAAAAGATAAATCTTGAAAAGCTAAAAGAATGAACTACAAAAACAATTTACTTCCATGAAACTTTAGATTTTTTGACATGATATCAAAGCAAAGTTGTTGGCCATGTAAACCTTTTTCAAATTATCTATTTCTAATAAATTAGATCATGCTAAAAAAATAACATATGTAATCTTCTTCTTAGAGATATTGTTGAAGGATTTAAATACATTTGTTAATGGGTTGATGGTTCAAATACAAGGCCCTTTACTACTATAGACATTCTAGCATGGAAAAGGGAAAATATTGCAAGTATGAATATCTCATTGTTTTGTGCATGTTAAAGGAGTCATAGCTAGGGCTTCTTTACCATCATTTTAAGATCTATATATATCTTTATTTTAGAGTACATAAGAGGGAAGCTAATAAATCAAAGGGATGTTGAGGATGCTCTATTATCCAAATTAAATAAATGTAAATTTAAGAAAAAAAAATGAATATGTATGACAAGGACTTATCTTTGAATTCTTGATACACAAATCAAGAATTTAAAGTTTTTATGGCATTCAAACCAAGGGCGAGTGTTGAATAATGAGTGATCACCATGCATACTCATAAAGTCATGTAATCAATTAGTGATTTGTATTATAAAATTCACTAGAGAATTACCTTAATCTTTCATATTTTTTATTCTAAATATTCTAGGATTGAAAGAGCAATACATTTCATACATGGGTGGGTACTTCCATGGGAATAAAGGACAAAAGTGGACACTTTTTATTTTGAAATTAGCAAAACCTAAACTTGAATGAGTAATTTGAGATGCCTATTCAAAACTTAAAAATTTGATAGAACAAGAATTGTATTACTTTGACCTAATAACTAAAGTATTCAAAAATTGTTTAATATTAAGAGGGGATGACACCATAAAAGTGTCACTTTTTAGCCTAAGTGGGCTAACACAAATCATTTTTATTTTTTATTTTTAATTTTCTCTCAATTATAGAAATGGACCTAGAAAGAATTTGAAGATAATGTAAACTAGCTATTTTTTTTATCTTTTATATGCAAATTCTATTTTGAATTTTTTAAAATCATAAAAAATAATTTATCTTATGTTTTAAATATTTATTAATAAAGTTTTTAAACATTTTTTAGTATTTTTAATTAGTAATTTTTCCCTATAATGGATACTTGAACTAGAAATAAAATATTTTCATACTTTCTTAAAAATAGATTTTTAACACTATCTTTGACACGTTTTTTTCTATTTTTTTTTTTTTAATTTATTATATTTGTGTGCAGGTGTTTTTGTCTTATCTAAAAATGCATGAAATTCAAGCAAAAGACTAAAACAAGCAAAACACTCAAGATTGGGTGATAAGTAGTTCAAACTAGCATATGAAGCCTCCTGTTGTGTAGATATGCCCACGATATGCAATTTGGATGTGGGGTAAGTGCACCAAGATGGTTCCCAAAAAGGGGGCTTAAGTGGCCACCTTTTTTTTGAAATCAGGAAATGCTGACCTTGGACATGAAATTGAGGATAGTTACACTCAAAATTTTGAGATGGAACATAAACAAGGATCGAAGTGCTCTAAGTCTACTTTCTAAACTACTAATTCATTTTGAAAATGGTTGAGAGTAAGGGGTTCAAAAGAGGGATGTACACAAATTGGTGTTGTTTTT